>MVGT01003318.1:193526-324379 GCA_002174775.1 Macleaya cordata
AAAAAAAAAAACAATGAGACGTGGTCTTACCTCTACGCTCCATGGGACGTAGTTTCTGCTCCACGCCCCGTAAATCTTTCTCCAGACTCATTTCCAAAAAGCTAATTTTAGCCTATCTGGGACTCTCGTAGGGGGAAATTCTTATTTTCCCCTACCCACTACTCAACTCAAATAAGGTAAAAAGGTATTTTACCATACCACTGTGGATGCTCTTAGGGATGTTAAAATTTGGAATGTAAGGGAAATTTAGTAAAATTTGAAAGATATATATAGTCTGTTTGGATAAGGGATTTGGGGGAGAGATTTTGTGGGGACCAGGGATTTGGTAGAAAAATCATGTTATATTTTTCCTCAAAATCTCTGGTCCCCACAAAATCCCTCCATAAAATCCCTTGTCCAAACAGACTAATAGTGTATTCAAATTCCACATAAAAGTAAAATATTTTGATTCAATTAAAATTGTATTAAGAATAATAGCCCTGCTCATATGTTCATAAATATAATATTAACAACTCCACCTATAAACTTGGGTTGTTAGAGAAAGTGGTGGTTTAATATGATGATATGAGAGTGAGTGATTCAAAGGTATTGAGGGTATTCAAATCCCAATAGAGAGAAAAAATAAGAAATCTCATCACTAGCGATGAAACAGAGTATTATTAAGGACATTGATAGCCCACCTCTGGATATACACAAGAGCTTTGGACACCCTAAAACTCTAAATCTAATACTTGTGTAAGTCTATTGGATACCTTTTAAAGCACCAGATCTCTCTCCAGCCATTGGTGGAATGTCCATGGATACTTTGTGAGGTCCATCCACGGACCCATTTTTAAATGTAAATCAACTAGCGTTATCAGCTGTTAGATCCATACAGATCCTTATTTGAAACACAAACCCACTAGACTCACCCACTCTTAAATCTTCAAATTTTAAGATGAATTTGAGGGTACCCCACTAGATTTGCTCTAAATGTGATGTTTTTATATTCTAAAAGTTAAAGGGTGAAAAATACTAAACTACCATTAGCATTGCTCATAGTTAAAGGGTAAAAAAAGTTCATGCTTTAAAGGGTAAAAGAGTACAAATGTCAAGCTTTGGGGTCAGGGGTCATTGGAATTTTGGTATCTCGATCGGTAATCACGGTATCATCATCCGTGCCATTTCAAGTCTTAAGGTCATGATTATCCCAAGAAGAATTTCCATTTTCTGCAACACAAGTTGATGTTTGGATAATTGATTGACCACAGTCAACGTTCGTTGACTCACGTTGAAATATTTCAGAAGCTGTTCTTGATCCTTTTAGTACACTTCACTTTTGAGGACCCCATGTTTACATGGGGTGC
This sequence comes from Macleaya cordata, assembly GCA_002174775.1. NCBI lineage: Eukaryota > Viridiplantae > Streptophyta > Magnoliopsida > Ranunculales > Papaveraceae > Macleaya > Macleaya cordata. The sequence continues at coordinate 194,873 of MVGT01003318.1, forward strand.
GGATATTACCCATTTTTTTTTTAAATGGTTAGGCAGGGCCAGTCGTGTACCTTTAATTCCTCAAAATTTTGGGTGGCCTAAGGGTTGGGCAGGGCCAATCGTGTAATAGAAAATCTCGCACAAATTTTCTGCGATTCTATTTTTTAGGATTTTTTTAAAAAAACTCTCGTGATTCAACGGTGTGTTTTTTCTCCTAATTTTAGGAAACAATCTCAGTTTTTTAAGTTTTTTAAATATTTTTGTGGCGGATAACTTCTCCGATTTCTCTGGTTGCGAGAGTCTTCCCGGTAGGGAACCTCTTGCGCGAGTACCCCTATACCCTTAGCGCACCCCAAATTACGGGCTAAACTTCAAGTTCTGATGTTTACGGCCTTCCACTAGCCTTGATTTTTAGTTGGTTTGAGGTTTAAAGACTTCTACTGGCCTTGATTTTTAGTTGGATTTGGAGTTTAAGAGCTTCCGGTGACCCTGGCGTTAGTTACATGAGTGTTGGAACTTGAAAGAATGCCCTAAAAAAAGATATTCTAATAAGCCATCAACTACTAGAAGTCAAAATAAGGGTTGGACTTTGTTTCACAAAAACTACTGTTGCCAATACTTTTATGTGTCCCCCGTCCAAACCCTAGTTGTCATAGATGTAGCTAGCCTTCCCCCCTCCCTCTCTATATATAGTCTCAATGAGGTTCTCTAAGTTTGATATCTTAATTAGTGCAAATACAATTCTAACATGTTCACATACTATTAACATATTGTTTGCATACTGATTGCGCTATAAATTTTAAAAATCAAAATTAATAAAATAGGAAATTAAACCATATATAAAACTGGAGTTAAATTCAAATTCTATGTAAAATAAAATATATCAGATATATTGGTGAGTTCTAACCATTAAATTTGTGTACAATGATACTCTATAGTTTTGACTCCCAAATTAAAATATTATTATTATTGTAATGTTTAAAAAAAAATATATAAAAAGAAAATGAAAAATGAAAAAGGGTCGACATCTGCACCCAATTTGGTCTCTTCACGTAATAGTGACATTTTAATCGTGATCGGACTTTGGCATCCATATATAGCAATTACCATGTAAAGTTTTCTAATTAATTAATTAATTTAGCTTTTATTTATTTATTTATTTTATTTTTAATAGCTAGGCCTTTTTCATATGTTTGAAAGAGAGAGAAAGAGGGCGTGTGAGTGTCTGACTTGAGAGTGCTTGTAAGCCAAACTATGCGGCCTAGGTTTACTTTATTACCACCTGCCTAGCTATGGCTTACTTGCATTCATATATCTTCCAAGATATATGTACACGTTTTTTTTTTCTTTTTCAATCGAAAATGTGAACCTATTTTTATAAGATCAATATTAACTTGAGACTAACAGAAATGCAACCCAGGTCTTCAATTTCTTTCTAAAATTCACAAATTACATATATAGTTTGTTTGGATAAGAGATTTTAAGTAGAGATTTTATGGGGATTGGGAATCCAAGATTTGATGAAAAACTAGTTAGATTTATAATATGATTTCTAACTAGTTTTCCACCAAATTTGTGATCCCCATAAAATTCTTACTTAAAATCTTTATCCAAACAAACCAGTATATTACTCTTCAGAAAATAATCCAAATGCCAATTTTTCAATTCTATGAGAGTCGGCCTTGAAATTTTGGAGGTTATTAGAGAATTCGTAAAATGAGTACCTCTACATAATTACAATAAATAAATAAAAATTGGTAAAGCATCAATGCTAATATATATCTTTATATATAATGCGGCTTCATACACAGCTAAGTGAAGCTGTGTATGAAGTTGCGTGTTTGTTGTTTTGTTTTGTTTTTGTTTTTTTGTTTTAACTTCTTTTTAAGAAATACCGAATATATCCTGTTATATTATTTATATGTTTACACTTGGGTTAAACTTGCCAATGTGGTCATATTGAATTGATTCAAGGGCTGACTTTTTTTTACGATGATCTACTCAACGTCTAGATCACATCAGCAAATACACTGTTATCAGTAGGCCAACCTGCATCTTATTTTTTCAATAATAACATACCGCATAATTTGTCAATTCAAGAAGAGGCAAATTGAGTTTGTCGCGCGCGAAGCGCGTACAAATTTAATGAATGCGCGTAGCGCGTTTAGACATCACGCGTCTAGCGTGTGATGGACAACTAACTCGGGGGCTCGTATAAATAGTACCAGTAAAACCTCAAATTAATTAACTACATCCTCCTTCTATTGGACTCAAGAGATGGCATCTAGCTAGCTAGCAGATAGCTTCTTAAAATTAATTAATTAATTTATCTTAACTTATTAATTAAGAGATACTGTTATAAAGTTGCACGTACGGTGCTGCAGATCCCTCTTTGTCGTCTTCAATCAGGACAATCCAACGGTTCAGAATACGTCTACATCTTTGAAATTACATATGAAGACTAGGTTTATTTATAATAATAAAATTTAATTGATCATCCTTAATTTGTTACTGATCGATGAGATTCAAATTTTTACTAGCTAGCTAGTTGTATTATTAATATGATCGAGAGGGATTATTACACCCCTTTAGCACCCATATCGAAACCTTACATTTTGTGAGACTTACATGTAGATAATCTAAATGTTAATTTTTAAAGAAGATGTTCTCTTAATTATTTATATCACGTAATATTCAAAAATCAACTCATTCTAAAACTTCTAACGTACCTCATAAAAATCTATTGAAAATTAACGGTAAAAAAATGTAAAATATGTCAAATCTTTTTTTTTATCAGAAAAATAATGTCAAATCTCTAAAAACTTATTTGAAGGGTTAAAAGTTCTAGAACTTTCCAAATACGATAATATATATATAGTGATGAGAACATCCTTTCAAAAAGTTAATCTTTAGATAATCTTCATGTAGGGCCTGTTAATTTATATGTGAATTATGTATGAACTAGTACTAGTCTTGTTGCCTGTTGGGGTGTTGGAGATGTGACCTAATTAATTAAGGTGGCGGTAGTACAATTATTACTAATTAAGTTAGGTCTCTATTTAGTTTCAAAGTCTGTCCCCCTCATCATGTATGACTAATTCTAACCTTCTTTTTTGAATTCTTCTTAATTATAAATCATGCATGCATGGAAGTGAAAGTGTGATTCATCAAATCAAACTAGCTTATTTTTAGGGCTGGGGCCTGGGAGCCATCGAATATGTTAGCCGTATGTGGTCATTAAACTATTTCATCTGTTTTCAAATGGGAAAAAGAAAAACGCTCTTACGATATAGAGTACTCAAATGCTCTTTAATCGATTATACGTAATTTCTAACATTTTTTAAATTTATTCAATGTAAATTAGATTTGAACTTAAGTACACGCTGGCTAGCACTTGTTTATCAAAAGGATATGTATCAAATGAGTCGAATTTGACCTGAAGAGGGCTATTGCACCCCATTTAAAATTCCCCCATCGGGTCCATATATAATAGTTGGCGCCCTTTTTCCACGAGAGTTGCTAAAGGTGCCGTGTTTTAGAGCAAGGCACTTACTGGCTCAACTCCGGTGAGCCGAATACCGTCTTCAACCTCATCAAACCCTAGCTAAACCGAATACATACCAAGTATTTCTATCTTTATTATTAAAAAAAAATTTAGACGGCGTAGACTATAATAACTATTGTTGAGAAATAGTATCACATGGGATATGAGAACCTAGCAAATCCGATATATAATGATCGTAGACCACTTCACTGATTGTCAATTGATTTTGAGTTGAATGCCCATAAATAACTTAATGATAATTTACGTGCTGCCTAAATATGGAATGAGTGTAAAATTTTAAAACTTAATTTCACAGGCATTAATCCAAAAGTTTGATTAAGATACTCTCATTTAAGATCTAATGGAATATTTTTTGAAAAAATTAAGCTTACTATATCACGACATAGTAGAGACAAACCACCTGGTTTTCATCGATGCCGATCGATGGATTCAAAGAACCAAACATCACCACAATGACTTAACGACGAACTACCCCAATGAATTACGTTGTCTTCATTCTTTTATTTATCAAATAATTAATTATTTTTTGAAAAAAAAAAAATTAAGCGCGAAGGAAACGACGATTAGAAAGGAATTTAGATAACGGCCCGTCGCCGTGCCGTCGCCGTGCTTTAAAATTCAAGCTAAGCCATTTGCTTAACGACACAAAAAAAAGATCACCAAGAACAAATCCAACACAAGAAATGATGAAACGCTGAACTAATATTAATTTCATACGTAAACATGTATTATATTACATGAAAATGATGTTTTAATTAAAAAAATTAAATAAATGGAAAAAGTACTACTGATTACGAGAAACAGATTTTTTATTTTTTTTTTAAAAAAAGAAGACAGACGCGTTTTAGAATATAGAAAAACAAAAAAATAAGGACTTTAATTTTGTTGCGAACGTGAAATTTGTCGTCTTGATGTCACAAACGATGAAAATAAATCATTTTAATATGTTTTTAAATTAGTCTTTGAATATGTTAATATATAGTGATGAAATAATGAATTTTTTTTCAATAATCAAAGATGAAAAAGGGAGAATAATATTGGGGGGTCCATATCGAAAAAGGAGTTTGAAATAAGAGGTGGGTGGGGGATTATTTTATGATTTGATTATGGATAATACGTGTGGCTGCACGTAACCAAATGATTAATTTATGCTGTTTAAAATTTTAAGTAACTATATATATAGTTTTTACTTTAAAAAGTATGGGTTAGGGTTGAAAAAAACAAGAGGATGTTGCTTTAAAATGGCATCTGCGATTAACCAATACTAACAACTTCAAATCAAACCATTATAAAATAGTAAATTTTAATTATTTTTTAGATCGTTGATTTCTAATAAATTTTTGATAGGGTTAGAATTTGTAAAATAAATGCTGATTGTCGGATATGATAATCATCATAGTAAAATGGACATCCTCACGAAAAACCAACCCCGAAATCATCTATTTGTGGGCCCACAAAATATTGGCAATAGTATTACAATTAGGTATGTTGCCATAAAATATTATAAAAAAATATAGAAACATCAATACGAGGTGATTGAGAAAATATCTTAAAATTCGCTTGGTTTCAATAATATGGATTCCAGTAATAACAAAAAAAAAGTTCCTATTTCTAACAGTACATGCTTAAGTCTACATCCCAAATGAAGAGTCTTAGAAGAAGAGATGTTGCTAGAAAATGAAATTTGGGTCCCTTCTCTGCAGTAGTAGTTATTAAATTATGTGATGCGCTATTATTAAAAGAAATAAGATTGCCAGTGATCCCGTTTGGAGAGGGCAAATTACGCCGCACATTATTATGAGTATTAAGAACTAGATTTTGTTTATTAATAGTATAGATATAAATAACAATTCAAGTTTGAAACTGTTTTCATGTCGTGGACTTGGTGTGGCCATGTCAGCGATGGACGGCAATGGGCCTGTTTGAGGCTCGAGGCCGCGGCTTTGGACGGGCCGAGCTTTGTTGGACCTGGTGTTGGTTGGGCTCAGACTTGAGCCATGCCTCAACCAACAACTGAAAGCCCTGCTCCAAGCCTCAAACTCAGTCTACTTCGGGCCTTGTTAGTATAAACTCAGCCTAGCCCGATAGATCTCTAGATGTAGCATCCACTGAACTGACCTATAGCTGGTTTGGCATGCATGAACATGGATGCGGCTAGGCCGACCAGAAAGCCCGGTTCGGCAAAACTATTTGCTATATCGAGCAAATAAATAACAACATCAAGCAAGAGATAACAAAAACTTCAGCAGAATTCCACACTGAAGAACAAAGGACTGAAATAATCCATAAAACAGAACACAAAAAGAACAGTTCATTGCAGCAGCATGTCATGAAAACGAGTCAATGTCTTCAAAGTTTTCCAAGAGACATGCCACCATGTGAAATGAATGAAGAAAACAGTTAACAACTATAATACTCTCCGGTTCACACCTCCCAACTGTTGGAATCCATTAAATCTGGATACAAGTAAAATGGTATACATAAGAAGAAAAAAAAAAAGCATGCATGCATGCATGTCTTACAACCTGAAACCATGGATTGGGTTGCGAGAGATTTGACAATTCCCATAGTATATATATAATATGCAAGTGTAGATTGTTCATATTGATCTTAAACAGAAGAAAACATAAGAATCTATGGTTGCACACTTGATTTCCTCACTGTCACCTAGTTCTTGTCTGCTGTCATCAACAAGGCACTGAACCAAGGATATCAACAGTAGAACAAACATGGATAAATTGATACCGTGGTGGATGGGTTTTTGTAAAGACTGCCAATTCATCCCTACAAGTACTAGATATGAAAAAAAAATGGGAAAAATTTAACTTATAAATTCATTTCTTGAATCTTTTGCTGCGGGTAACTTTTTTAGAGAAAAAATCAAACACAATATACCCAGTTAAAAAAGGATCATCCTAGCAGAAAGAAATTTTCGTTTATTTTGGGATGAAGTATATCAATATCACAGGAGAAAGTATACCATTACAGCAAAGCATTATGGGATACAAGTATGCTTACCAACTTGTATAATGAGGCTGCACAGTATCAGAGACTCAATGGGAAAGTAACCTGTACATTCAGTCTTCAGCTCAGTCTTAGAGATTGGAGATCAGCAACTATTTCTTGTCCAAGCCCTGTTACTGAACAATCACTGTCAGTAGATTTTACAGGAGATTAATTTGTTGGACGTTTTACTCTCCAAGAAAATACGACACCCATAGTCCCATTGAAACCTCCCCACATCTCTTGTTCCTGATTACAAATTTACAGGGAGATTCAACTGATGTACTAAAAAAAAAAAAAATCAGAACATGTTTTTGATCCCACTCTAGGACCCTCGGAGAACAGACAAAAACCACACTCGGCAGTATCTTGGATCCTCCTACATCAGATTAACAGACAAGATTTTTTGGGTTTAGGGAACCCAAGTAACTCATGAATTGCTAACCATTTTGAGTTACTACTAAATACTGTCAACCCCCTCTTCTACTTTGGACACTGTCCCTGCAGCAACACCATCAATTTTTTCTCTAGTAGCAATGCCACCCCGAGCCTGCAAGGAAGGCCTTGGTTTCCGCTTTGTGTTTAAGAACCCACAAGCAAAAGCTTCCAATGCTCTCGTCGTTAATGGTCGGTTTCTTGTGCCCTGCCTTCGAGCAATCCCAATAGGTTGTTGCTCTGCACTAGCCACATCACTAGAAAGGAAAGGTGCCTCCTTGGAACTTGGATCATTTTGGCCATTTTCCACCTCCGTGATGAATGGTTCACCCGTTTCAAGATCTGATGGGACAAATGGTATGTTTAGATCAATTAAATTTCGAGGTGGATACTTCTCTTGAGAGACTGATTTACCAATGCAATTCTCCTCTGGGCTGCCTTTAGCCGAAGAACTAGTAGATAATTTATCCTGAGATGATCTTACTTCAGAAACCATGTTATCACTTGCACTAGGTGAGCCTAACTGTAAATAGGGATCCTCTTCTCTCAATCCACGGCCAATGGAGAAACTGTCTTTGCTGCAGCTTGCTTCTGCTTGACAACATGCAGTTAACCTCCGGCGTTTTGTGACAGGAAACAAATAGTTTGATTGGCCAGATTTCTTCCTCCGGCTAAACTGGCACTTAATGGTTTTTCTCAAGTCCTTGTCAGGGTTACCAGCATTTTGATCCCTGTGATTGTCCAAGGTTACATTGGTCTGATCTGGACCATTACTTACCATCTCTTGCTTCGAAACACTAACTGCACAATTTGAATATTCAGGACGCACTATACCGTCGGACATACCCTGTGTGGATCTGGAAGTAATAGAATCTCCCTGACTATTTGATGGCATATCAGCTACATCTAGCTCATGCACCGGCTCTTCAAAACCATCTTCATCTTTTTCACTCGAAAGACTTGTAGGGGTTGAAATATTAGTAGTGTCAATTGGCAAACTTCTCAATTCTCTAACTGGGAATGAATCTTCTCCATCACCCAAACTGGTATCTACAACAGTGAACTTCGTGAGGTCTGAACTGTTCTTCAATAATCGTGGTGGAAGATAACTGTGGTGATCAGAATGACTACCTTTGCCCAGTTTCATCTTTTTTGCACCCCACCCATTTTCTTGGTTATCTATGCCGCCTTTAGCAGGTTCGACCTCAAGCTCAAGAAGTCTCGGATCTGATGCAACTTTGTTCAGGACATCTGTAACAGAATCAAAATAGTGGTCTCCTTTCACAAGTTTCCTTCTTGAGAACTTCTTAACACCAGGTATGATAAACACCAGAGAGTGCTTGGACCTTGTGCCAATGTGATTCTTAGGCTGCTCAGAGTGCCAGCCTTTCGCAAGCAAACAGGGCCAAACAGCTTCCCAGAAGAGATCATTTGACCGGGCTTTGCTTAACCGAAAGTCTCCCCTTAGAAACCTGATTATTTCTTCAAATGTAAGAGTGGAGTATGCCTTGCCTACAGATATTTTCGGACGAGTAGAAATTACATGATTGGCTCTTGTAGGCTCCGTAACAATGCCAGTGAGATCCTGCTTTCCCTTACCAATGCCAACAACCTCTACAAGAATTCCCAAGCCAACTGTAGCCTTTATAGTGGATACATATTCTTCTAGTGAGATTTTACCCTCTCCAAAAGTCTTGGACACCTGCCAAGAGAGAACTATTTACAAGCGTCCTTCATATAGAAAAGTCTTCAATAGTTGTAAGTTTTAATATCAGTTATTCACTAAAATCAAAGTAACCTATCACTGGGACTAAAGACTTGGAACCTTATCTCATGAGGTACACAGAAAGAACTACTTAGAGAAGTAAAGTAAGACTGAAGAATGGCAAAGATGCTTGGATTGCTGCAACTTTCACATGGATATTGTCCAAGACCACGATCTTGAGTACTTGATTTTGCTTCAACTGAAAGGAACAGTTCTTGACATGAACTTTGGCGAAGATGACATGTTATAAAAGACTTAGTCAGATGAATCTTTCAGTTTAAATGTTTCTTTCTCAGTTCATTATTTTGATTCAGGACTGTCTTGACATTATCAAGAACCATTCAAGTACATCAGTTCAGATGTTTCAGGCTCAGTTCATAACCATTTGAGTCAATCAGATGGTCATTACGTACTAAAATTTGAGGAACAGAATATATAAATAAAAACAAGTACAAAATGAACGCATTCCTACAAGAAGGATATGCCCATATAGTCAAGAATCTTTTGGGAAAACCATGCAAAAGAAAGTCATCTTAGTAATGTAAACAGATTATTTTGGGTCATCATCCAATTGTAAGATTTACTCCGAATAGAAATTTCATTGGCATAAATTTTGTTGTCTCAACTCACCAACTTCAAATGAACTGTTTTCCACATGAGGCTCCCTAAATTAATATAAAGGCAACAAATTGTGTTATGGATACATTAGAAAATTCCTTCTTCATTTCAACTATTTCAGTTTTTAAAAAGTCTTTAGTACTTTCCTTATTTCTCATCTGCGGAGGAAAAAAAATCATAAACTAAGAACAAAAAGCATGTCATCAAATGCAAAAAATACTACGAAAATCGCCAAAAGGAGCTAATCAGAAGATTTTAGTAAAGAACCATAAAATGGTTGGAACAATGAAAGAGAGCAAGATAGTAAGCTTGGGGCATCCATAAGCATATATGGTTGTACATGCAAAGATATGTTTCTTTCATCCAAATGATTGCATTATTAATTCAACGCATTAAGATTTACCTCCACCAAAGTGTTTTGGCATTTCTCAGCTACTCGGGGAAGCAAACGTGATAAAAACTCCTGTTGCCTCCATCCTGTAAAAATCCTTTGTCCATGTATACGCTTCCTGCTTCTTCTCTTCCGACACTCTAACCATTTGCGATGTCCATCAGACCTATAAAACTTCCCATAGTAGAATGATAATATATCCCCCATTTCTTTACCCTCAATAAATCTCTTCACCTGAACAAGATTTTTTCCAAAAATATAGATACCAAGGAGAAAACTCTCCTTCTCAAAATCACTCCAAGAATTACCCAAATATCCTGGAACTGGAAAGTAGACTTTGTCTTTATATTCCTGCTCCACTGTTTGTTCACAGTCTTCTGATGATCCTGATCTGTTCTCACAATCTGATGCAGAATCTGAAGGTTCAGTTTTAAGCTTTGAAGCTTCCTTATTTGAATAGTTTTGTCGTGGCTTGCTGTTCTGATACTCTGATGACCCATTTGTATCATGTTTGCTGCTATCGACCTCATTACTGACCCACATAATTGGGATAGGTAATCCCATTATAAAAGAATGGGCAACATTATCCATGACTTCCAAATCAGTTGGGGTCTTTGTAAGCTGAAGACGTTCAGATTCTGTTATTAAGGGAGGAATTTTAGCCTGGTACTGAAATCCGACTCGAGGAAGTACCTTTCGATCTCCACATATATCACTCACATCAGGAGCATCCGAATCCATAGCAGATGTTTCTTCAATGATGCAATCGCCACTGGTGTCCTCTTTAACCGAATCCATCTGCCAAATAATTGATAGAAAGAACTGAATCTAGTACTTGAAATACACATCAAAACATATCCAATCACTACTTATGAAATGGTAACTCAAATTAGGTTTAACACTAAAGAAGAGGGTTTGGCTTTCCTAAAATGATTCCCACAAACATAACAATAGCAGAATCAACCATAAAGAAACAATACATGCTTGACATGCATTTTGATGTTTAGATATGAACAGCACCAAACACATAATAAGGAAAAGAAAACCTAGCTATTGCAACTTTTTATTTCCAAATACTATAGCCAAAAAACCAAACAAGAAACCCATATGAATGCAACAGGAAATTTCTCATGAGAATAATGAATGAAGATAATTGAATTAATCCTATGATCACCAAACCTAATCAGAAATAGATTTAGTTATATAGGGCAGGAGAAGTTTTTGAATTCCACCAGAACCAAAACCCTGTCTGAAGATCAAAACCTATCTATTAAACAAAGAAAAAATCACAATACTTCAATCTAAACAAATCAGAGGGAATGCTGAACTAGATACCAAGACACAACATACAAGCATTATTTTATTAAACAGATTCGAACAAACTATTCCCATCATTGACAAGAAATACAGATAAGCAGAGATTCAAAATCACAACCCCAGATCCATTTTGAACCCAAAATGAATACCCAAAGCTTCATTACTTGTATACCCATATGAAGAAAACAATCAGAAACAAGAAAATAACAAGAAATTAAAAGAAACCGAACAAGCAAACTAACTATAGATACCATTACCAAACATCACAAATTAATCTCAACACAAACAAAAATAACTTTCTGAATAAACTGATGAAGCATCAAGAATCCATTACTTGTAATGAGAATTTCCATATGATCCCATCAAATTAAACACTTTCATAACACTAAAGAAAGTTTGAAACTTGTAAAGAAAGTACATTAAATCAAGATATAAACAACGCAAAACATGCAAGAAATAATAAGCTATAAGATTTACTAGCATCCATGGAAGAGCTTGAACGTCAAAACCCACGTGAAAAAACAAGTTTGGAGAAATGGGTATTCATGGTTATGTATAGATTGACCTCGATTGCCAACTTTTTAATGAAAAATATAACAACTAGAACAAGAACAGATAACAAATAACAACATATACAACAGAGTTAGAGAGAGAAACTAGAGAGAGAAAGATAGAGGTTTTACCTGGTTTAACAAAACTGGATTTTCGTGGGGGACTTAGCAGGGGAAAAAAATAGTGAAGAAGGTTTAAGAGAGGAAAATTTTGGAAGACCAAAGTCGTTCGCTCTCTGAGCAACACACGAAGTAAGTAAGAGAAACAGAGAACATGAGCGATTTAGTACTGCCAAAAGTTTAATAGTAAATCGTCTTCGGTATCTTTTGCACGCCATGTGGATCATTATGGGGTCCACTTTTTTTCTTACTTCTTGTGGATTTTCAAGCTCATCATAAAGATGTTTGAATCAGACGGTTAAAATGAACCTACCAGGATTAGTTGGGCCGGAGCTATTTCATGGTGGGCTTTAGGTCCATAGTGAAAAGGTGAAATCTAGAACGTGGCGACCAAAGAGATCGGAGGTGTATTGTAATAAACGACTCCCGTGATGCATAGGATCTACGTGATTTATTTCGTGGACAATATATGGAAGGATTTTTGGTCTTTTAAGGTGTGACCCCCCCGCCTTCGGAATCCCCTCTACTCTTTTAGCTGAAAAGACCAAATTACCCTTAATATTTATTTTTTTATTATTTGAATTTTTGTGAAATGAAAATTAATATTTCTTCCCTTTGTGGGTTTTTTTTATATTTGTAATTGGATAATAGCTTTATAATAAAAAAAAATTATGGGTGCAATGACATGTACATCAAATTGTTTTGGTTAAAGAAAATATACATTTAATAACGCAATCTATTCTATTAATAAAAGGAAGCAACTTTACTATATTGTTTAAACATTTTGCATTTACCCTTTTTATTAAAGAATTAGTATCCACGCACAAGTTTATTAATACAATTCGTTTACAAAGTTTTGTAGGGGCCACGTGGACCTGATTCAAGGTATGTTTTTTTTAGGTATAAATTGTCCTTACAAAAAATTACTNGAGTTACCTTCCAGTGGTTGAATGGGTTTTTGAGAGAGTGAGGGAGGGAGGGAGGAATGACCCAAGGGCTGATTTTTTTGGTTAATTTTAAACCAACTTTCAAAGGAGAAGAAGTTATAGAATCCGTGATTTTATAAGAGGATGAGCTCCTTAAGATAGTATTTGTTAGAGCATCTCCAATGCTAATGTGAATGTGATAAAATAAGATTGCAACGTAGGATAAATAGACATTCTCCTAAAGAAACCTTCTCCAATGCTAATGTGAAGAAAGATGTGATGCTGATGTGGCGGTAGTTAGACTGTACATTAGAGCATCTTCAATGCAAAAATCTTATAAGACAATATCTTATCTACGTGGCATGTCTTATAAGACAATGTCTAATTTACGTGGCAACAAAATCTTCATGATAAATATTGTTGAAAAAAATGCATCTCCAATGCAAATGTTATTGGGATGACTTTTTAACTTATGTGACACTTAATTTTTAAATGGGTCAAACTTAATTTGTTTAAAAAGTAACTAAAAGTTTTGGAAGGAAAAAAATTACTGATGTGGACCGTAAGACATTTGTTTAACTTATTGGCCAGGGTGGAAAATAGTTCCTAGTAAAGACAGTACTAGGTACAGTAGTATTTTTAATTAAGTACAATATGTTTTTTTGATTGGACCAAAGAGCAAATCTTTATATATCTCCATTAATTGTAGATTGATCTTCCTCTCTATTCTCTTTCTCTCTCGATCCTTTAATTCCCTCTTGATCTCTCTCTCGGTACCTCCATTACTTATGGTCACCATCACTAGAAAAAAGTTTCAGATTTTTTTCTAAAAAATGGACTATTTGTGATTGAAGTTTTCGACAATTACGAAAATCATTTCGAATGTTTTCGACAACCATCAATTCAAATCATGATTTTGACTTGTGATTGTCGAAAATTTTCAAAAACTTCGACCACAAATAGATGATTTTGATCTTCAACTTCGACCATGATCGTTTTTTATATCTGAATTTTTTTTCCATAGATGTTGGTAGCAGTAGGTGGTAGAGGTGTGGCGGGAGGTGATGATGTTAGTTTTTCTATCCTAACTAATGTTATCAAAACTGGATCGGACCTATGGTTAGGTTTTCTATCCTAACCAATGTAGAATTAATGCACCACTCATCAAGCTTGGTTTGTCAGATCTATCAATAGATGTAAAATCATCTCCACATGAACCTCGCAAGAATGTTACAAGTGGGGGCCACTAGGTTTACTTGTTAGATTTGGCAACGAGTGAGTTAGCGCTAAGGTCAACCTTGTCTAAATTGACGCACCCAAGTAAAAAATACTCAACTCTAAATTTAACTCTGATTTTTTTAAACGATTCAATTTTCTCAATCCAAACTAACGTCGACTAATTAGACCTTATTCTAAATAAAAACAAGACAAGGAGTCAGATCGAGTTTTCAGGTGATCAAGAATGTTCAACTCTAAACTTAACTCGTTTAATCATAGATCATATTGCCAGTTAGGGTTAAAAAAGAATCAAGATTAAGGTCGATCCTTGGGTTAGGTCAGGTCTAACTTACAAGCGCTTTCTTATCCGTATTTGTTGACAGATTTAATACAACGTGGAGTATAACAAATCGTAGCGCTCGAAATGTGGATTATAAATTAGGGTACCACACCCGTGCGAATTATATCCAATTTTTAGCCTTTAATTTTATTCCACGTATGTTCTTCATTTTCGCCCGGTCATGAACGATGTGCATGTATTCCTCTACGGATTAATATGCACACATTTGTAAGGGCAAGTGTTATGGACACCTTAAACAATTAAAAAAAACATTTTTTGAGGATAGGGCAAGTACCATGGGCGCCCCAAATAACCAAAACCCTCCCTTCGGCCCTAGGTTTGGGGCGGGAGCAAGGGGTTTAAGGTAGGAGGCAAAGATTGTACCGTGCGACACAATCTGTGCCGTACGGCACAATCTCTGCCGTATGGCAGAGAGTCCCCACGATACAATCTTGTTTAGAGAGAGAGCCAGAGAGATAAAGAAACCTAGAGAGAGAATGTGTGTAAAATATATATATAATTTTGTAAACTATATATATACAAAATTAGAACTCTGTCATTTGGTACAAACTGTGCCGTACGGCACAAACTGTGTCGTACGGCACAATCTATGCCGCCCCTACAATTTATCCCATGAATCTTGCCCTCCCTCAATCCCTTAAACCTCTACCCCAAACAACTTAAATAAGGGTTTACCATAGCACTTGCCCTAAGAGAATTAACAAAGCCTGTAAAATGAAAATTTCACCCCATGCATAACTATGGTAAATTTTCATGTTGTAATTAAATTTTTGTATATTTATATAAATATTAATGTAAATTCTTAGATAAATATTCTTTTGGATGACAATCTTAATTTAGCTATCTTAATATACTACCCCTCAGGCACTGCTCTCTTTTGGCTCCATTTAGGGTTCATCACGAAGTTCCCATTTAACACACCTTTCCACTTGTAAACAACTAGGTATATCGCCGTGCCTCCGGCACGGCTCAAAACCTGCAGCAGATCTGTCGGTGGCGGTGGGGAGGAGGAATCGACATAGATCGAAAAAAAAAGTAAGGGGAGATGTAGAGAGGAGAAGAGAGGGTTAGCAGAGAGAGGGGAGTAGAGAAAAATCGAGAGAGAGAGAGAAAGAGGGCAGGGAGAGAGTGGGGGAGCCAGCTTATGTAGCAGGACACAATTTATAAAGAGGACAAATCTACCCCCGTCCTGAATTGTATAAGAGATTACTGATTCAATTCCATTTCACACATGTACGTCATACATGCAAAGCCTTGGGACCCACATATCGTCTTTCTCTACAGCAGGAGAGGTGGATAGTGAGTTAACATTGTCTGCTGAACCTTGTTTTCCCTCACTTCAACACTCTCCAAAACATCCTCCATTGGAATATCCTTTAAATCATTAGAAACGTTGGGTGTTTCTGCGGTTTTTAGATCCTCACTAAGATCAGCAACGATGTTTTCTACAGCAGAGGTGGATAATGAGTTCATATTTACTGCTGAGCCTTCTTTTACATCAACTTCAACACTCTCTAAAGCATCCACCATTGGAACATCCTTTACAGCATTAGAAACGTTGGGTGTTTCTACAGTTTTTAGATCCGCACTAAGATCAGCAAGGATGCCTTCCCCTACAGCAGCAGAGGTGGATAATGAGTTAACATTTCCTGCTGAACCTTCTTTTACATCAATTTCGACACTCTCTAAAACATCCTCCATTGGAGCATCCTTTACAGCATTAGAACTGTTGGGTGTTTCTGCAGTTTTGAGATCCTCACTATGATCAGCAAAGATGTCTTCCTCTCCAACAGCAGATGATGAGTTAACATTTCCCGCGGAATCTTCTTTAACAACTACAATACTCTCTAAAACATCCTCCATTGGGACATCCTTTACAGCATTAGAAACATCGGGTGTTTCTGCAATTTTTACATCCCCACTAAGATCAGCAAGGACTTGCTGAGGAGATAATTCCACTTCTGAAGGTTTTGATTCTTTACTTTTGTTATCATCAGCACCACCCTTATTGTTTTCAACAAATGTTGGGAGTTGAACTTCACATTGATCTTCTGGAATAGGCTCTTCGGAATTGCTAGATTCAGCAGTAACAGAGGACGGCGTTACTTCCAAGACAGGAGTTTCCTTATTATCAGTTCTAACACGAAGTTCTTCAAATTTCTGATCATCACATGAAGTATCCTGATCTACGGGAATAGGCTCCACGGAATTGCAACACTCAATTACTTCCAAGACAGGAGTTTCCTTGTCTTCAGTCCTAACACATGGTTCTTCAAATTTCTGATCATAAAAGTATCGTTGTCTTCGGGAATAGGCTCCCCAGAATTGAAAGATTCAGCAACAACAGGGGGAGTTACTTCCAAGACAGGAGTTTCCTTATCTTCAGCCCTAACACAGTTCTTCAAATTTCTGATCATAACTTGAAGTATCCTTATCTTCACGAATAGGCTCCCCAGAATTGCAGGATTCGGCAACAATAGAGGGAGTTACTTCCAAGACAGGAGTTTCCTTATCTTCAGCCCTAATACACGGTTTTTCAAAATTCTGATCATAACTTGAAGTATCCTGATCAGACACAGGTCCAGTTGTGGTACAGGGAAGGGGAAGATCACTGTCATTGGATCTCTCGGCATTCACGGGTCTTTCACCGGTGTTCTCTGGACTCATTGGACCTTCTTGAACAATAACATTTGTCCTATCCATGGATTCTGAATGATCTGGAACCTCAGTGCGACTTGACCCCAAAATATCACTTCCACCATTAGAACCATCTGCTTTCTGTGGATCCGTGGAATCTTCTGAAATATCACCTGCAAACACGGCAACTAGAAGAATAAGGGATCTGCTGATCAATAATATTACAATATTTGTAGCTTTCAGCCTTTCACAGTATGCTCGTTTAGCCTCTCAATATTGGATTTATTTCAATGTGAAGTAACATACCTGGATGATCTGGATCCTTGGTATGACTGGGATCCATAATGTTACCTTCTCCATTAGAACCATCAGCTTTCTCTGGGTTCATGGAATCTTCTAAAGAATTACCTGCACCATGAATGCAAGAAGAATCAGGGATCTGCTGATCGGATTGAGAAATCAAACCAGATGAAGATAAATATGGTACAGTATTAAGGAGACCTGGCGCCTCACTTTGACCATGTATGGTAAAACCTTCAGAATCAGGGATTCGCAGATCTGATTGAGGAACCTGCACGGATGCACACAAACACTGGGGCATGTTTAGGAAGATATTGTGCTTCACTCTGACCAGGTATGACACAACCCACAGAATCATCGCATGATCCATTGGTAAATGAAGAATCAGGGAGCAGGGGAATCTGAGTTGATGCAGATACAATTACCACATTATCAAATTGTTCAGATATTTCATTTGACCAGTATTTCTTTCATGCTCCTTAGAGTTGTCTGTCTTCCTGGATCCTCTGGATTCGTAGAACCAGTAGAATCAGCACCAGCACCATGGATATTGAGAGGATCAGGGTTCTCCACATCTGATTGAGGAACCTGATCACCGCTATTAGGTAAATCTGGTGATTCACTCCTACTGCCTTCAAATTTCATAAAATCATCTGCTTTCTCCAGAACATCTGAACTCACAGATCCCACAGCATCAGCGGCTAGAACAGGGATGTCCGACTTATAGGAGATCTGTTCATCTAGTTGAGGAACCTGATCACCACTATCAGGTAAATCTGGTGATTTGTGCCTACCGAGTGTCATACCGCTTTCAAGTTTCAACTTGTCTGCTTCCTCCGGAACATCTGCACTCACAGGTCCTGTAACATCAGCCACCAGAACAGGGACATTGGACTTATAAGAGATCTGCTCATCCTGTTGAGGAATCTGACCAGTCATTTATGTGTTGAGTACCAACTTCAAGTTTAACAAAGAATGGAATAGATATATATTATTGTTAAACATTTACAAGAGAAGTGTTGTATACAATGGAGCTTGCATAGCTTCAACCCAATTCCTATAAAAAACTAAAAACACCATAATTTATGGGATAACCTAAGCAAGAAACATGAAAACTCATTCAGAGAAGCAATTAAAAAGAAGGTTGAAAAAGAAAAGACAAAAAAAAAAGAAGCCACAGACTATTTATGCTTGGTTACAGGAAGAAACTGATCTCCATCTTTTCTGATCCATATAGTGGAGCGGGTTCTCTTCACATGTTCGCTGAAAAGACGATGCCTGTTGAGCAAATAAAAATTGTATTATTAGAGCAAACAGTACAAATTCTTATGTTTGAGTAATAGAAGTTTTCTTAACTAGTGCTATTTGAGGATACAACGTTTTGCTTTTTTTTTTTTTTTCCGATCGATGATTGGTTTAGAGGATCCGATTTCGCTGCTGTACTAGTACTGACCTCTCATATTCCAGTTTCTGAATAACTATCCCATTCAGCAGAAGCTCTGAACTGTAAACTGCTACTCCTGCAAATTAAAGTCACGCCACAAATCTGTGATCTGTTCCAAGTTCCTTAACTTATTGTTTAACTGAGAATTATAAATTGCAGATCAAGAGTGAAAAAGAAAAAAAAAAAAAAAATATTTACCTTTCTCAAGGAGAGGCATGCAAATTTCATAATCTTCTTCACATGAAAGAACCAACAGATCCTCGAGAACTTTATCATCGTTCATTACAGATCTCCCTATTCTCTCCACTGCCTGAGACCATCAATCAGTAGCGCAATATGAAATAAAGGCAATAACCATAAAAGGATTAATAGTACTTGTCACAGAATTATTATGTCACGTCACTATCACTCAAAAGCTTCTAGCTACATGATAAAAATAGTATGTAGAAAAGAATACCTGGCCATTAACTGCTTTGACCAAGCTTGCAACCACTTCTTTACCAGGTTTTACATTTGGAGTAACGAAGACTCTTTGACCCTGCAAAGTCAGTAAATCATCACTACACAAAAGTCCATCACCATGCCAGTACAAAGTTCACGCCAAATTGGAAGCCAAATAATAAGTGCATCTGGTTAAACAAATACAAGAAAATTCTGCAACTACCTCCAAGAGTGGACTTTGGCATGCACGCGACAATGAAACTGGCATGCTGAAGCCGATCTCCTTTTCCTTCTTGGAATCCCTCAGTATGTAATTTCTCTCATCGATAAAGCAGCTAGCTTGTCCACAACTCTCTAGCCACAGATGTGTCACCACTGGTTTACCAAGAGCAATAGCTTCCAACATATTTCTTGTACGCACGAACTTATCTGTTACAAAGTGTGTAGCTTCTGAAGAAGAGGATGTGATAGAAACTCCAAGCCGTGCCAAAATCTGCAAAAGTAGAAATCAACAGTCACCACATCTGTAGTGCATCTTATCTCTAACAGAAACGAGAAGAAAACAAAGAATGACCTTTTTCTGCTGCTTAATTATGTCCTCATCCAAGTGGTGGCTGAACAAGACACGAATACTAGCCATGTCTCTCCTCTTCCTCAAATCTTTGAATGCAAGAGTACGTACTGGATCCGTACATAAATTATTAAGCTCCCTTGTGAGAGATGATTTCGAGAGGCTTTTCTTGCATGATCGTTTCTGATAGTTATTACCAATACAAACTGGTGATGCCTCATTTACCGGTGTGGTCGCATTTATAGGCGTGGTACAGTTAATGGGTGTAACACAGAGAGAGCCAGATGGTATAAGCTTTTCTCCTGGTGATCCTTCTAATCTGGCATTTCCCCCTATAATACCTTTTGGAGTTGATAAAGAATCTGCATCCCCCTTCTTGCCTGAATGCTTGGAGACTTTCTCTTTAACCAGACCTTTGATAACCTTTTTCTCATTCACAGGTAAAGAACAGTTAACAGCAGCATCAGTTAAAGTCGGTTCAACTAGATCTTGCACTATCACATGTCCCTCAGAATTCTTTCCGGAAGATGAAGGATGCCGGGATATAGATGATCGTGTTTTCCTCTTCATATCTAAGTTAACAAAAGTAATTCTAACATCAACATTTAACCCATTCGGTGTTGTGATGGATTGCCCATTAGCTTCTATCACCCCATCAACTACTGCAGAAGAATTATGTAAGTTACCAGGTCCATTTAAGTGACCAGACACCCTTCTACATGTTCTCTTTTCTCTGGGTTTTCTTTTCTCACACAAGGTTTTAGTTGTCCTGACATGTTGTCCATCAAGGCCCAGCGGCTCATGCAGTGTGGGCCTATTAACATCACCAATTAGGTTGGAACCTGATTTAGAGTATTTCCCTTTAGTCAATTGCTCAGGAGCATCAATACCCATTTTACTGCGTACTCTCTTTCCTCCAAGGATATTGACCTCCATTAAATCCTCTTTCCTTTCTCCAGAGTCATTAAATAAGTTAGTTGTTTTCTTCAATTCATTTACTGCTTGAGATTGCCTGGTACGACGGGTGACAGGAGTGAAAGTCCTAGAATCCTCCGGTAACAGCCATTTACTAAATGAATTATTTCCATTTAATTCAAATGAACTATGGCATTTATCAACTTCTTTGGCATGGGACCTGTCTACTACTCCCACTTCTCTTCTCTGCCCAACAAATTTGGACGATCTTCTGCCTGAGTTTCCAAACCCAGTGGCAGCATTCCTAGTACTTGGGTGTTCTTCAGCCTTCGACCTACCCTTCTTTCGGTTTGTTTTTAGTGTTGATTCCTGGGTGATCTCCTCCACTGTGGGGTTCTTAGAGCGTATTCGAGATGAAATGGGGGCTTCACCACTTAATTTGGTATCAAGTGTCTTTGTTCTCTTGGATTGTTTAGAAACGCCTCCTATATCAGAAGAAGAAACCCTCTTCTGTACAGAAGCATGCTCTGAGTGAGATCTATTCTTCATTACACCTCTTGTATTTGGTATAGCTTGAAAAGCATCAGCAGTATCATGGTTGGCTGGGACGCCACACACTAAAGCTTCCATAGCTTCTGCAGCCATTTGAGTATCAATACCAACATCATACTTCTCTGGTGGACTCTTGCTAATATCAAGTGCTTCTAACTGCTGTTCTGAAGGTTCTGGATTTAGCTGTTCATCCAACTCCTCGAAGAGATTCTTTTTAGCTTTTGTTTCCGGTATTTGTACTGTATTGTGATCCTCTTTCACATTTTGTAACATTAACCTTGAATCTGAACGAATTGAATCCTTGCCCTTTCTGAAGTTGAGATGTCTGGGATTTTTGGGTTGGGTAAAGGATTTCCGTCCATGCTCATTGCTTTTAAACAACACTTCCTTCCTCTTGCTGAAGAAATCACCCCCTCCTTCATCCTCGCGGCTGTCAACCCAGTCAAAGATCCCCACCTCTCCAACTGGGATTCTAGTATTTGTCCTACAAGCCAAAGTTTGAGGTCCCTTTGCACTTGGGACTGAAGGTGACTTCCCTTTGACGGTTATTCCAGGGTAATCTTTATCTTCTTGAGAACACTCAACATTATTAACTAAAAGAAACCTATCCACGATGTCCAATGCATTGGCTTGTGACAGCTCTCCAGGTTCTTGCGAGTCCACATAGCTTAACCCTGCAAACTCATGACCATTATCCAACTCAGGCCTATCTCTTCCTCCATTAAAATTATCATTATCATTTATTCCTTCATTGTTTGCAACAGGTGTATCATCATCATCATCAGTAAAAAGCTTTCTCACTGCACCCCTGTTTCTAATTTCATCCTTATATGTCTTCGTGTTCCCATAGATGTCCCCACTTCCACAATCTCTATCAACCTCCATTCTTTTCTTGCCAATTGAAGCTGGATCACCTAAATCAGTCATTCCATCATCCTTACGAATATGCTCTTTCCCGGGTTGACTGTTGCTTGGGATAGAACCTAGGTTGGTGTCAGTTCCCTCAAAACTCATCCTGCGAGCAGCAGCAAGACCAGAAGCCCGCAATGATGCTGTACGGACGGACATAAAGCTCCTGCGCACAGATCCTGAGTCAACAAAAGAAAGTATAATGTCCATTAGGCCAACCTTATGCCTAATATCCTTAAGAAATACATGCCTATTTATAATAGTGGAAAAGGGAGAAGAACCCATACCAGAATTTGGCTCTTTGATGCCATTGTCCAGCGGCGTTGTAGTGGAAACATTTTTCCCTAAAAGAAAATTAAAGAGTAACAATGCTTTAATTATTATCAAATCATAAGAAAAAAACCAGAGGTTAAATACTCTACAGCTTTCATTGTTCTGCGGAAAAGGATAATTGCTATTAACCCTCCAATACATCAACTCGAGTGTACTATGTTGGCAACCAAACAACCTCTTCATCTGGGGATAAAAGATCCTAAGAGCATTCCAAATGACTTCCCTATCTTCATTTTTTGAGGAAATAGAGTGCCAAACACATTTCCATAACGCTTCATGTCGGTATTTCAAAATTGGAGAGAGATTCTTCATATTTGGTGAAGAATGAAGGTTCTTCAAACTTGAACTACGCACCTCCAAACATGAATTTCTTACTCTATAACTTTCTCCTGTAGTATTTACCACCAAATGTCACTAATTTTTAATCAAACTCCCTTTAAACATTTTCAACTAAGAAAAAAGACAAAAAATTTGAAGATAGTGAACCATTTGAAGAAGCCAAAATCTACACAAACTTTAGAATCTTCTCCAAATTTGAAGATAATATGAAGAAGCCAATGGGAGTGCCCTAAAATTCTAGGCTTCTTCCTTCATACCTTTGAGAGTATAATTTAATAAAAAAAGAATAAACACAATTCAAAATGACTCACCTGAATTGCGGCGCTGTTCATTGGTTGAGTCATTGAAATCGACTGCGACGTCTTTCTCTTTCTCCCCTTGTTCATCGTCATCATCATCTCCTATTCCTCCTCTTTCAGACTCATCATCAGAAGCCCCTTCAGTGTCTTTCCCTTTCTCCCCTTGTTCATCATCATCATTAACTCCTACTCCTCCTCTTTCAGACTCATCATCAGAAACCCCTTCAGCCTCAGTCAATACTTCAGTTCTATCCGAATCTTCCTCATCGTCTTCTTCATCGGTAAAAACTTGTACCTGGGTCTCATCTACCAATAACTGTGTCATCAAATTCTCATCACAATTCCAATCTTCTAACACTTGGGTTTCGCTTTCCACTGGAATTGTACCAATAAATGGCTCCGTGCATTGGAATTCATCCCCATTCAGATCTCTGAATTCCAATGGAGACTCATCATCACTGTCGAAGGGTTGAGTCTCCATATCAATATCGATTCTTGTATTTGAATTACCAGCTTCTTTTGTTGAATGTGTTTCGTCATCTCCATCAGAACTCATTTCAGAATCTCTGGTTTAAGTTCTGACGAATCAATCTGAAACCCCAAACCAAACGAAAAATCGAGATTCTAGTAAACCAGGAAGTAGTAGAGAAGGTCAAGATCATCGAATTGGATTGGGAAAAAAGATAAAATCTTTTAGGGGAGCAAATGCGATGAGAGAGAGTGGTTTAGGGTTTCGGGTTTCGGGTGATTCAGGAATTGCTGAAGTTGGGGCTTTTTCTTCTTGAAATGAAGGCAATTAATTTTTCTTTAGTCAGAGCACAAAACAAATGCACATTCTTCAATCTTCATACCAAATACCACGAGTTTATCAAGTAGTAATCAAGCCTGCTAAATTAAGAATACCCATATGTTTGGAGTTCCTACTTGGCTGTGTTAGACAAATGCCTTTCACACATTCATTTGTCTCGCATTTTTTCTGCTTAAGCTGATTTGTAATACGAGAAGAAGAAGAATATACATAATATTAAGCATCACTTAATTGAGTAATCCATTCAATCAAAACTGTTCCTCTTCATATATGAATTCTATCAAGACATTTTTATCGAACAGTTTGGATACTAGAAACCTCAACAAAAATACAAAAACATAGAGCATGAACCAAAAAAAGCAAAACAAACTACAACTACTAAAGAACTGTGTTAAAAATTAGAACCCTACCAATTCGAAAAAAAATCCAAACAAGCTACAACTACTAAACTACACCCACATTTCTGATTGATGATCTATAGTTCAGTAACTAAGCATTTCAGATTAGACACATTAGAGGGAATCATAAAAAAAAAAAGGAGTGGTGGACCTATTATGCAACAAATGTCAAATAATCGCCATTCCCATTACCAGTAATCTATAAGAACGAACAGAAAGAGAGAATTTTTAAAAAATTTTTTTTTTTTTTTTAGGGTTAGGTTTAAGAAATCGAGGTTGAAGGCTTACAGTGAAGGTCGAAGGAGTCTCTGAGGACAAGCGCAGAAGAAACCCTATCGGAGAATCGAAACCACTAGTTCCGGGATACTTTTCGACAGCTTTGTTCTTCAAGAGAAAAATGTGAGAGAGAGAGAGAGAGAGAGAGAGAGTAGTTTGCTTTGTAAACAATTTACCACTAGGAATTTTTTTTTTTTTCTAACTCTGTTTTTCAGTCAACCAAACGCAGCCTTATGGGAATGAGTTTATATTCCATGTTCGTATAAACGTAGAATAGATGATATGTATCTTCAATATTGGACATCATAAAAACCCCTTTAAGAAGTGTTTTTTTTTTTTTAAATTTAATTCTCCCCTCATCAAAAAAATGTATTTTATTATTATTATTATTATTTTTGTCAAATAAAGTTTTTGAAGTCCAATCTAAAGTTTTTTGGTTTTTTTGTTTTATGACTTGTTTATTTGAAACTAAGTAACTAGAGCGTAGAGTGGGAGCGCCGAAGCAGCAAATTAATAAATGTCTCTAGTTCCAAAATGCGTTCAAAATCGGAGTGATAGCGTCAGAACGTAGTTCAGGGCAGGAACACGATTTTCTGACGCAATTATGGTTTTGGTTACTAAGACTTGACCAGTGCCACATGCAATCCCTCTGTTCTGTGCCGGATAAATAAAGGGAGTTTTTCGAGTGCTATTTTGTGCGCCCACATTACATGAGGGTGCACATCACCACACTTCACTTACTCTTACACTGTGTTTACACCAACGCTATAGGGCCTACATACAGATCATGAAAGGTTGATTATTCTTATAATTAGGATGGTTACTTCATCGATGAATGGTGGGTTGTAGTTGTGAGTGGATTTATGAATGGAAGTGGAGCTTATTGCAGGTGCAGGGAATCCCATAAAAGACAATTTTTTTAAACAAATGTCTCAAATTTGTTACGTTATAATCGTGACAAATTATTGTCACGATTATATTTGTAATAATTTGTCACGGTTATAAACGTTACAATTCACAGAAAACGTCAGTCATTTTCTTTGCTAAGCAAGTGTTACGATTCATATTTGTGACGATTATAATTGTGACAAAACTCTTGGTTTGTGACATTTATAAATGTGACAAATTATACGTTACAAATTAATGACGTCAAACTTATAATGTATATAAACGTGACAAAAATATTATTTTGGTGTAGTGATTATGTAGATCATCCTATCGTAAATCACATAGTTTAATTAAATTTTTTTTATCACTACCAAAAGTTAATTAAAATTTTAAGTTTTTTACCCTTAACTTTTGAGCGGGTTAATTGGAAAGATTAGAAAGACATGATGATTCTTTATGATGATGATCTTTTTACCATGTAGATCATTCTCTTAATGAGAAGTTATGATATTTTATGAAATTCAATAGTTTTCATACTTAATGTAGCAAAGATATTATTGAACAAAGTATAATTTATTTAGTATTTAGTAGAGCATAATCTATGTGCGATTGGAACATAAAATTGCAGTACAGAGCTGATTCTCATACTTGCAATCAAAAAATCCTACTGTAACTAGAAAAACTAGGGTTTTAAAGGCTGAAATAAAATTGCATGTATTTGCATGCTATATTGGTGTTTGGCATTGTGGCAATGAATGCTTTTTTATTTTTTAAATACAGATTTAATGCGACGGTTAAGATCCATCGTGAAGATGTATTTACGACGGTAATTATTTTGCAACCTCGCAATTAACCATATTTATATGAGTATTTGTGACGGTGGTGTCAACCTCACGTTGCAATTTATCATATCAGTAAGGGTATTTGGGACAGTAGAGTTGAAACCGCCTGTTGATTTCTTAGTATAAGCGATGGTGGAACCCTATTGCAAATAAGCCAAACTTATTACGATATTCAAATAGGCGACGGTATTTAGTGTTTACACTTTGTTTACACTTGTCTAGGAGTTGCATGAAGACGATCTAAAAGTTAATTTTTTTTTGTAAAGATGATCTCCTCAAATCATCATCATGTGAATTAAAACCATGGGGAAAAAAAATAAACACGTGCAATGCACATGCAATAAACTAATTATGTTAAGAGTAACTGTGACTAAAGATACCACTTCAATCTCAGCCAATCGATCCAAGAACTATGACGTCATGAAAATCCAAAACAGAAGGTTTTAGATGAAGAGCGTCGCGATGTATTTTTCTAAACCTACAACCACATTCATGGGATCATTTTCACATTATTTCTTTTACTTGCCAATCTGCACAACACGATGACCGACCACCCCCTCCTTTTTGAGCTCAGGATTCTATCAATGGCGACGAACTCATCAGTGATGAGAAGCAGAAGAAAAGCGTTTTCTTTTTCTTTTTTTTGGCTTTACAAAGAGGATAACGTGTTGAAATACCCAGAATTCGAGCTGAAGTTGAAAATGGAAAACCTAATCCTAATCCCACTAATTCAGTCAACGCTTCTAATAAGTCTATTAAATTCCCAATGTTGGCTACTTGCTTTTCGAGATTTCTTAGAGTTTAAAATTACGGGATTCGAGCCCTTTCTAGGGTTTTGTTTAACTTTCTGGAAACAAAGCGATCGATTTCAGCTTATAGATCCAAGGTGGGTTAAGCAAGCTTGCTGTTCACTTCACACAGTTTTCCAGCTTCACGAACGACCGAGAACGGGTTAAAAACAATCAAAATGCGTTATTTTTAGGGTTTCTAATGACTTCAGCTCTGATCTGAATCTCAGTTTGGACTGAACTTTTAAGATAATTTTTGAAGGTTTCCACAACCATATTGATTCAGAGATTCTTCTGTTCGACAGATGCTTTACCAAGTTGTTTTCTTCTGATTTCCAGAGGAGGAAGTGATTCAGCTTCTTGATTTCGGTAAGTTTGTGATTTACCTGTGTTTTAACTGCTTGAATTTCGACTGTCCGAACTTTGATTCAGATACTCCGCTTCTACTCAATCGAGCAGGAAATTAAGTTTCATTTTTAGTTAATCTCTCCAAGTATAATCAATCTGTTGAGCTAGGTTTTGATTTCAGAAGATTTTAGATTTAAATTTATTTGGTTTGAACATATGACAAAGAGGGGAATCATTTAGCTCTTCGTGAAGAATCGATATTTTATTTTATTTTATTTTTGTGGTGTGATTAAGGATGAGGAGGTTCTGCTTCCCAAAATGCAGACTTTCAAGAATCATGGGTTTGCTTCAGATTTTATTAGGAGGGCTTGTTATACTTGTAAGCATAACCAGTCTCTTTAGGTTTTACTCTGCTGGGTTTTTCATGCACGACGAAGACATTTGTCGCCATTTTTACGGTGTCAGGGATTCTTATGTTGGTTTCGACATGAAG
This sequence comes from Macleaya cordata, assembly GCA_002174775.1. NCBI lineage: Eukaryota > Viridiplantae > Streptophyta > Magnoliopsida > Ranunculales > Papaveraceae > Macleaya > Macleaya cordata. Next base: position 222,703 of record MVGT01003318.1, read on the forward strand.
GCTTTATCTGATCGGGTTGAGGAAGTCCTTTCGAAAATGGCAAGTTTGCAGGACAAGCTTGAATCTACTGTACAGCAGATGGAGAAGAACAAGGATGCCATTGATAAACAGAACATTTCGAAATTGGAGTACAAGAAGTTTTTGGAAGAGGAGGTGATCCAACCTCTTTATAGTGCTCATATATCTCTTAGACAGATTCGACTCCCTAAAGTTGAAGGAATCAGAAATACTACCATAAAGGAAGACCCATTGATTAATTCATTCACAATCGAGGAGATTCGGAAGTACATAACCGCAAAGGAGAACAGAGTGGGGAAGGTCAATATCTATGGAACAGAAAAGATTTACAACACAATAGGACACTCTTGTGTCTTAATGAAGGAGGAATTGGAAGAGTATATGAATTATGACATTGGTTCTTACTGTAAAGATGACTGGAATCTAGCACAGAAGCTTATGATTAATGGATGTGATCCTTTGCCACGGAGGAGGTGCTTGACGAGGGCATCAAAGCTTTTTCAGAAGCCTTACTCAATAAATGAATCGTTGTGGAAATTACCAGATGGGAGAAATGTTCGGTGGAGCAACTATCAGTGCAGGAACTTTGAATGCTTATCGAGCAAGAACCCTAAACGAGGTTATTCCAAATGCACTGGATGTTTTGAAATGGACAAAGAAAGGGTTAAATGGATGGGTAATAGCTCACTTCCAGCAGATTTTCTTATAAGTGATGTTCTAGCAATCAAGCCTGGGGAGATAAGAATAGGTCTTGATTTCGGTGTTGGTACTGGAACTTTTGCTGCGAGGATGAAAGAACAAAACGTGACAATTGTTTCAACTGCTCTCAACCTCGGAGCTCCTTTTAATGAGATGATCGCGCTTAGAGGTCTGATTCCTCTGTATGTGACTTTGAATCAACGACTCCCATTCTTTGATAACACTTTGGATTTGATTCATACAATTGGTTTTTTGGATGGCTGGATTGATCTGCAACTGATGGATTTTATTTTGTTCGATTGGGATCGAATTTTAAGACCAGGAGGGTTACTCTGGATAGACCGGTTCTTCTGCAGCAAAAAGGATTTGGATGACTACATGTACATGTTTCTGCAGTTCAGGTACAAGAAACACAAGTGGGTTATTTCTCCTAAATCGAAAGATGAAGTTTATCTTTCTGCATTGTTGGAGAAACCTCCTAGGTCATTATGATTACAGAACTTGTTGTTTGTTTATTTCTTTATATATGCTTTTGTTCTTGATAATTTTTTTAATACATGCATGAAACTCATCATGTTCATGGTGTTTGAAATTTCAAGAGCTTCACAACTCCTCCTCCTTCAGGACCCAAATTTCCCCTTGTTCTCCTTGCCTACATTCTCGACTAACTTAATGTATCTGTTTGACATATGAACTAAAACAAAATTTTCATGTTTGCATATTCATATTCAAACTCAAAAGGAATGAATGGAGGTTATTTGCATATCGTTCGTCTTCGAGATCATTGCACCATCTTATATTCAAGATCAATTCTTATTCTACATTAGCGTATCCATTACACATTTTACAGAGTCCTTGAATTGCTATTTGAACATTCATGTTTTGTCTATGAGTATCAATACAATCAATGCAACTTAAAATTATTTGATCAATGGGTGTGATCACTCTTGACCATTGATCCTAAAAACCTGATTAAAGCTTTGAATGCAAAATATTCTAAGTGAAGTGAGAGAAGAGTTCCATTAATTTATAGACGATTGTGATCGATGTTGCTTTTAGCTACCAAAAGATTAAACCATTGATCTGTATATCTAATATCAATGCTGCTATGCAATTGTGCTTTAGCATATATAATTGGGGTAAGGTCAAAAGCAATTGACTAGCTATAAGGGGGAGTCAGGTCTGTCAAACTACTCAGGGAAGGCAAAAGTGTCCCTACCATCTGTTCAAATGGGGAACCTCAATGCCTCTATGCACCAAGAAGGTTGTGCCCCGCGGACAGTCCTATTACACGGTTAGGCTGGGCTGACAGTTGCAAATTTGAATGGGCTGTTTTGTGGTCAGAGAATGATTTATAAGATCAGGACTTAGCGCATCATCCTCTTCGAAAATCTGCCCTTCAATGGTATTAAGCAAAAAGTAGTTGGCCGTAATAGGAATAAAAAAAGGTAATGTAGAGCCACACTATAGACCGGATTCCCAAAATGGCTTCGGCTCAAAGCCTCTGCTTGTCTCTCATTCTTTTTCCTCATTTTTCCTTATTTGGTTCGACTCAAGCATGTTCATCCGGGGAAGCCTCATATAAATATTTAAGAAGTAAAATGATCCCTTCTATGGAGCAATGGTACGGTCCATATATAGATTAACCATAGTACTAGTTTTATTTGGCAACCATAACAAACAAGAAGTATCTTTGGCCGAGTGGTTAAGGCGTGTGCCAGTGAAGCTAATGGGGTTTCCCCGCGAGAGTTGGCGACGAAATTTGATTCTCTTGCTTTCATGGTTCAGTTGGTTAGAGCACCCATTTAGTAAGTGGGAGGTCTTGAGGTTCGACTACATTGAGCACATTTCATTTTGAATTTTTCACTCTTTCTCTCTCCCAATGAAACAACTACCTTTTTTCCTCGGTTTTATTTTCTACAGAGGATCTTAAATTGCTGAATAATAATGTTAGTTTTTTTTAAAAGAAAAATGACCAAACAATTTAAAGAATAACTTGGCTCTAGGGCTGCACATGGTACGATTTTAAGTCCGGCCTGAACCGAAAAAAATACCGACAAACCGCAAAATCAAAAAATCCAAAACCCAAAAAATTGAAAAACTATAAAAACTGATATTTATGGTCTAGTTTTGGTTTCATGTTTTCAAAAAACCAAAAAAATCGAAACCGTACCAAAAACACCGAACCGAAAGACCAAACCAAAAAAATCCGCACGTATATCTATATAGTATACACATGCATTATTATGTATAAATATGCATGATAACTCATGAAAATATGAATTAAAGAACCTGGCTCTTAATATAATCAAAATTTTATAAGTCAATGTATCTATGTCAATTTGTATCTTATATGAGGCAATACATATATGTGATGTGTGTTCTCAAATTTATACATATTTATTAATTTATTTATAATATATTTATTATTTTGTATAATTATTATTTTTATTGTGAAAAAATTCAATTGTGGACATACCATGATTAAAATTGCCACTATGTTGCTATGGAAAATATGTTGGGATCCATATAGAGATATCTAAGATATGAAGATGAACTCTTCACAGACTTCACCATGTATCTTCATAAAAAAATAAAATAAATCATATTCGGGGACGAGCTATCTTGCACGTTGTTGGGGAGTGTGCCCCACCAAAAAAAATTTAAACTCCAACATCTAATACCTATGAGGAAATTGAGTGCCCCACCAATTATTAAGATTTTAGTATATTGTGCCTTAGTTTTTTGTAAAATTAGAATTTGACCAACTCATTTCTTAACACGTACCCCACAAGCTTTTAGGCACACCAAAGAAATTTGTTGTGCTTTGTGGTTTTCTCCTTAAAAAAATTTATGACTTCGTCCCTAATCATATCGTACTAAAATTTTTAACCCTATCAAAATTTAATTTAAAAGTAATAATTAAAATGGATGGCCTATAAATTACCTTATAATTATTTTTGATTGATATAATTTTTGGTAAGGATGATCTTCTCATATTAAATTTAATAATTTTCACAAAAAAAGAGAGAGAATTAATAATTACTTAAGATGGTTGAACACTTGGATATTTTTTTTCATGTTTTAAATTTAAATAAATATTTAGTTATTATCAGTTTTTTATTTTTTAAGTTTGAACGAACTTTAATTATTTATAATGCAAGTGCTCTAATTATGTCATGTTTTAGTTTAAGTTTAAATGATCAATTGATAAATTGATAAATGTCATATGTTAATTTTTTTTTAATCTAATTAAACTTTAGTTTTAAATGATTTGTCCGTTAAAAAAACTGAAAACTCCTAAAAAAATCTGAAATTTAGAAAAAACTGAAAAACTTAAAAAATCCAAAAAACCGATGGTGTGGTTTTGGTTCTAAAAAATATTATTGTTTGGTATGGTTTTGGTCCTCCTAAATTAATTAATGGTTTGTCTATGGGTTTGATAAGAAACTCAACCGAACCGAAACGCGTGCAGCCCCACTTAGTGTAATAATATCCTTCCCACCGGCTATTATATTTTTTTTTAATCCTTCTCCATCCACCAAAATAATATTTTATATGCTTCTTTTACCGACCCTTGACTTCTAAACAATTCTTTACATAATAATAGAAAAAGAAGAGATTCAAGAGACAGCAAAAAAAAAAAAAATGTATTACAAATCAAATAGAGTTTTTGAGACCTACTAGCTTATATGGGTCTAAAAAATAAAAATTTAACTTTTGACTTAAAGCAAACTGAGAGGTAAAATTTGTTCCTCTCAAGTAGTAGTAGATATTGTAGTATTGGTCCAAACCCTAGTGACCCAAGCCCTAGATTCAAGATCTAGATCATATCAGATTCCCACTGAAGCAAGAGCAAGGAAAAGAATCTTGGCAAATAAGCAGGCCTCCAAAGAAGTGGAAAAAAAAATATACATACAAAGAAATGGATTAATAAACTGAAACATTTTATTGAGATCCTCAAAAGTCTTCAACTTAATTCTAGGGTTTTAAAGTCCTTTTCATGAATTTAGTGCCACACCACTTGATACATTTTTTTAATTCATTTGATTTACCTGGAATCTCAATTAAAGTCCAAATGAGAGATGGGTTGATTGGGAAGTTTAGGTTTTGTTTTATAATTTTAAACTTTAAAGTCATGTACTAGAGAAAAGAAGTCTATATGCATAAACTTACTTTAACAACTCTTAATTATTGTTAATTTGTTACAAAGCAAGTTTAAGAGACCCATCACTATGTCTTTTCTTTTGTTTTTCTTCTTTTAATTACTTGTCTACAATTAGCATGGACCACAAAACATGTTCTCTAAACAGGATCAGTCACATATATAGTACAGATATATAGGTTAATTAATAAAATGATATCTAGGTTCGTTTCGTCACTACGATACCGATCTTTTACAACTTGCGCGTTATAATAGCGTCGAATGTCTATTGAGATTTTCCCATGAAAAAGGGGAATGACATATATACTCCTAAAAATATGAAACTAAAAATATTGATCAAAGTAACAAGTATATTTGTTTAATTTAATTATGATGACCTACCTATTCAGAATAAAAATCTTTGCTTAATTTAAAATATTGATCAAAGTAACAAGTATATTTGTTTAATTTAATCATGATTTTAAACCCATGTTGATGATGAAGAGCTATCTATATATGAGTGATTTTTCCTTCTCTATCTGTTTTTTGGTGCTTAAATTTAAGAGATATTATTTATTTTCTATAGAATAAGCTATACTGGAAATTAACATTTTATGAGTTTAATTATGGGATGAGATTATTCAGTGATCTTCATAAGATTTGATTAATATATATTTAAAGTAGAGATTAAAGATATATTAGTCAGAGAAGCAATCTTGACATTTAGAAAAAGTGTTATCTTGATACCTCATAGACTTACAGTGATCTAGAGTTCACAGGGATATGAACACCTCTTTTACCAATCCAGTGGTCCCCTATATAGTGACACTACCTTAGAAGTAGAACCTAGAGAACTAGGGCTCCATAGCATCTCCTCTCATTTTGAGACCAGATCCTCACCAAATTTAATTTAATTCTTAAAAAAGTAGGAGGTTTTGCCATCCTATAGAGTGACATATATCCCTCTAATTTTAAGTGTGTGTTTTGACTGGGAGACCATAAAAAACAAACAAAAGAAAATCCACCCTAAGCAGTTGCATGTAGATAAGCCAACAGTAGTGGTTTTTTTTATGATTAAACTCAACCCTATATTCATTGGGTCCACAGTACACACCACCATTACTGCACCACATAATCAAATGAATATTTGTAGTCATTAACAGTGCTCTTAATACTTTGAACAATCAGTCAGACCCTCATTGACCAGTGGTCAACATCACTGACTTACCCATGCATGAACTCCATGGAGGAACTGTTTTTCATATATGATTCAAGATATAATAAATGCAAAAACTAATATATACTTCTTTCTTTTTTTTGGATTAGGAGTTTACTGGTTGGTCAGAAGAGCTTTTGGGGGTTTAGTTTTGTTATACTTGATAGATATTTGAGAGGTAGAGATAATACTATAACCATTAGATGAGAGAAAGCAGTTGTGGGTGTTTCTGCTTTAAGTTGTTTTAATTGACCAATGCTTGAGCACTAATCAGTATTAAGAGATTGAGTTTGCAATACAGAGTTGAAGAGTTACTTTTCAGTATTATAATTTATAATAGAGTTCATGAAATGAAGAAAGAAAGAAGGATAAGAAAATTTTATTGATCTTCCATGCAGATGATCATGATATATATAACAAGCTTCTTAATTATTGAGAGACACTCTTAAGTCTTTACAAAACTGATCAGAGTACCAGGTAATCCAAGACTAGGGTTTCCATGAACAATTTAACACTTTTTCCAGGGGTTTGAATATTAGATAAAGACCTTCACTTGCATATGTGCTTACATGTGCAACCCATACTTATTTTTTTAATAACAATTAATTTTCAAACTTAGTTTAGAGTTTATGAGATCATTAAACAAAAAAGATAGGAAGAGTGGGGGACCATTAATTAGGTTCCTAAACAATCAAAATTATGTCATCTTTATGTAGAGTCATGTCCACATGTGAACATAAGCATGTACATGTACACATGCATACACATACAGAAATGTTTGTATTTATATATAGAATTAAGTTAATTAGTAGGCGACGTACGTGTCTGCGTTTGACAGGATCAAGTTAATCTGTTTCAGGAGATGGTCGATAATGTACCAGGTGGTAGCAGCAGCCATGAATGTGAAGATAACAAGTACAAAGTTGCAGCAGATTTTACTGCAGCAGGTAGTTCATTATTAGGGGATGATAACTACATCAAGGAGCAAGATAGGTTGTTGCCGATCGCTAACGTGGGTCGGATCATGAAACAAATCCTTCCACCTAATGCAAAGATCTCCAAAGAAGCAAAAGAAACCATGCAAGAGTGTGTTTCTGAGTTCATTAGCTTTGTTACTGGTGAAGCTTCTGATAAGTGTCACAAGGAGAAAAGGAAGACTGTTAACGGTGATGACGTTTGTTGGGCTCTTGCTACACTTGGCTTTGATAACTTTGTTGAGCCATTGAAAACGTACTTGCATAAGTATAGGGAGTTAGATGGAGATAAAGCAGCAGCAGCAGCAGCTAACCAGAATAATAAGGCCAGTAGTAGTACTGCTGATGACATGATGAAGCTCGACGAAACATCGATCTTTAGAAGTGATCATGAACTGACGAATCAAGTTCCTCCTCTAAACATGTTTAATGTAATTGAGAGGATCAATAATAATATTTCTAACTCAAGGCCCTTTTAGATCTCTGCTTGTGGGAAATTGATGCAATATCATTATATCTAGTCTGTAATTATATATGATGATGTTGGTGAATTACACTGTGGGTACTGTTTTTTATGTGTGTAAGTTTAGGAATATCTTGAGTTTGATTATTGATTTACTTGTTAATGTTTAGCTTAGAGACTAATTATCTTTGGATCTTCTTTAACAAATTATGGCATTAGGCGACTTAATTTTGTTAGAGGAAATGACCATAGCAGTTGTATCTTGGTTTGTAATTTGGGAATTAATATATAGTAAGAAACTTGAGGTTTATTTCATTGATTTGCATGATCTTGCTTATGAATTTTTGTACAAAGATGGGGCAAATTGATAATGACTTTACTTTGATTTTCTTCTTGATTCAAGTTATAGAAGAGTTGGGGATGAAGGGGATAAATCACTAGCTATTCAAATTCGCTCTTAACAAATGGCGCTTTGAAATTAACATGTAATTAAGGTCAGTACACTATTCATTTTAATCATGAATTTTCCCCATAATATTATGTGATCTACATACATATGGCACCAAAATCTATTGTTTTCTACTGATTGGAACTTAATTGACATAGCAAGACCTTACATGTTTACATATTGAGAAGCTAAATTAAATTTAGGGTTTTGCTAAATCCTGTAGGTTCAGTAGTAACAAACAAAACCTCTAGCAGGTTCCTGGACAGTAAACCCAGGCCAGTTGCTTAAAGATACATCTTCTTCTCTCTCTCTCTCTCTCTCTCTCTCCCTCTCTCTCTCTCTCTCTCTCTCTCTCTCTCTTTTCTCCTTTTGGGTCTATTCAGACAACCACTCATAACAAAATCTTCTTCTAGATAGCTCATGATGATCACCTCCACCAAGCTGATATTGCATCCATTAAAGTCACAACCTTTTTTTGATTTGAAATGGTAAATTTTTTATAGTGAAAGAACATATTACAGTCAATATTCATCACTTTATGCATCAATTATGTGAGTCTCTAACCAAATGTGTTGTAGTTATTGTAGATATTACTGTGCTTAAAGTTGACAAAGCTAGGTCAGATAGGGGTTCTTAATCCAAGAACCTGGGACCAGTTCTAATGGTGGTTTGAAATTAAATTAATTATTTGTTGAGAAAATCCCATCAAGTCTTGGGCATGTTGACATTTAATATATTGAAATGGAATGGGTCTTTCTTCAAGGCCAGTTCCCACAAATGAGGACTGCTTTGAGTGCAGAGCTCATTGGAGATTTCTTATAGGTCCTTAATTACTAAGCACAAGTACTGTTATCCTGATATCATTCAAGTTGCACTGTCTTTTGGAAAAAAAAAACTTAGGGCCCGTTTGGTTCGCAATTGAAAAACTTGTTTTCAAAAACTAATTTACACCTAAATAAATATGCATTTTGTACTACATCCAAAACTGTTGTAGGATTTCCAATAAAATCATGTATGATTTTACAAAACAAAAAAATGTTGTTTTCTTTATTTTCTATGAAATCATTTAGGACTTTATAGTAAAGTCAAAAGAATAGTTTTAGATGTGATACAAAATGTAGTTAATTTAAGTGTAAATTAGTTTTTGAAAATAAGTTTTCCAATCGCGAACCAAACGGGCCCTTAGTGAACACCAGTACTGAGCTGGGGAGGGGGGGACCATTTCAGACACACCAATTGATCATTCTTCTTAATGAAACTGATCGACGTTTAAACACACTATATATTTAAAATAAGCAAAAGGCGCTTAACCGTGTTGCACAGCCAGTGATTCAGGGATGTTATGTCGGCACAATCAACGGGAACGAATCAGATGCGTAAGCACATGTAGCTAGCAAGCAGTACTGTCACAGTTAAAATACTTTAGGATTCTCATAATTTATGTTAATTAACAATGCTTTCAATACTAAATAACAGAGGACAGTATATAGAGATGATAAGGCCTTCTCAGGTGAGGATGGATGAGACAAAAAGTGTGAGATAGTGAGGGAGTCAAAATGAAAACCAAGAAACCCTCCAATCTACCATAACCTGCTCATTGTAGTGTTTGGAAGTCTTCCATAGAGCTCTCTTACTCATTAAAAGCTAGAGGACTGCCATGGGCATTTTGGAATCTGCTTCGACGCCAATGGCCTTATGGACATAGCATGAATTTTTCTACAGGTACATGTCACGTTGGAATTCTCATACAGTAATATATCCTATAATCAACATAGAAGCGCTTCGCACGGCACGTTCCACAGACATCTTTAATGAAAGAAAGCTAGCCAATAACATGTGGTTTCAGGAATATCATCATGTGATATCCATCAGGATAGGCCCTAGGATCGATGCATGCATTCTAACGTTCTTTGCCGGACGGTCTCCTGAAATGTACATGGTTTTATGTTTACATATGGACATATGAAGGAAAACAGGTTAATGTACATATTGCACCATACTGACATTGCAGTGTTAATAAGGCACCATGTATATATTCAGGTACTGATGAGAAAGGAAATATATATATATATATTTCTGTATGTATATACCAATCTACATTTTAGGCTTAATTTTCTTACCAACCTGTAATTAGTAACCCCTTTCAATATTTTGATTGAATTAAGTGAGACCAAATTAATACACGGCTGCAAAAGTTTATAGGTTGAAGATGTTTGCAAGTAGGTATCTGTTCCTCTTTTTAAGGTTTCTAAGGTTATTCTATTCAAGACTCTTCTCCATGATTTCATATTTTTTGGTAGGCAAAACATTTTTAAAACTCTTTAATGAACTGTCATTAAAGAGTGGGTTTAAAACAAAACACTGCTGCTTGACATGTTCTATTAGTTGTTGAAGGAATAACAAGTTTCTGCAAGCAGCAAGCTAGCTAGATGAAGCTTGTGTTGGTAGATAGTTGGAATTGATTGATGCCAAACGCGTTGGAACAAGTTGTGTTTCAATGATGATCAATCACCGTTTCACTAAAAGAAAATAAGATCAGTTCTTTGTAAAAGAATTAACCCCTGAACTCTTTTTTCTATTTCATTAATCCCTGAACTTAAGTAACACACAATTTATACTCTTCTTTTTTTTATCAGGACACACAATTTATACTCAAAATCTATCACAACAATCACTAAATCCAAACAACCATCAAGACCCTTCCAATTATTGGACCATTCATCACTTCAGCACTCACTTACTAAAGCTCATAAGTCATCCCCACCTTCAACAAACGCTTGCGAGGGATAGCAAATACCTCCTCTTGCTGTCTTAAGAGCCTCTTCAACAAGTTGTAAGCATAATTTATCATAATTCTCTTGACCGAATTAGACTCTTTAGAAGCCACCACTTCATTCTGACCAAGAAAATAAGTAACCCCTGAATCTTTGCACTCATTATCGACCAACAGCAACTCTCTTGCCACCTCTTCATCATTGATCCTTGGCAGTACTACTTCATCATCCTCATCACAATCTGATGCATTTGCCTGCAGAACAATCTCACCGGGCCTCTCGATCTGTTCTGTTCCAAAGTTGTTACATTCCTCAATGATAAACTCCTTTAATCTACCCACCAACATCTCCTCAAAATGCTCTCCATCCATTCGCTCCTCGGTGTACCCGTACCTCACTACACATCGAAAGATTGCTAGTTCGTGAGGCTGGACACGTCGAAATAGGAACCTCTCCTCAGGAGGGACTTTGCTTATGGGTAAGAATTTGATACTAACAAACAGGAGGATTGAGTGTAATGCAGGTACATTAGCAATGTAGTGAGTGAAGATTGGGGAGATCCCCTGGACGAGTTCCGAATAGAACACTGCGAGGCCTGGTAACCGTCTAATTTCCGGATCACTAGCTATCTCTTTTAGTTTCTGGATTGTGACTTTGTTTTCTAGATCATACAAGTACTTCTTGCGGTATACGTAATTCCATGTGTACATGACACTCATCATGAAAGCGGCAAAAATCAATGGAAGATAACCACCATCAACAAACTTGTAGAGGACTGAGCTCAAGTAAAGTAGTTCAAGGAGCATGATTGTTAGGACATAGGTGATGATCAAGAAGAAATTTGTCTTCCATATCATAATCATCACAAGAACAAGTAATGAAGATGTGAGTGACATTACGAATACCACCGCAAGCCCTGCAAAAACATATTGAGATCGATTTCATGCATGAATAACGCGCACTGTAGGAAAACTTTCGCTGTTTTAATTTGTTCTTTAACCAATAGTAACAACAGATAACACATACCATAAGCATTGCCGATCGTCAAGGTATTTTTAAAACCTAATGTGACGCCGATGCAAGCAAACATAAGTAGGAAATTGATCTCTGGAATATATACTTGTCCCTTGTACGTAGAAGATGTGTGCACAACTTTCACTTTTGGGAAACATCCAAGTGCAAGAGACTGTTGGACGATCGAGAAGGTAGCAGAGATCAATGACTGGCTAGCAATGATTGCAGCCAACACCGCCACCACGAACATGGGCCAATATACTGGAACTGTGCACAAAATTACAATACATATAATTAGAGAAAATAATATACGATCAACTCAAATCCCCCTCAGGGCTAGGACTTGAAACCATGACCTCTTTAGATAATCTATATATATACAACTCTGATATCATGTTGAACAACCACTTTCTCTAGCTACAAGTTCAACACCTCAAACAACACAACCTCAAGAGCCCTATCTATCTGAAATCCCAACAAAACAGCAGAACAACCTAAAGGGCCTACACTGGAACGAGTAACAGACACCTCCCCCATGAAAAAGCCTCAGAATTTTGATGAAAATTTGTAACCCTAAGGGGTTTAAACCTCATTACTAGCTGAGACCTTCTCAAAACTTATAGTATGTATCTGATGAAAGATAATCTATATAAGACACTGATATCATGTTGAAACCACTTTCTCTAGCTAAAAGTAGTTCAACAACTCAAACAACATAACCTCAAGAACCCAAACTATCTGGAATCCCAACAAAACTGACCCATGCATACATACTTGAGCAACCCCAAAATTGACTACTGCTTTAGGTGTCGTGAGAAAACGACGAATGCTCACGAAAGAATAATAATCACCTGGAACAGACTTGTAAAAGGCATCAGTGGCATCGAGATTGTGCTTCCGGAGATAGGCGGCTTGACCTGTATAAGCCAGAATGATGGACGGGAAGACAATGGTGCAAGTGCTTATCTGAATAGATCGGACATTAAAGTGACCCAAATCCGCAAACAAGGCTTCTGAACCTGCATATATGTGGTGCATAATTTGATCCAAATTAAACCAAGTGATCATATATGACCTAATTGTTAATTAATTAACTTCAATCATGTAGAGAGTGAAAGCAAGCGAATCAATAAAATCTTAACTGTAGTTTTATGTGTGTATGTAAATGTATATATACCTGTTAAACAAAGTACTACACCGCCTAGCGAAATCCAAGCGTCCTTCTTGTTCCTCATGAAATAATGAACAATGTACATTGGATTAAGGGCCTTGATTACAGTAGGATCATGTTTCACAAAGTTAAAGATACCGATGGAACCGATAAAGATGAACCAAATAGTGAGAATCGGAGCGAAACTATAGCCAACTTTGTCTGTCCCAAACCTCTGGACTTGAAACAATAAGAACAAAATCACCACAGATATCCACATAACCTTATCATCATTAAGGTTCTTTGCAGCTTCTCTGATACCCCCTACGGCCGATAAAACTGCACGCGCCAAAGCACCGGATGAATATTAGTTAAACAAAGTTAATCAACCTGAATTGCTACCATAACAGCTAGGTCGACATATGCACGTATATATATATATAAAGCACTGTGGATTAAATGTATAGTCCCATTTCGTACGTACCTGAGATGCATGGGGTGAGAATACCATCTCCTATGACCATGGAAGTGCCAAGCATGGTAATGAGCAACAACAAGTACTTTGCAAAACGGCTGTTCTCAAGCATGGACTTAACAGCAGAAGCACGGCTCAAGCGGCGGTTAGGCGCATCAAGGCGATAATTCGAAACATCTTTGTCTTCAGCTTGATGGTTTGGTATGAATCCAACCTTAGCGTAGCGACATATTAGAGAATATAAAGCAAATGTGCCCCCTGTAATGCCATGAAATCAAAATCAATACATATATATATATAACAATAAAGCTTTTTGGCCCACCCATCTTACAAAACAAATGTCAGATACTTATTTGGCAGGGTAGGACCCACCACTTTTTCCCTCCCAAAAGTGTTTTGAGGGGGGTTCTAACTTATGTAGTAGTGGGACCCACCCTACCACATAAGCATCTGGCATTTATTTTGTAATATGGTCGGGTCAAACGGCAGCGCTGTACATATAATCTGTACATGAATAAAAAATAATCATCACTATTAAAAAAAAAAGTAAAAATTTTATTACCGTCACCGTTGTCGTTTGCTGATAAGACGATAAAGACATATTTGATCAATGTGATCAAAGTGAGTGTATAAATAATCAGAGACAATACACCCAAGAGGTCATCGTTGTGTTTGATGCCGTTTGGAAAAATTCCTGGAAGTACATACAGTGGAGACGTCCCTATGTCTCCGTACACAACTCCAATACTCTGGAACGCAAGCTTCAAGATTGTACCCCAATCAATGTTCTGCATTTTCTCCACACGCGAACTAATTACTATGATATTATTAGTTTTTTTAAGATAATAAGAAATGATAAAACAAAAAAAAAAAATTATTTTGAGCCTTGTTAATATTAGTATAATTAAAATAATATATAAATTAAGTAATGAATTTTACAATTGTTATAGTTGGTAATTTAAGTAGCATCTCAAAATAGTGTAGGAGATAATAAGTTAATAATTAGGGTTTTATACATAGATGATACGACAGTACATATAATTCGTAAATACTATAGCTAACGCAGCTAACAAAATAGATATGACAGTACATATTCCAGAATAATTGAAAATTTTGTTTATTAAACACGAATTAAAAACAATGCTGTACAGATTTGGGCCATATTATAACAACCAAGCACCCACAAAAGCCAGGTTTTAATTTGCTGTGAATATATTCCAATTAGTCTAAGTATTATTCTCAATATATAAATCACAATTTGGATTAGTAGAGTAAACCCTTATGTGAACCCTAAAAAAGTGGAAAAACGAAGAAATTAATTAAAAAAAAAGGGGTTTAAGCTATTATGAAATACTTATAGAATTTTTGATATTTTGCCGTCAAAAATGAGAATTTTGAGCAAAGTTATGTTATATACATTGGATTTCTAATGAAATTCCAAAAATAAAAGCCAACAAAAAAAATGCTTAAGTTTGATTTGAGAATATATTGGGCTTTATTTTGAAACCCTTTCTTAACTTTTAGAAACCAATAGATGAGAGGAGAACTATCAAATTAATAATAAAAAAAAAAAATATATATATATATATATATAGGGTTTTAAGGTTTTGTTTTTTAATTGAAAATAGTAAAACTATAGTGAATTAAGAATACAAAAAGTGCGTGCATATATGTTAGAGGGTTAACTCCTCCACTTTTTTCTTACAATAAAGCTTTTTAGCCCACCCATCTTACAAAACAAATGTCAGATACTTATGTGGCAGGGTAAGACCCACCACTTTTTTTGAGAAGATTTCTAATTTATGTGGCAGTGGGACCCACCATACCACATGAGCATCTAGCATTTGTTTTGTAATACAGTAATGCTAGGTTGCCTGCACCGATGACAGCCTCTTTGACTGCCTGTGACGTGGGTGCCGATGTGGTGCCTCAATTTTGTGCACCACATCGGGTGACGTGGCAGCTTTTTTGTAATGTTTTTATTTTATATTATTAACTTTCAGGACACCATTTTTTCCGGCCACCACTGCCTGTACCGCCGGCGATCATCAATAATTCAATTCAGAAAAAAATATTATCTTTCTTCCTCTCTACCCCCATCTCAACAACCCTACCACTATCTCCACAACCACCACCACTTTTTTTTTGGATTAATGAAGAGAGAAGGAGAAGAAATAATCTGGTTTTTTTTTTCTTCAAAAAACCCAGATCTGAAAATTTTCAGATTTAGAATTTTTTTCTAGATCTCTCTCTTACTCCCTCTCTTCTCTCAGGATCACTATCACACTTATCTCTCTCTCCCTCTCTCTCCCAACGCCGTCGCCGCTGCTCCGTCCAACGCCGACGGTATCTCTGTCTCTTTCACTTCAGATCTACTTCTTTTCTTCATCTCAAAATCCAGATCTGAGAATTTTTTCTCCTCCTTGACTGATCTCTTCCGGTTCTGAAATTTTTTTCAGATCTGGGAGAAATTTTTTTACTGCCACGGTCCCACCGATCTCCCCTCCCCCTCCTCTCTCTCCCTATCTCTATCTCTTTCTCTATCTCCCCCACTGCAATACCCCCCTTCACCCCCCACCGTCATACACCCTTCAACTCCACCCCCCTTCACACGGATGAGTAATGGCCTGGAAAAAATTCCAGGCCATCTCTCTCTCTAGCCTCTCTAACTCCCTCTCTGTCAACCTCTCATCTCTCTCCCCACCGACATCTCCCATCACTCCTCTCCCTCTCTCTCTTCTCTCTCTCTCTCACTGATTCCTTAGTTTGGAGTGCCACGTCACTGATGGCTTGCACAAATTTCAAGTGCCAGATCAATGACACATCATAGGCAGTAAGGCTTGCAGTCATCTGTGCAGGCAACCTAGCATTCTGTTTGTAATATGGTCGGGCCAAACAGCAGTGCTGTTTTTCTTATTCTTGTACCACATTCATACGGATCCAAGATTTTAGGATTGATTTTGATCTACAAAATCATGATATATAAAAATAACGAATATTCCAAAATATATATATATATATATATAACTAATTAACGAGTTTTAAAAAAAAATTGTGAAGATCAAGATCGAAGTGATAGCTGAGTACTTTTCAGAAGAGGTTCTTGGAAACCAAAAAAAAAAAAACCTGATGAGATCGACGGCTGTTATCATGTGGGACCCTCCCAGTCTCCACATCAAAGGAGTCGAATCGTACAAGATTGTGGTTCTCAAAAGAGAACTTCTTCTTATCATCATCATCATGAACTATTTTTCGGTGTTGTTCTTGTTCTTGTGTACTCTTGATCATCTCTATTTCATGATCAACTTCTTCACTAACTTTCTCCTCCTCCATTGATGCTGAATTTTAGTAGTAGTAGTACGTCAAAATATACTTCTACTTCTAAATTTCAGATAAAAAAAAAATCTTCTTCCAAGATATAAATAAATGAAGAAGAAGAAGAAAAAAAAACCCTAGACTAGAAAATGGGAGACCTCAAAAGTTAGGCTCTGAGAGATTGATGCATGAGCAAGCTAGCATTACGTGAGTATTTAATATGGAGATAAATACAATGAATGAATGATATAAACAGTCATTCTTTTTTTTACCGCCAGGACACGCGCATATAGGGCTATACGCGTTTAATAATTAATACATGAATTTGAATTCCACAAATACTTTTAGAAATTCCACCCTTCTTTAACATCAATCCGATATATATATCCCTATTTTGGAAGGTCAGTCATAATAGGAAGTGTTTACATCCTATGTCAAAATTTTATTTCTCAGAACCCAACCCTATAGATATGGGTTCTATTTTGTGGGGCCCACATATACACAAAGGATGATAGATGTGAACCGTCATCTCAATCTATCTAAATAGACAGATTTTTAGACCTGTATCAAAATCATTTTCCTATAGGTATACCTTCTTTGACCTTGGGTCAAAGTTGGGGTCAACTGTTGTCCTTGGGTCAAAGTTATTACGAGATCAAGAGTCTAGGAACCAGGAATCTGTTGCAAAACTAGTCATAACGGAATTGAACAATTTATAGGTAGCTGAAATTAGGGGTGTCAATGGGTTGATTCTGGTTCAGTTATTGGCTAGCTATTATTTTGGTTTTTTTGTCAGACTTTGATTCTTGTCTATTCCGGTTCTCAAATAGGTGGAATCAGATTTACAGTCAGTTCCCATACTAGTTGATTATAGTTCCCATAGAAAATCAATGTGAAAAACTAAAATTAATGTCGTTCCAGTTCTTAATGATTATCAAAGTACCCACAACCATAACTATTACAAAACTACCGGTCCTAGTCATTGTTACAAGCTCAGACGACAGACCAAGTTTCAGTCCGGGCAGGGCTTCCCAGTATTAGTTTTTTCAACCATTTTCTTAACTCAAATAACAAAAGTCAATGGGCTTACACAGCACGAGCAGTGCTATCTTCACAAAATAGCATACAAAAATTTTCCATGTTTGCTTTCCTTCTCAAATAGCATGCATAGTTGCACTTACACCATATTGGGGAGGAATTGGTGCAAATGTTATAGAGATAACTCCTGGTTGCAGACCATGGTAAACTACAAAATTGGCCACTCAGTCATTATCTCCTTCAGTATTTCTTGCTGCTGGTGCAACCTGGTTCAGAATTGTGCCCCTCCAAAAAAAAAAAACTCAGGATTGGACATGAACTGTATGAGTATACAGTTTCCTCCTCCACTGCAGCTTCTGCCCCTTGCCAAAATATAAGTTATGAAATTATTAAACAGTTCTTGCAGCTCTACGAACTCTGTCGAAGATAGGATTTTCTATCAACTCCTTAGCAGAAGGTCGTCGAACTGGGTCTGGGTCAACCATCACCTAAATAACATGATTAAAACATTTAAAATTTTAGCCAGCTCAGTCAAGAGAAAGATAAAAGTTGGATTTATAACGACACAAATAGACTGAGAAACAGAGAATGAGTGAGAAGGGATGCAATTTAAGTTTTTTGTGGAGTACTAATAAAAATTATATTGAAAATATTACTTGTTACTTCAAACGACCACAAAAGAAACACATGTTTTGATCAGTCAAAAGGGACTAACAATTTTAATGTCAAGAAAGTTGTAATCGTGTCAAAGGAGATAAAATTGGCTCCTTACCTTGACTAAGTTCTGGAATTGCATAGAATGTCCAGGAAGGAGAGGGATTTTTCCCTCTCTGAGATTCAAAAGCTGTGGTCCCGACTCCGGTAAAGGTGACCCCTTGACCAGCTCAAGTATAGCAGCACCAAGAGAGAATATATCAACCTTGTCGAGATGCTCATACTTGTCATTAAGAATCTCCTGAGGCATGTAGCGTGCATCTCCTTCTTCAATGGGTAAGCTTCTATCGATGAGTGTCGCACAACCAAAATCACCAAGCTTATAAGCACCATTCTTGACATAAATATTATCAGGCTTCACGTCTAAGTGGGCTATCCCTCTTTCATGTATGAACTTCAATGCCATGGCAATCTGGACAAATCTTAGTATCACATTGAAAAAATGGAATTCAGTGGATGTGACTTGAAAATTTTGAAATCAAAACATATTGAAAACGAGTAAGACAATTGATCCAATATTAGTGGACAACTTATGCTAGCAATTAGAACCTTGTTTCAGTCACTTTCACCAATCTATAGCTTCCAGTGCCTGTAGCTTTTTCCGAAGTATTTGTTTATTCATATAATATTTGGTATTCATGGTTATACTTTCATATCCTGTTACAGAAGCAATCTCGTTGACTTAAATAATGTGCACTTTGCCACTTGCCCTGCCTAATATGGCCCTATTTAAGACCTTTTGGAAAAAAATATATATATTTATAGACCTTTCTGCGTGAAAGTTATCTATTAGGCCTTCGGAAAAAATTTCTAAGGCCTAATAAGACCTTACTTCCTCTTCAGAGTTTTAACTCAGAATCATTTACCAATTAGACAATTCCTATACCCACAATCTGATAGTTACTATTCTAATGAACTTCTAACAATTAAATATATGAGCCTACTGTAAAACAAAGGATAAATTTTTAAGAACCTGATGCATAGCTTCCAAGACTTCTTCCTCTGTCAATAATTGAGAAGATCTCTTGATGGATAGACTGCAATCACAGAGCTCCATTTGAATGTAGAGTTGCTCATTTTCAAACCACGAAGTGTAGTATCCAACAATGTTTGGATGAGACCCTAGAAAGAAACTTTTAATATCCAGAATGTGGAAAAGAAGAGGGAGAGTACCGTTGAGACTTATATCTACATACCAAGCGCTGCTAGAGCTTGAACTTCCATCATGGCTTGTCTCCTGCAAACCTAAGAGTATAAGAAACTTGTTCTACCAATGAATCAAGCATTGAGAAGAATGGAAAGCTACCTTTCTGTGTCTTGATGCAACTGTCTGATGCTATGCTTCACTGCGTACATGCAACCATCAATCCTCTTCAAGACTTTGAAGACACGGCTGAAGTTTCCATAGCCAATTTGCTGGATGAAACAATAATAAGCCACAAATTACAGCAGCTGACAGGAAACTCCACGAGATAGAAGGAAATCATGCTTGTCAGAAAAGCATAAAAAATCCATGACTTCAGGAAATACCTCAATTTCATGGAAATCTGTCCGGTAGCGTGAAATGCCATCTCCATTGACAACCGTCGGGAAAAAACCTGCAGCTTAAAATCAAATAATGAAAATTTTTATAAAACAAGATATACTTTCTAGAATCAACTGTCAACACTTTTTATTACTCTAGAAAAAAAATCAATTGATCTTTGATCCTTGCTTAGAACCCAAAGTTTTTCACTTGGCAGCCTTTGCATGAACCCATGACTAAAAGATGCACAAACTTCATAGGCATTATCTATGAGTGGCTTGAGTGCATGGATCAAGGGGTAACTCAGATAGGTACAGAGTTGGCCTGAAAAGTGAGGTATGTGGTTATAATTTGCACGAACAACTAATGGGAGAGGCTTTAGTGATCAATATCCAGATTTCCTCTACTACAAAAATTACTTGGTGCACGAATAGTACACAGCAACCATCTATATAGTCATATAGGCATCAACACGTGAAAATCATATAGTCAAGATATAAATTATAATAAAATCAAGAATTGTCTAAATAATCGTCTGGTTCATGACTATGGCATTGCTGTCTTACATGATCAATTTTCAGAAAATGGAATCTCCATATTAATTTCCAATAATTCTAGGAGGCAGAGAATGTCAGTTGTAATTTCTTTGTACATTATACCCCCAATACCACATTCAATCTTATAGCTGCAATCTTGGTCACACCTTACCTTACCAAAACAACACAATTTTCAAATGTTTAACTGATTTACATGTATTCAGGAATTCCTGCTAGGTCAGGCATGCACACATTCTTTCTTTTTTTCCTTCCTTTAGATAAGCTGACAATTGACTCACATAGCATCACTTTCAAAAAAAAAAATGATTTTCCTGCTAACATGCAACAGGTATTGGGATAATTTTAGGCAGTTTATGAGATGTAAGAAGAACTTAATTACGAGGGTGCATATTACACTTGTCCTTTGTTAACTTCTTAGAGAAAATAGTACCTGTGGATTTTGATCTTTGGTTGCCAAAGGGATCGAGATCCATCTCTGTCACATCCTTTAAATATGGGTTCCTTATGCAAGGAGGAGGCATAACCCGACAACGCAGAGCTACCGCAGATTGTGAAACATAATTTTTCTTCTTTTCTGGTCCAATTACAAGTGTTTCTTCTTTTCTGAATTCATCTGGACCAAAACTATCCGATGCCAGTTCTGTTGCAGATTGTGAAACATTATTGTAATTTTCCTGTGATCCAATTACTAATGGTTTTTCTGTTAAGCCATCTGCGGGAAACGTATCCAACGTAAATCCCATTACTTCCTCAAGGCAGGGCAAGTCGGAACTGAGAGAATTGATTCGGAAGCCATCTAAGAAAACATGGCCATTCAAATGTCAAAGGATCAGTAAAAGCATTGCATAAATGGCAAACAGTAAAATGTAGGAAAAACATTAGATGGGAAAACCAAAAAAAAAAAAAAAACAATCTTCCGTGACAATTTCCATATCAATAGAGTCAAAAAGGACCTACTTCTTTTTCTTAGGATGACCATCATGGCAAAGAGAACTCATTTTACAGTTGGGAACATGAACAAATTTCAAGCAACAAAGGGTACATGTATAGAATGAAAAATTTGTCATGAGAAGCATAGCTTACCCTGTCTCTGTCTTTTACTTCTCGCAGTGTTTATCTTTTCTGGTGATTTTGGGCAGGGGATGTTCTCCTGCAACAAGAAATAAGAGACAACAGCAAAACTAAGGGATTTTAATGAAAAATACACCGAGAGTAATCTCTAAATCACATTTAGGAATTAGGATTACCTTGTTGCCATCCAAATTGTTCTTGATTTGTTGCCCATCTGGGGTGATATAATCCGGGGTGCTTCATTGAAACGTGAAAAGAAAAATATTTCAGTGATCAGAGAAACTCAATTATAAAATGGTTTGACCCTGTAGTCGAGTTCTCAAGGGTCAGTTCATAACAGAATAATGTTTGACTAACATTATTATTAAAAATACAGCGCTCACTAGTAAAAAGAGATAAGAACAAAAATGTTTCCATTTTTTTGACACTAAAATGCAACCTTTTCACTGAATCTGAGTCATTCAATAAAACTGTCAAAATGAGAAGCTCATATTCTTCAATAAATCATTTAATCAATCAATAAAATATTAAAAATTCGTATTGAAGATAAAGGAAAACGAGCTGATGCTTCTAATATTGATTTTAAGATCGGAATCAGAACTCATCGCTCATCAAAAGTGAATTAATGAATTAGAATACTAAAACCCTAATCGGGAAAAGAAGATAATAGACGAAAATTACCAGAAGAAGTCTTGACTGAGAATGAAATCTTTGTCATCGACATTATTGTCGATGTCGACATCGAGGGGAAGCGAAGAGGGACGGTGATCCTCTTGATGTTCTTCATCTGGGCGGTTCTGGAAGCGAGAAGGATTCGAGGAGGAGGAGGAAGTAGAGGTACGATGGAGGGGGAACAAGGAAACTTGCCCTAGCTGAACCGTCAGATGCCTAGCAATTGTACCCTTCATTTGGCTCTTCCCTCTCCTACTACTACTACTACTGTTACTCCTCTTTAGGGTTTTCCTCTTCATCTGACGACCTTGCTCCTGCTCCTCTCTCTCTCTCTCTCTCTCTCTCTCTCTCTCTCTAGAATTTGAGATATAAAAATGGATTGCAGAGATCGAGAAACAATGGAATGAAACGTTGAAGTTGAAATTGCGCGGCTTCTACTTCCCGCCCAAACATGAGATGGTGCCGGTATTATTGTACTTTAAATATTACGGGCAGCTCACTATTGAAGGGTCCGGATGTTTATACCTAACTTTTTACTGAGTACACCTAACTTAATCTTACACTCTGCTTACACCAATCTGTGGGGCTGAATGGAAATAATCCAATGTCTGTATTTTTTTTTAATGGTTTTAGCTGCAAACAGATTTTTTTTTTTAATTCAATACAAGAATCGTTTTTATTTTAATATTCAGATTTCTTAAAACGGTGGATATTTCAGCCACATTTTTACTAATTCAGAACGTAGACCCGATAATATAGATTTCACAAAATGACCTGTCAGTTTTCTAAACCAAACAAGTCATTTTTTTGGTTCATTTTGTTGTCAACTCTACTGAACTAGTATAGTAGGCAATTGGGTTTGTCTATCAAATTTGTATCAGCAGCATTATTCATATGATAATTAATTAGATAACTTAAAAAAGAGAAAGCCCTATGATTTTGTAAAAGAACTTGTAGAAGGCAATTAAGTTGCACTATTATATTTGTATCTCCTCTGAATTACCCTAAGAAATCCTAAAACTCAGTAATTGTCAAGGATGGTCAGTTTCATTTCAACCAGTAGATAAGGCATGGAATTTGCACTTTACCACCATAAACTGTTCAAAATTCCAAGAATTTATTAGATTTTCACCTCACTGTGCAGTAAAAAGGGGCAAATTTTCTTTGCCTTCTTAGTTCTTACTATATAAATTATAGAGTTCATTTCAATAGCTGGGAAAATTACAAACATGACAGGACTTATAGAAGTCGAAATGCACCTATCTGCTAGTCATCTGTCGGATGGATGGTCGCCATTGTGATTCACGCAAAAAGCTTGAAGAAAATAATAACAAACTTGTCTTACAATAATGTTGTTCTGATTCCATCACAAATAATACTCTCGAATAAATTCATTCAGTAATACAAAAATCGACACCGGAAACCCACTCTGTTACCCACAAAATACTTGTCTCTCATTCTGAGATTAGAAAGAAAGCTTGTCACTCGGTCGTGGTTAGGATCGTCAGTCAAGGTGTCGATACTCCCATCTGTCTGAGTTTTTTAATGCTACAATCGTTTCTGACCACAGAGGACGTCCCCCATATGTACATCGCACAAGCTAGAAGATGAGTTTGATGAGACCACAATCTAAAACTTGTATGCTGATACATAAATGATATATTGGCTTGGGGAAGTCCTGGAACAATCTGAGATCGATTTTATCACGTAAAGAGATATTTCTGCAAGGATTTTCGCACACACAAGTTTCTCATTCAAAGAGGTAGCTGCTCCATTGTGAGGAAACGAGAAACAATACTTTCACCTGAAAGGGGCAATCAATCACCCAAACTCAAACAAGTATAATCTTAAATAACTTCTGAGATCAGGAAAAAGAGTACCAAATGTGAAGAACCTGAAGAAAATTACATAAATTATAAGCAAAAGTCACGACACCGCATCAGTAGACACTCCATGTATTTCACTTGAAGTTCTACGGGACTTGTGCTTCGATCTCTTCTCCCGTTTCTTACTACTGTCAAGCAATCAACGGTCACCATGGTCAATAATCAAGGGATAAAGAACAAGTCTTGCATTACATTATTAAGAGGATAAGTGAAGGATATTAGGGGGGGAGTATGACGAATGTACAAAACATACTCATCCTGTGAGCTTGGATCCAAACAAGACTTTAGTTTCCGATCGATGTGCCTCATATCCTTGGCTGTAGGTATCTTGAGTTTCATCACCTGAACATCAAAAGGGAAGCAAAAAAAAAATGTTAGTACCTATGTCAACAACTGAGCATGCTTCTCTGTCCATCCCTGGCAAGTGTTGGAGGCTAGGGCCAGGCTCAGGCTGGATTGCCATCCTGACTGCAGTTAAGGACGTAAACGACTGCAGTTAAGGATGTGAAGAGACAAATCCACCAATAGTAGTTCTAGACAGAGAAGATAAATGTATTCTCCTCTAATCCAACTACGATGAATGTGGGCGAAATGACATTAAGTGCCTCTGTAAAGAAGATTATTGCTGTTGCTAACAATCTACGAGGATCAATGCATTAAATTTATTTCATGATCATAGCAAATGCTCAAAAAAAATATCAAGCCAACTTAAACTATAAGAGATTATAATGAAAATGGAAGTAATACCCAAGAATCTATATTATTCAGAGATTCAATTAACTCTGAGCTGGTGTGAGTAGAATTCTGACGATAACAGATGCGTTCCAAGTACCTGCAAAGTTTATGCCATTCGGAGAAGACAGACCATTAGCTAAAACAAAGAATAGAGTTCAATGGAAGACAATGCAAACACATATTTGGAGGATAGTGTAAGGAACAGTTTAGAACCTCTCAAGATCGACAGCTCTGTGTACCTCATTTGACTTACGCAAGGCAGCTAATGCCAACTGCAGAAAATGACAAAAAGTGAACCGAGCTTTAACAAACAAACATGTAAAAATGGAGGCAAAACTGAAACAAATCCAAATTAAGCATTAGGATTGTTAATTTCTATTAAGCTGATTCTTCAGCCTGAAATAGCAGGATCCCTAGTCCAATATAAGCCCTAGAACATGACTTTTATTTGAAGAGTTTATCATTTCATCATCATCCAAGCCTGTCCTGTTATTTGTGCTTGAGAGATGTAAGGCAAGAAACATTTATATGGTTGAGACTTGAGAGTAAAGAGACCTAAAAACTGTATGCCATCGGTGATCTAAACATTACAGCAGAATCATTATCTTTTGACACTGCTTGGACTTTTGGCACCATAATGTAAATGGTAGCATTCTAGTAATAAAAATTTGATGTACAATCAGCATTAAAAAGAGGAAAAGAAAAAGAAAAGCGGGTAAGCACATTTTAAATGCTTTAGAGAATGATGAATGTGTTCAAACTGGAAGAACATTGATTTTCATTTGAATGTATCGTTACACATGCATAAAAAGAAAGTCTATACAGCACAAGAGATCAGAATAAGAATACCTGCCCAGGAGGGAAGAGAAGAGGTGCATCCGTAAGCATGGCTTTATCTACTTCCAACTTTGCTGTTTCTCTTAAATCCTACCAAGATATGAAAACAAATTGAACAACATTCCATAGAAGGGGAAGTGCATCTTGTTGAACTAGCTGCACACCCTGACCCTGTAAGCAATGATTCAACTTCTAGAACTATTTCGTAGACCTATGTATGACTTAGTTCTCTGAAGAACATCCACATCATATATTGGTATTAAAAACTTATATCAGTTCCATTTAGATAACAATATAACATAATACTTTTCGGTAAAAAAATTGGTAAAGAGTATCTAACACAATTAGATAACCTAATGCTCAATATATCATCTTCGAAATAGTTCTGAAAAACAAAAAAAGAGCAAACCAGAAATAAGGGACAGTCATAAGAAATATAAAGAATAAAACCACGAATTACCTTCAACATTTGTAGCTTATCATTCTTCACTTGGCAGAAATCCTAGAGAACAAACAGGATGAATAACCAATTCACAATCATGTAAATCAGTAATAAATGAAAATGAAGTACTTATGCGCATGGAGAATCCATACTTTTGCTGGCACAGGTGGAAATATAGTTTTCCAAAAACAAAAACAAAAAAATTAATAAATAAATAAATTGAAAATGCTCTAACTCACCTCCATATCATCAATAAAACCATCAATGGAACGATATGGTGCATAAACAATAAGATCAAATCCTAGACTCTGCAAAAGTCATTTAAATACTTCAGAACTGATATGACCGTGGTCAGCAGAAAAAGAGACAACAACAACATGTGAGACGAATCCATGCCTGAAGAACTATCATCTCATTATTAAGAATCACTTGATGATCCTGTTGAATACCCTTACCAAGCTCCTCTGCTGATACATGATTTTCTTCTACCTTGCATGATGCATATACACAAGTTAACCTGTAAATGTGAAAGAGTTAATTCGACTACATGACTGAAATATCACAAAAACAAATAAAGAATAAGGACTTCTAGGTTTAAGGGTGACAAACAGTAAGAAAAAGAAAAGGATCTGTATGGATCACATGGAATGGCAAAACTAAAACAAGCATATAACACAAGGAGGCATTTTTTTTTATTTTTTTGATAGATAACACATGGAGGCCTTTACTGCTTCGAAAGACCCAAAAGTGAAGTGAAGTAAAGAACAAGCACATTGTCAAATTTCATCTAAAATTTACCTAGTTTTAGAGGGTAAAAATTATACTATCCAAAGAATATCAAAAGCACATCTTACATTATGTGTTTTGGGTGATGCTCCATTACAGACCATTGCAGATAAAACCTTTTAAAGTATATGATGGCTGTTGCCTGCAAAGAATTAGCCAAATTTCATTTTCATAAAAAGATCATGGTACCGCCTAATACAATATGATGTATGATTCCTTTGAAAAAAAATTTGTATACCTGAATTTTATGTGGAAATCCAAATGCTCCACAAACTTCTTGAATCTTGTGCTCGTAGAAGACCCGCATAAGTTGCTCTTCTTCAGTACTTAGTGGCTTCGGAAGAGAGTGCTTTTCAGCTGAGGTTCCAAGAATATAAGATTGTCACAGCATATTAGGGTAAAGATTGATTTTACACCAAGCAACAAAGAAACTGTGAAGAGACTAACATAAGGAAAAGGAGAGAATAATTATAAGTTTAATTTTGAATACTGTTTACCACTATCTTTTGCATCAAATTGAGGCTCTGGGTAAGACAATGACCCATCAATATTTACTTCCATGCGTGTAGCTCCGTACTTCAAAAAAACATTAGGGCAATTCGGATCAATGAGAAATATGCTATTTGAATACCAACTAGAACACCAAAACTACAAATTCAGATATCTCCACCTTAGTGGAGAACTACTTTAATTAAAAATTCAAGTCAAATCAACGCTATTACATTGTGCCATTCAAACACAACCCTAAAACACTATTAGCCTCAATTTAACAAAAATAACCTTTCAAACAATTTTGGCACTAATGTACCAGCTTATCTAAAATGGGTACTGATAGAATGCAGCAAAACTACTTCCATCAATTCCAGACAAATAGACTAGACACAAATTCATCACAACGAAAATAAATAAATAACTACAAAACTGGAGTAAGTTTAAATGGAAAAATTGTATCAAATATGAGAGCCACTACCTGCTGTAGTGTCTTCACGGCTCTTTGATTAGTGGCTTGGTATTTTTCCATCTACAAATACAGAAAATGAACAGTCAAAATCATAACTTTGCAGCTTACGATCAATAGAGTGATAACTTAAAACCCTAATTTACCAGATCGTGCGGGGTAAAAATCCACTTAGCTCGATGAGTCGAGGTCTGGAAATCGGCCATGGCTACTCCGAACCCTTAAAACCAGGACCCAATATGTGTTTCAAGAGAGAAAGAAATGAATGCTCCAGACTATCAGAAAAATAGAAAATGAATCCTCCACTGAAACCCTAATTTAATTTATAGTTCTTTCTCTCTCCTTCTCTCAAAATTGTCAATCAAATCCGGTTCAGTTGTTTCTCATCGTCGTGTAGAACGGAGAGAGAAAGAGGAAGTTGGTTTGGGAAAAACGTGTTGAGTGAAGTGTTGGGGTTTTAACAATTCACTTTAGAAAGCGAAAATAAACAAATCGCCATTAGAGAAACCTTGAGTGGGGACGACCTGAAATTACTAACAGTGGGAAATTTAACCGCGGATGCCTGATTAGCCGATACCGGATTAGAACTAAACCTACTTAGTTTTAGTACTCAACCCTGGAACCACTAAGAATCGGAACCAATGGAATTTAGTAACTATAAATAGGCCTACACAACTTTTTACTAAAGTAACAAAACTCAAATTTGAACTGTCGGTTCCCAGCGGCGGACAATAGAAAATAGCTTATTGGTTATGTATGGCCAACAACATTTGGTTTGGCGGTTCTACATTACCAACAGTTCATATTATAAAATTTGTATTGTCGGCTCTGGATTACCAACGAACAATTCAGACAAAAAATTGTGTGGGTATAGTAACTAGTCGTGTGGAAATATCCGCGACCCTATTTATATTGCACAAATATTCTCTTCATTTGGTAAAAATTGACAGTCACATAGATATTTGGTCTAAAAAATATTTTTCTATGCTAATGTAAGATACAAGTCCTTATGATTTGCTGACTAAGATGTGAAGATGTCGTCAAGTCAATGTATAGTAAAAGATAACTTTTATGCGAATATGATATTGGGATCGAAAGATTTATGCCGCAAATGGACATAAATCATCTCCATCCTCCAACTGAATTTTGGCGCATAGACCTGAATTGTGGGGGGGGGGCTGCCTAGATTCCATTTGGAGAGTTGAGATATTTTTCAAGTGTTAGATGGTTTGAAGCACTACGGATACTTTTCTTGGAGAAGAATGTTTGCGTCGTGTCTATATTAAACTCTTAGATATTTGTGTTTATGTCCGGTACACGATGTATCGTGGCACATTTATATTTATGCCACTCTCTATACCCTTATCAAAATCTCTTTGTACCGGGGGGACGAAGAATATTGAAGGATTTTTTAATTATCAAAATTACGATGAAATGATTTTTTAATATAAATGTATACTATTTAATTAGGTTACATCACTGTGTTTGTGTACAACTTTTTTGAAACTGTCATGTTGTCACGTTCATGTCTATGTCCTGTATCGTGATTCATTGGTTAGATGCGTGAAAATGGAACTAATATATCTGATACCAGGTTAGAACAGGAACCATTTTATTGAATATCGTAACCGGAACCAGTAAAAACGAGAACTATTTTACATTGTTTATTACAGACGGCTTCGTACCAAACTGGGACCAACCCTTTAACCCCTAAAACTAGCCGTTGAAGAATTAGGCAATATTTCGACCAGGGAGATCCAGAAACTCCCTCCTCTCTATCTCGCTCGCTTTCTGGTGTGAGTCGTGTGACGAAGCTATGACCAAGACGAAATTGCAGAAATTCTAAGACCCTGCAACCCTTACTGAAGCAAGGATTCCCAGGGTTGATGAAGACGAAGGGGCCGGATGCACAGGGGCCGGAAATCTCGACGAAGACGAGGGTTATGCTGAAAATCCTATATCTATCTCTCAGGCCATGAAAAGGTTGGTTCTCTCGCTAGGCTTCCTATTAATCTGTTTCTCTGGAGTTCGGTAAAATGGGTTACCATCAAATTATTTTTTGTTTATAATCAGATTGAATTAGGGTTTTGATTTACTTGCAAATCAGAGTTTCGATCTGTGAAACGTGGGTTTTGATTTTTATGAAATTAGGGTTTTGTTGTTTTGTGAATTTTGGGTTATTAATGAATTATCTTTCTTTTGCTTATTGTTTCAGTAAGAATATGCTTCTGGATTGTTTGATTGTTAGGATATTGGTTTTGGTTTGGTTTGATTTTACCTCTGGTGAATTCCTCTGTAAGTTTTAAGGGTTTTCTGTTTGTGTTTTCTCAGTTAATCAAAACACTAAAAAGTGAGGAGGTTTTTGTCTCATTTTTTACTTCTCAAGTCATACCAAACACTAACAATTTGTGGAAGAGGTATTCCATTTCATCTCTCATCACCTGTAACTGAATCGGGAATTCTACACCAATTCATTTCCCTCCTACCTTACGTACCCTCACACTGAATTTCCAGGCCATAACATTTGCTTGATCAGGTAAAAAGGAGTAGCTACAAAATTATGGAATTTGTTGTGTCTGGGGTTTACATGTGACCTATTATTCAAAGCTAAAACCATCCTAATTTAATTTCCCTCTAAACATTGAAGTT
Source organism: Macleaya cordata (assembly GCA_002174775.1). Taxonomy (NCBI): domain Eukaryota; kingdom Viridiplantae; phylum Streptophyta; class Magnoliopsida; order Ranunculales; family Papaveraceae; genus Macleaya; species Macleaya cordata. The sequence continues at coordinate 253,263 of MVGT01003318.1, forward strand.
TCTTGCTGATTTCTAAGAAGATTGCTCTAGATGTCAGGTTTCCTTTTATTGGAGTAGAAAATGATTCGTAGTTCCTTCCTCTTTGCTTTCTAGTACATACCTAATTGTTAGTAGAAGTATAACACTAGGTTACTCCTTGCTCATTACTGCTTGCATGTTGCATCTTTAAGTACCTGAAGGTATGTGGTAGAAGGCAGTTGCTGACAAAATAAAAAAGGAAAGGACACAAATTATATGGTTGTTAGAACTCAAATGTTGCTGATCTGTTTTTTGCAACTCATTCTTGTTTCATTTTTTGAAACTGGAAGAAGGAAACGATTCGATAGGGACATGACTGAGAATCATGCTTGGGTTGCGGTGACTAGTTGAATGCGCTAGTTGTTATATATTCTACTGGCTCATTATTGAAGTGCAGAACTTAGGCAAGTCCCTGATAAACTAGGAGACATAATGTTAGGATAATTTATTTCGGAAATGTATACTCATGTACTTCGTCTCTATTGCTTTTATGATCATCTTGTCATTCTATTTTCCATTGCGATTTCATTGGCTCTTTGTTTTTTACTTTATACATTTTATCAATGACATTTTACAAAAAAAAAATTCTATGATTTCAGGCATTTTTCTCCTGTCAGAACTTCTTACATGTATTGCGACAAAGCCACAATTACATTTTCTACGATTCCAGGCTACCCTGCAACAGTTGCAACTCTGGTATCACTTTTAAACCTTCCTCCTTGTCATGTCTTCCGTTAATTTAATTTTCTTGTTTAGTTTTTGTTTCCATTTTTTAAACTATAGGTGTTTTTTTTAGTTTGCTTCTTCATGCCTCTGCACAATGTTAACAGATGGAAATTCTGCTGAGAGATGTGCTGTTTATACTCTATAGTTATAGTTCTGTTAGTGGTAATCTTGGCTGTCATGTGACGGTGATGGCAATGGTTATTGTGTCATAGTGGCAGTTTTCTTATATTTGTGGGATTTTTGTTTTCTTAGGGAGGAGGGTAGGCAAATATAAAACCATGTTGTTAAGAAAATGTTTTCTTAAGGGATAAGTTTTTTCCCAATAATACCGATGGGAAAAAAGGTGTTTTCTCAAGAATGGACAAATCAATTGCTTATAATTTAGCATTTTTCTGTGAAAATGAATTTCTCACTTCGATTTCCTTGCTAAGAAACACACCATTTCGTTTCCTTTTCAAGTTACATAGATGAGTTGTAGGTTTAGGGTTTTTCTTTTTCTTTTTATTTTTTATTATAAGAGAGGGCTTCCTTGTATCTGAATAGCTCAAATTGGAAGGCACTTAAGGCTGAGTTGCAGTATTTTCAGTTAGACATACTACCCATTTTAAAACATCATCTCTGACATCTTAACTGTTATTAAGCTAAAGCCTCCAAATGAGGTGCTATGGTTTTCAGGGCTTTTAGCTTCTTCGGGTGATCAGTGTTACGTCTTCTTCTTATCGAAAATTACGTTTGGCTTTTTGGCCATGTCTTCGAAGGGAGACGGAATGTGGGAGTTAGTAAGTTGACCCACAAAATCTAGAAATTGTTTTCCACCCAAAAGTTTCTTGATGTTTTCAGCTTAAGAACGTTCCTTACTAATAAAACTTCCATTTCAAAACTGTTGAACTCTGCAATTGTAGTTTTCTAGGAAAAGTTTTTGCAGTAAACAGGCATGGCCTTTGAGTGACTAACATATATATGGAACCCGGGGTTTTGTGGCATTTGCATTAGGTTTATAAGAGTAAAATACCTTCATTATTATTGTTTCATTTTATTTAAATGTATTTTGTATGCTTGTAATGGATAGGATAGGATTAAAATATTCGGTTTCCAATAACTCTTAGGAAGGTGCTTCCTTTATATGAAACTATGTTTTCCTTATATTATGGTTCTTATGATAGCATTATCACTACATATGGAGGACTTCTTTGAAAAATTTAATTTATTGAACCAACCTCGTTATTCGACGCACCAACTTTACTGAATCTAGTTTTTAGTTTGTTTTTGTGTCTTAGCTTCATTGGTGGCACCATAGGACCATAGAAGCACTATCTTTTTCTTCTTATTTTTTTCCTTAAAAAGATCAAATATATTTTAGAAGCGCTCAGGTTGTGCCTAGCATAAATACAAAGTATGGAAAGATCAACACACCAAAATAGACAAGGCCTCCACAAAAAAATGACCAAGCCAACTTACAAAGGAAGCAAAGAATACATCGAAAATTAAGACAATATGAACCAAGTAAATAGAAAGTATGGTATTTTCTCCTTACTTAATTCATAACATCATAATATCACCACACTCAAGAACTTAATTAAATGCTTTCCCCTGCCAACAACATTGTATATGAACTATGAGTTCTTCAATACTTGCATCAACATGACAGATCTAAAGTAAAATTCATCTCAAGACTCTAACCTTTTTCGTATGACTCTACCAAAATGGATTAAACAACCCATGGTTTTTGGAAACTAAGATGACTTGAGATGAGTTTTACTCCTTGATTTGATCAAATCTAGGAGTGGCAAAAAGTAACTTTTATTTCCCATATTTATTTGCCCTGAAAGTTGGACTTGGGTAAAATTTATTCATTTTTGGCACTCCTAGATTTGGTTTTGGCTGTTATATCTGAAGTGCCCGTTTACTTAGTTGTGAATCTTTCTAGATGGTCCTATTCAGATTTTACCTATTGGTCATGTGATTTACCGATATTTGACTAAGAAATATTAAGTAGTGATGTCGATCAGGGTTTTCGAGGTTTACAACTAGCTATTGGTTTTCTTTTGGGTTTGACGAGCATCAAAATTATTATTACCCTTAAGAAGCTATAGATTGATTACATAGGCTTGGGTCAAGTTAGGTTAATAACTCAATCTAATGGCGCCATTAATTAAGGTTGGGTGTTGATATCATTGTCTACTTAAGGATTACGTTCAATCTCATCTACTAAAATCTTTGGGCATCCACATAAACCTTATTTGAAATGGGTTATAAACTAATCCCGATTCTTTTCGAATCCAATCTATTGATAACCCTAAATTCTTTTGTGTTCCTATGAAGCTACCCCTGTCTTGTTTTATATGAGTTTTTCAAATTTTTTGAAATAACTCAGATGCACCCCACAACGTACCCCAGATACCAAATTGTGACTTTAAGAATAGTATGAAGGTAGCATTTGCTAATTAAAAATGGGAGAGTTAAGCACTTAAAGTACTTCCATACAAAGTGATTCAACGTATATATTTTCGAACCCATAAATCGATTACTTTAACTTAAATATTTACAGATGATCTACCGATTGGATGAAGTTATATATATGGATTATGAATAGATTTTATGTACCTAATGTATGTCTACACACTAGTATTTGTACATACATGTGAATTTATTTGCATAATGTCAGTGTTTGAGCATGTTTACATGGATAGCTTAGAAAGATAAGTAAAAATGTATGACTACTGTGTATGTGATTATCATGTTAAAATTTTTATTTCATTTCGAAATGTTTTGATTTAGACTTCTCGGTCTAATGTTGATCTGGATGAGATATTGAAGGGTTTATATTTCCATTGTCTCGGTTAGTAACATACTATCATAGTTTTTCAATTGACCAAGATGTGCCTCATGATCGGGACTTTAAACAGCTGATAATGTATCATGTTTACATCAACAAGGGGGGATATGCATGGTGGGTGTTACTGCTTGGTATGGGTTTGAATTCAGGTTTACAGTTAAACCTTAAGGAAATAAAATAAAGCTTTAAATATTTTTAGCATTTTCTATTTTGTTATATATTATATGCATATCGTATGAAGTAGGTATGCTAAACCGTATTTGACATGATCTTAACCCATTTTGAATGTTTGAATGGAAATGGACACATAAAAAGAAAATGTGCTCAAGGAACTATGTTGCATGTGTGGTTATATTGAAGGAGCTTGTATAGAGTCAGGAATGCATATCTATATATTAAGCCAATGTCTTAAAACGTGCGACTGAGATACCATGAGTACATGCTTACACCACATAACTATTTGAAATAGAACTATAGGAAACTGCCCTGTTTTTCAAACAGTTTGGGTCTCTAGAAAAAAAAAAGTCTCATGCTTACCGATCTGGTGCCAATATCTGATCTGACTGACAGATCTTCTGCACCATCTTGCTAGTTTTGTATCATCCCCTATAACATAGTTATGTTATTACTCTTGTAAGTGCAGCTGCTACACTGAAAGCATGCATGCATGGTTGGTTCATCAGTCTTGCAGATTAGGAAAATAAAAAAGTTTTTCATATATAATATATATTTGAGTCAGGATCTGTTTTAAAAAATTCTAGAATGATCTACATCCTCACAAAAAATCAGCCTTGGATTATCTCCACTTGGGCCGCATAGGCCTGTGTAACTGTGGTGTAAGAAAGTGATATAAATGGATCCTATTCTATATATCTGCATATGCAGTGTTGGCATTTATACAAGACTCCTTCACAATAAGCATTCATGAGTAGTAAGCATGGGGCAGAAAATGGGTTGGATTTATCTAGATCGTATTTTCTCCAGTTGCACCAGGTCTGGACCTCATTCAGGATGGAATACTTGATGTTCTTATTCTCTAAAATATGGATACTAGCTAGGATCTGCAGTTGGGTCAAGCCAACTAATGACGTGTAACTTTGTTAGGGAGTTGCTAAAAACATCCATAGTTTCTTTCAGGGCCTGTGTATCACTACCAGGATTTTTGGGTGATGTTTTGCTATCAGGGCCTTAGTAACTCAGGCATCTTAGGCGGTAAGTGGTTGTTTGGCTACTACTGTTTCGGCTGGCCGTTTCAGTAAAGGTGGGTGTTAGTGAGAGATTCGATTTAGAGCAGTCTGACGTCATTAACTAGTTGTCGACTAGTGGCAATCTGTTCTGGACTATAGAAAAAGAATGCTAGGTGTTAGGTTGAGGACAGTTGAACTGCAGAGTTTGACTCATTTTCTTTATGAAAAATACTAAGGGACTTGAACAAGATTTAAGATATATTTAGCTACTGGTGCAGTTCAATTTGTTATTTCCTACTTAACAGGCTCATGATTAGATACCAGTCTGATTTGGTTCAAAGAATTCTAGACCCTTCTCGGAACCGATTTTACAGTCAATCCAACCAATTTATGCCCCCTACTTAAGCACAAATCTGTGTCCAATTCCATTCATACATTCAAGCTGACATATTTGGAACGGCTAGCTAGAATCTTTCTAGCGAGCACAACTGATAAGCTTGGATTTGGTAATATGTATCTATTTTTCAGTTATAGTTTTTATTTCAAACTTAACATGATAAAATGTTAAACTCTTTAAATTCGATATTTGTTTTTTAAAATAATTTGTGTATAATCTAGATATCAATATTACTTCAGTCTGTTTTTCTGAACTGCTAGAATACACTTGACTACTTGAGTATATTTATCTATTTCCTTCTTTTCAATTTTCTCTTTTTTCTAAAAAAAAAAAAAGAAAAAAAAAATCTCTTCTGGTCCTTACATTTTCCTCTCTTACGGTTTAAACTCTTATCAAATTTCTTAAAAACTATAAACTGTTATCTCAAGACTATGTTTTAGTAACTAAATGGGAGATGTTGATTTCATAAACATTCAACTATTATCATAATATCATGTTTTCTCTTTTCTAGGACTTTTGTATAAGCTTACATGAAAATTATTTCAGTATGTTGAATTTTTTTGTGAAGTATTACCTATCAAATTTCTTTATGAATTTTTCCACATTTTGAAAAATTATGAAAATATGATACGTTTTATGAAAAATTGAATGACATGTCTAATATCCAAACTTGCCAATAAGGGATATAACTCATGGAAATGAGTTGAGATCATGTTACCTAGGGTTTTGCTAGTAATTCTTATAATATGCATATAATATATCATAAAATAGAGAGTGTAAAAATATTGAAAAGTTTATTCTATTTACGAAAGGTTTGATTCGAGAACCTCGATTTATATCCCTGAAGAGCACTAGCTCCTATACATGGACTCTCATCCCAGATGATATTGGTACATGTCTTTAGTTATGATTCATTGGTACATTTTGTTCAATTGTGAAACTTAAAATGCTCAACTGCATAGGATGGTATGTGATATAAATCGAGACAATGACGAGTCAATTCAAACCCTCCAATGTCTCATTAAAACATTTTCAAATGAAATGAAAATTTTACTGCGATAATCACAGAGGTTAGTTATACATGCTTGCTTAATCTTGGGCATCAGTGTAAGCCTACCAAGCAGTAATGCATTATGCAGGTGAGTTTAACATGTGTGTTCAATACACAATGTACATGACATGCATTTGGCTGATGTATCTATTTATAATTCATATATAACTACTCATTTGATTGGTAGTTAGTTTGTTAAGGTAATCGCTTTATGGGTTTCCGAGTCGTTGATCACTTTGAAAGAAGTTGTGTGTCTAATCTCTCATTTTTAATCTGCATATGATGCCATTTATGCTACTATTTGAGTCTCGTGGCATCTTAGGCACATTTTAGGGTGTTGAACAGTTATTTCTAAAAATTTGAATGAAAGCATGACAAGGTTGAGGTAACCATTAGGAACCTGAGTATATAGGGTTGTTACTGAGTTTCGGATTTGGACTGGGTTATGATTTGTTTAAGGCCCATTTCTAAGACTGGTAAAATTTGGATGCAGAAAAAAGATTATAATTGGGTGTGATACACGTATTTCTGAAGTGGATGATCTTTGAGACTCTCAACTTTAATAAATGAGACCAGTGCTACTAGATTGAGTTAGTAATCTGATTAAACCCAATCTGTCGAGGGTAATCTTAATTTGACATTATATCCAAATAAGGGAGGGAGGCGTTTTTTTTTTTTTTTTTTTTTTTCAAAATTTAATTTAATTTACACATGAAGTGATGTATATTTTTTCTAGTAGCATTTTACACGATTAGACGATAAATGTCTTGGTTTGAATTCCTTCCATTTGCAATTTTATACGATTACTGATCAAGTTCTGTATTGATTTTTACTAACCAAACTTATTAATGTGTTAGAGACTTGCATGAGGAGTCGTCCCGGCCGTGGAATGATTTGTCAAGGTCCACGTTTTTTGGGTGATGTAGTAATCAAGACTATTTTGCCTTTCATGCCTCGCTGGTGGCGGTTTTTCTTCATAGTTAATGACGATTTCTTGTACTTTTTAAATCTTTTGATGGCACTACTTGATGTAATTGGTCGACGGGCCTGTAAAAATAAAATTAAAATAGTACTTTTTCTGAAAATTCTTTTGAAGTTTGCTCTATTGTATCTTTTAACAGTTTTGAAGCATTTTGGTTTGACTCTGGTTTTTTCATTTATAAATTAAATATACCTATTCTCTTTGGCTAATTGTTTGCATGTAGTTATTAGTAGGAAAAATAAAAAAGATGGCTGGTTACAAGAGAACAGACCACTACTTATTTGGTGCCAAAACTAACTAATAAAACATCCATAGATAGACTGCTTCAAGAGTTGTTTTTTCTCACCATACCAAACTGCTTAATCCAACTATAATCCCATATGGTATTAAATTTAAACCTCACTGCTAAACATAGAACTGCATTTGCAATCATTTTCATTAATAATTCTCTTGGGTTAATGGGGTTAACTCAAGGGAATTTGTACATGATTGGAATTGAGATCACTTGAGTTGAGAGAGTATTCTTGTGATGGAACCATATTTCTATACCCTAAGTTTGAATTGGATCATCTCCTTGCAATCCCCACATTCAATAGGTACATGGAATGGAGAAAAATTTGAGTTTCTTCGCGACGATCACCTCTTTATTAGGTAGATTATCATAACAAAAAATCACATGGTTCTACTTCTAACTTTCAACTCTATCGACAAATAATACTAATGGACGGAGAATACTACTAACGGTTGGAGAGGAGTGCAATGAAAGGCGCATAAAAAAAGGTAACACATACACAATGCATGCTTCGGATATCAAATTGTTTATTTACTATGGACAATATCAATAAAATTGGTATCATTTTGTATCTCATATAAACACATTAGAACTTGTATTAATAGAGAGCCGCATTACAATAGTAGATTATAAAACATCAAAATTCTTTCAAAGAAAATAAATATCAAATAAGATTGGGATCAAGATTTTATAAGGAAGAAAAAACCTAGGTATCTTTAATCTGAATCAGTATAACATTATCATCGAAATTACAAAAGAAAAATTACGCTTTAGGCGTTGGCATCATAATGACGAGGAAAGTAAAAAGAAGTTTAATTCTGCTGTGTAATAATGAAGATGTCTTTCTACAATCTACATCTTAACAAGCGTTAGATGTACTTAAAACAGGTATCGAGTATGATCCAACGGTGTATAAATTAAGGAGGACGGTCATCCTCAATAACAGCATAATTTCCTGTACGTATGTTTAGAAAGAGAGAGAGAAAGATAGATCCCATCAATGCGCGTTGTCGGGAAGACCATCATCATATTATTTGGTTCAAAGCGGCTTCTTCATTTCTCTTTTCTTCTTCTCCTGCTTCTCTTCTTCTGTGATCGTTCACGTTTCATCGTCTTCACTCCCCCACCCCCATTCTAGGATGCTTGTTTTGTCTCCGTTATCTGGTTTTTAGGAGATTAGGGTTTAATTCTCTTCCACAGGTGAATCCCTCTCTACCCCTCTCTCTCTCTCTCTCTATATATATATATATAGATATGTCTTTTTGATTTCCATCTAACCCTCTATATGGTCGTGGTTGGTAGGTTTCAATCAATTTTTGTGATTACTACTCTTAATTTTGTAATCATCTGGTAAGGGATTTGTTGATTTTGTGTTTTATTTTTATGAACGATTAGGGTTTTATATCGATCGTGGTTCTATTATTTTTCGATTGATTTAGTTGATTTTGTGTTTTATTTTAGGGAATCGAGAATCTAGGGTTTGATTGTTTTTTTTTTTTTGACTTGATTTTGAAACCTTGTATTTATTTATTTGTTTTGGTTGGGTCAAGGGCTTTTTTTTTTTTTCCTTTTTTATGATGATTTCGTGGAATCTGCTGCTGGTTTAGAACTAGGGTTTTAGGGTATTTCATTTTGTGTGAGTGATTATATTGTTTTTTTGGGTTTTGTTTGTGGGTGATTATAATTTGTTGAATTGATTTGAGTAGGAGTACTTAGAGGGTGGTGACATGGCAATGAACGAGAGGAAGACGATTGACTTAGAACAAGGATGGGAGTTCATGCAGAAGGGGATTACTAAGTTGAAGAACATTCTAGAAGGGCTTCCTGAACCACAATTCAGCTCAGAGGATTACATGATGCTTTACACGTATGCATTCTATCTCAATTATTAATTTTTATTTGCTGATGAATCTGTTCTTCGTGTCGTAGTGTTTTCTTTTATATGTGAAATGATGATTTTCTTGTGGGATCTTATTTCCTTTATATTGTTAACAGGACCATCTATAACATGTGCACTCAAAAACCTCCTCACGACTACTCGCAACAGCTATACGACAAGTACAAGGAGTCTTTTGAAGAATACATTACTTCAACTGTAAGGAAGATTTCTCTCCTGCTTATTACTTGAGCCAATTTAGACATATCTTTGGACTTCCAGTAATGAGGATTCATTTGTTACTCCTCCACTTCCTTGACCTTGTTCATTTGTTTGATTATTATCATTTTTTGGAGGTTTGTATTATGTTTTTGGTCCAATTACGGATTCCATGATTATTGTTTGCTTTGGTGGTGTATAGAGGCCATTTGCTCTGCAAGCCCAATATGCTATGTTAAGGGTGTTGATCAATAACTATTATTTCCATTCGTTGGAAGACCATTAGGAAGATATGAAACAGCTTTCATACTCATTCTTTTGGGTGGAGTAAGTGTTCCCCGGGATGTGGTCTTTCTGGTGGTTTATCTGTGTTCCAGTTCTTCGATGAATCACAAACTCCTTTAAAGAATTCTCCCATTTCCATCTCATTGTAGCATTATTAGCATATCAATAGAATATTCTGAGGCAGGATCATGTAATGTCACACTATTTGTGCAATATGACATGTTACAAGTACACAATCAACTAATGCATTCCCCCTCCAGATTCTTCGTAGAACACAATTCTCCCGAATTATTCCTTGACTTAGTTCTCATTTGTAATGTATAGTTTTATACTTTTATTAATCGAAGACGTGTTTTGAGTCATTCTCAACTTTGGATGTCTTGTACTGCTCGTATGAACTTTATTTTGGTTGCTTCTTGACTCAGGTTTTACCATCTTTAAGAGAGAAGCATGATGAATTTATGTTAAGAGAGCTTGTGAAGAGGTGGGCAAATCATAAAGTTATGGTTAGGTGGCTTTCTCGGTTTTTCCATTATCTTGATCGCTACTTCATTGCTCGGAGGTCGCTTCCACCACTCAATGAAGTTGGACTCACTTGCTTCCGTGACCTGGTACAATGAAATGTTACCTTTATGTATTTTGAACATCTATTGCTACTTGAGGCTAAAATAGCGCCGATTACCACTTCTTGTTTGGCACATATGCTTTAATTCTTCATATCTTTCTATATTTTTTATTCGTTGTTTTTCCTGATTTCAGGTATATCAGGAGATCAATGGTAAAGTCAGAGATGCTGTAATTTCTCTGGTATGTTGGAGTCAATGAATTAATGTATTTTTTCATTTTCCCAGCCAATGTTATTAACCTCTTATTTTTCATCAGATTGATCAAGAGCGCGAGGGAGAGCAGATTGATCGAGCTTTGCTAAAGAATGTTTTGGATATTTTCGTTGAAATTGGAATGGGGAATATGGATTGTTACGAAAATGACTTTGAATCAGCGATGCTAAAAGACACTGCTGCTTATTATTCTCGAAAAGCTTCTAACTGGATTCTAGAAGATTCTTGTCCAGATTACATGTTAAAGGTATTTTTTCTTGTGGTTTGCATGCTTTCTTTAACATATATCTTGTAGTGATAGCCCAAATGATAACTGTTCCATGGAAAATCTCAGGCTGAGGAGTGCTTGAGAAGGGAAAAGGATAGGGTTGCTCATTACTTGCATTCGAGTAGCGAGCAGAGATTATTGGAGGTTTGTTCGTTACTTTATCGTGTATATTCTTTGTTATTAGTTTTGCTTAGCTGGTGTGAGAATTATGGATAGAGGTGCATTAGAAAGTTACTTTCATGCTTTTGGAATAATACACACTTTTTTACTTTGATTCTTATCCGTTGATCATATCTTCTTTTTATAGAAAGTGCAACATGAGTTGTTGTCTGTATATGCAAGCCAACTTCTTGAAAAGGAACACTCTGGATGTCATGCGTTGCTTAGAGATGATAAGGTATTTATTGAGATGCAAACTGTCATTTTTGGGATTATGTTATCTTTCCCACTTGCAGATCAGGATTGTATTGTAATTTGCTAAGCACGTGATTTACTCTGTAGGTGGAGGATCTCTCAAGGATGTATAGGCTCTTTTCTAGAATACCTCGCCTAGAACCTGTATCTAATATTTTCAAACAGGTTAGAAAAGTTCTGCATATCAATTTTACATGTCAAAGGGTGCCTTGGATTTATCATTTGTATATAGTTTTCATTTTTCTGCATTTCTGAGTATTACTCTGATGCAGCATGTTACTGCCGAAGGCACAGCCTTGGTCAAACAAGCGGAAGATGCAGCAAGCAACAAGAAGGTTGGTTATTATTAATATATTTTTTTTTTTGGATCGATCAAGAAGGTTGGTTATTCAAACTGTTTTTTTTTTCTTAATCTGGAAGCCTTTGAATCCTAGCTCTTATAGTAGCTTCAAGCTTATGAAGTTCACTAAACAGAGTCCTTGCAATTTTGTTTCATCGTGTCTGGTTACTATTCAAAATGGAGTGGTGAATATTTGAAATTATAACTTTTTTCATCAAATGATAAGTATTTTCTTTAAAGCTAATTAATTATAATTGCAGGTCACTAATAATAAATGAATATCATGTATTATTTACAACTCCTACGGTTAATATTATAGCACCAGTGCAAGTTATGCACTATCTATTCAATTTAATTCAACTGACAATTATATTCTTCACAGGCAGAGAAAAGAGATGTGGTTGGTTTGCAAGAACAGGTGAGTTTCAGAATTGTACAGTCAAAATCCGGTAGATAATTGACGACGATGGAAATGAATTGCTATTTTGGTCTTCAGGTATTTGTAAGAAAAGTGATCGAGCTGCATGACAAATACCTGGCATACGTGAACGACTGCTTTATGAACCATTCCCTTTTTCACAAGGTTTTCTCTCGTCCTCTTGGTTGTTTAGACTTTGTCCTTACATTTTTCTTCTGACTTGTTCCTTTTGGGTACTTCAGGCACTCAAAGAGGCTTTTGAGGTCTTTTGCAATAAGGGTGTAGCTGGCAGCTCAAGTGCAGAACTTCTGGCTACTTTCTGTGATAATATTCTTAAGAAGGGTGGGAGTGAGAAATTGAGTGATGAAGCCATTGAAGAAACACTAGAGAAGGTAGCTTCTTTTTGTTATTGATTACGTTTATTGCTTCCAATCTGCTGTTTATAGATCTGCTTCTACTTCGCCTCTGAATTCTGAAATAATCTACAGGTAGTAAAGCTGCTTGCTTATATTAGTGATAAAGATCTTTTCGCCGAATTCTATAGGTAAAGGTCCTCTTAGTGAACATGGTTACTGGTCTAAATCAATCTGCGGAGACACTATCATACTAAGTGTTTGATATTTCTTGCATGCTTCTTGTTTATTGGCAGAAAAAAACTTGCTCGTCGGCTTCTATTCGACAAGAGTGCAAATGATGACCATGAAAGGAGCATTTTGACAAAACTGAAGCAGCAATGCGGTGGACAGTTTACATCAAAGATGGAGGGGATGGTCAGTTACTCAAATAATCACTTATGAACTAGAATGTTCCTGTATATGCATATATAGGCAATGTTTTTAAAGATAATGAGTTGTGTACGAGGCATGGGCTTCCGTATTTATTTTTATATAAATTTTTTAAGGGAATTTCAAATATTTTATATTTTTTTTTAACAAATAATGAATTTAAAAGTACATAAAATTGTGAAAAAATTATAATTTAGTTACCTTCTAATATATAAAGAGTTAATATGAGAATTCAATTCAGGAACTTGTCATTTTAATGGTCTGGTGAAAATCATAAACCTCGATGTAGAAGGTTTAGAAGTTAGAACAAAATGAGATGGCCGGGAAACAGAAGTTATTCTTTTATCATTTGAAGGACTGTTTAAGTTGTACCCTTAACATATTCTATTTATTGGATTTCATGTTTTATTTTCTTTTTAATTGATCAACCCTGTAATTGAACATGTATCTTAACGAATATAGTTGCATCAACAATCATTGCATGTGAATGACTTTAGTGTTGTTATTTCTATTTTGAAGAATCTGTACAAAGCTCAAGGTTTTTAAGATTTTGGTGTCTAGTTTTTGGGTTTCTCCACCACCATGGAGACATATTTACTTGGTGACAGTTTAAAGTATCAGACTGTTTTAGGTTGCTTATATCATACAAGATAAATGTGAGTGCTGTTCATTAAGGTTATTTGTATTCATTGAAGTTAAATTGCAGAATGTTATGGATAAAGTGGGGAAACCTGAAAAGTTAGCTTTTTATTTATTTGGCTAGGCCTTGCCTACCTGTATAAATATTTTCAAGTTTCGTTGCCTCATGCTTTAGGAAAACCGCCCCCAGTCAAGGTTTATGCCTCAAGGTTAAGATCATGTGCCTTGTATCGATGCAGTAGGTTTGTGGCCTTCTGTAACACAGCTTTTTATTTGGATCAAAGCTCAAGCTTTACCTTTTCATGTTTCTGTTTCCTCTTTCAGGTCACTGATTTGACATTAGCAAGGGAGAACCAGACCAGCTTTGAGGAGTACCTCAACACAAATTCACATGCAAATCCTGGAATTGACTTGACAGTAACTGTCCTCACTACTGGATTCTGGCCGAGCTATAAATCATTTGATTTAAATCTACCCGCAGAGATGGTATACATTTATTTACTTTTGTATTACTACATTTTTTTGGGTAATTCTGTAAATATTTGATTTAAAAGAATGTAAAAAGAAGGCCAACAGAATAAGGGATAGTGCGTTAGGGGAAGAAGCCAGATAAACTCAAAAACCAACAAAACCAAAAGCCATGCTGGTTCCGAGCCGAAACCAGCATCTTGTGTCCTATTCATGTCTCAATATATGTAGTTGGTCCTCTCTTCTCAAATGACCAGCTTATATATCTCTATTTTAAAGGGATTAAGGTATTCAAAAGGAGGCATTTTGGTTTAAGTGTGAACGTTGTATTTTTTTTCTTTTACAGGTAAAGTGCGTGGAAGTCTTCAGGGAGTTCTATCAAACAAAAACCAAACACAGAAAACTCACGTGGATATACTCACTTGGTACTTGTAACCTCAACGGAAAATTTGAACCGAAAACTATGGAGCTGATTGTTACAACATATCAGGTTAGTCATAAACGAATTTTCTATCTGATAGATGAGCTTAGAGACTGATACAGAAGTTTTGAGCCTTGAATCTTTTATGTTTACAGGCCTCCGCATTGCTGCTATTCAATGCTTCAGATAGGTTAAGCTATTCAGAAATCATGACTCAGTTGAACTTGACTGACGATGACATTGTTAGATTGCTCCATTCTCTCTCCTGTGCAAAATACAAGATTCTTACCAAGGAACCAAGCACTAAAACCATCTCTCCAACGGATTACTTTGAGTTCAATTCCAAATTTACTGACAAAATGAGGAGGATCAAGGTTAGGGGCCTTACAGCTTGTGTAAACTTCCTGTTTGTTTATTTGACCTATTCCCATTTCTTCATCCTACATAGATGACATAACACCGTTGAAATTGCAGATTCCTCTCCCTCCTGTGGATGAGAAGAAGAAAGTGATTGAGGATGTTGATAAGGACAGAAGGTATGCCATCGATGCCTCAATTGTGCGAATCATGAAGAGTCGGAAGGTTTTGGGTCATCAACAGTTGGTGATGGAATGTGTTGAGCAGTTAGGCCGCATGTTCAAGGTATTTTTAGCATATCCCCTTCCTCATTTCATTGCTAGCAGAATTTTTATTCTTATTCTTCGGTGTTAACCCATGGATCTTGATGAAACTGTGAATGCGCAGCCCGATTTCAAGGCAATTAAGAAGCGAATTGAAGATCTTATCACCCGGGATTATTTGGAGAGAGACAAGGACAATCCAAACTTGTTCAGGTACCTTGCCTGATTCTGCTAGTTGTCAACTGAAGCAGGTAAATTGGATTCCAAACTGGAGCAGTAGCATTATCAAAAGATGGTTAGCATTTACCAGTCTAAGGTAGAAGTTGAACACAAACTGTTGCGGTGCTGTTGCTGTTAGAAAGCCTGTTTAACAGAACAGGAGGTATAGTTCTTGTACATTTTTTTTACCGTAAACGTGAGGTTTGGTTAGCTTATCAGTCCTCAGCCTTACCTGAGAGAGTGACTACTCCTGTAATATTTCAATTGTACTGGGGTTGCTGCTTCATCTTTGCTGTCTTTTATGTTACCAAAAGCCCCGAAAATGATTCAGTTGCGTATTTTATATTTCTCTGCCCCCTCTTTCAATTGTAATTTATTTTAACTAAGATTTTTCCTTGCTTTCAGTTTGTCACATTTCGTATTTTGAGAAACATATCAACTTAAAATCTGTTTTCCAACTGAAATGAAGCCCTGTTCCTTTGTTCCATTTTGTTATTCCATGATCGTATTTGATTGAGTCTGTAAATCTGATTTAATAATAGGCACAAACTCTTACTCTTCCTGCGGTTTTAATCACATTGATCTCCAAGAAGGTGGACCACCGTGGATCTAAAGACCTAAAACACAATCTTAGCGCTCACCTGTAATCGTCCTTATTGCCTACCGAGTTTCTTGATGCTCTGTAACATGTTTGACTGTCTCACCTGTTTGGTAAATCAGTTATGAACTGCTAGCAATGTTTGAATCTGCTATCAACAGTTGATGTGTCACAGGATGATCCTATGGTATGAACCCAAACCATTCAATAAATATTTTCAACCTTTACCATAACAATCTGTCTGAGAAAAAGTGGTATGATAGAACTAACACCTGTCCTAGCATTTGGTCCACATTTACCGATGTTGATGGATGATTTCTCTTATGTTAATGGTTAGGGATAGAAATTCTACCTGACAGGATATGCTGTGTTGAAAATTCATCTGTACTAACTGATAAACTTAAATAACCTGATCACTGTGTTTTCCTTCTGTATTCCCTGATTATGTGCCTATATCCTATCCAACTTTTTGTGATATATATATATATATGATTAAGAACTTCTTGTGATATATAATATACACTGAAAGGGTAAAACATGTTTCTATAGGCAATTCTAAGGCATTAGGCATCTATTATGTTTATTATTACTGTCATTGTTATTATTGGTGACTTATAAAAGTAAACCTTTTCCAGTGAGGAATGAGAACAGCTATGAAACAACCTCCTGGGTGCAGGATGATGAATAACAAACTAATGTCATTGTCCCATAAATGGAAAAATGTCTCATAACTTTATCTTTACTCCTTTCTATTGGTTCCAAACGCTCTTTCTTTAATTTTCTTAGTCTGTCTACTTTGTTATTTAGGTATCTGTTATTATATTTGTACATGTGCTTTTGGCTTTTGCAACCCATTCTTGGTAGTGTCACTCATTTGCTGATATCACTCATCCTTCACAACAGCGTTCTTATGTGAAGTTCCCACATTTACTGGACGGTAGTAGCAAGAACACATTTATTAATCTCCTTTCCTTTAGTGGGTTGTCAAGTTCAAAGAATCTGAACTCTTGATATAATTTAGTGCACTCGTCAAATTTGATTACACTTAGGATCACGTACACGTGAAAGCTATACCTGTAAAATTTTCTTACGTAGTTGTTAAAAGTGTGAGTGGGTTGTAGAAACATGTGGAACGGTTAATTCTTCTTTTAGGTAGTGCTTCTAACTGTTCAATAGTATTTTAGGTTTTTGTACAATAGAAGGGTTGTTTATGCAAATTTGGCAGGGATGTCATGGCTTCCAACAAAATAATGGTCCAAACCCCCCCTTAGCTCAAGATTTGTTACTTATAACATGGTTTATTTGGATTGTTGAATGGTATTCACAGTTTCAACACTTGTTCTTGGTTTCCCTTTCTCTTTGTTTATTTCTAGTATTACATGAACACTAATTCATTCATTATCTCCCACCCTTGTTGTTTTAGAGTTAGGGGGGTTATTAGAGATCCTAGGGTTCCTATTATAAATTTAATCTTTAACTGGGATTATAAATTTGTAACATCATATTTTATCTATAATATACCATTCTTTAGCATTTTTCTCTTCCCACACCTTGTGATAATCAAATATTTGACCTTATCAAAAAAAATAATCAAATATTTGAAGGCAAAATGAATTCAATCAGGCCTCTGATAATCTTACTAGCTGTGGATTGGCCTACAGGAGTCTGAATTTACAAATATCTCTTTTTAGAATTGGAAAACATTGATTGAAAAATGAGTTTATGTTCTTCCATTTGTTCTCCTTGTGGGGTTTGGTTGGTAAGCTCCCAAGTTTATGGTAACCTCTAGAATCTCTTAATTACATTGGCTTCTGGAGGTTTGTTAGGTCTTATTCTTTCTTTTCTAATGCTAAATACATCATCTTTTGGTCCTTTTTTGTTTTTGTTTTATTTGCTTTTCTTCTGGTTGGGTCACGCCGAATCTGTTTCAACTGAAGAAAAGTCGATAGTTTAATGTAGTGGGTCTTTTCCAGCTTTGCTTTTGCTTCCAAATAGTTTGGTTGTTGATTTCTTTATTTCTGATCTCATATCATGATAGTTAGAATTTTGTTTTGTGCTCTCAAGTTGTTGCACTCACGGTGATCTCAGCTTACAAGTTGCTCTCTTACTGATTTCAGTGCTACTCTCTCTGCCAATAAAAATTGCCAATATGTATGTATGATTTGTGGGACCCTTGTCTTCCACTGAGAAAGCTAGACCATAAACAATGAAAAACTGATGATTAATTGTCCATCTTGTTATTGAGTTTGAAGAAATATGGTGGTGGTTGTTCCATGATTTTATGCTTCATTCAAATTTCAGGAATCTCATAGACAAAACAGTGAAAGTGCTCTCCTTGTCTCTCTGATTCTCCTTTCTCATTGTGCCTACAGTTTCATTCAAGTTCAAAGGTCTTAGCAGAAAGAAATTTTTGTAAACAATTAGGCCCCACAAGCATCCATTAATTAGTAATCAATACAAAGAAGAGTTACAGATAAACAGTTAAACTCATAAAGAGAACCACTGATTTAAAGTACACAACCAACTTGTTTCACTTTATTCTATTCACAAGACCTGAGGAACTGAATATTAATAAGTAACACTTTTTACATTTTGTATTCAATGCAAGAGGGAAACCCTAGTTGAGAAACACTATTAAGGCATCTTAGGATGACAGTTTGGTTTGAATCTTAGCAAATTCCAGGGTTTTCTTCCCTTCTAGCTTGTTGCTAATGTAGTGTTTACTGTACTCTCCATGATTGTATCTTCTATACATGCAAGGCTGATTTACGTCGATGAGTTCAGGTAATGGGCAAATGTCGATCTCATAACTCGGAGCATAAAATGTGACGATTGAGAGTCTGTCTTTCTTCTTGTGTGTCACTGCTCGATGTTCCACACTTTTGTATTTCCCATTGGTAAGAACCTGCATGAATGATAATTAGATTGATCCATGAATGAGAATTACACTGATCCTTAAGCAAATTGAGATTTTAAGGGTGGAAATTTACTTCAATTGTGTCTCCGATGTTGATGATAAGGGCATTCTGAATAGGTTGGACCGGAATCCATTTATTGTCTTTGAGGATTTGAAGGCCGACCGAACTACCCGTGCTCTGCTGCAACACTGTTAGAGCACTCCCATCCGAGTGTGGACTAAGACCCAAAACCAGGTCTGGTCTTGGACAGGGTGGGTAATAGTTCATCCTCACAGCTTGCACCGCCACACCAAACATCTCGTTGAAGGTATCTTGGCTCAAGCCAAGGGTCATGGCTATGAATCTTAATAGATTCTTGCATAACTTCCTGATGTTTGTAGAGTAAGTCTCTAGAGTTTCACTGCAGGAAAAACAAAGTAGAAAACAATAAAAATGTGGTAATCCTATGAAATGGGGTGTGTTAAAACTTAATGATACAAATGAACTAACAGTACCTGAACTTGGCTGGATTTGTAGGCCAAAGTTTAGGGTTTCTTATGAAAAATGGCTCAACGCCTAGAGCTAACATGTTGCACCAATCTAACTTTTGATCCTCTGAAAAAACGAATGCCTGCCCATATCCCTGAACTGTCCCGGGCAACATTGGATACTTCTGTTTCTCTTCCAAAGCTAACATAAAGAACTCCATGGCCACCTTCTCTATAGTCTTCAGCAACTCTGTGTCTATTCCATGGTTTATGACCTACCCATTATATCATCAAAACTAAGCTTAGCTTAAATTGGTTAAAAAAAGCTTAAAAACTACTAATAAACTGAAAGATGATCAACTACAGAACAGAAGTTGCATTATACCTGAAAGAAGCCCCAGTCTTGACAAGAGGCTGCAAGTTTTGATAATTCTTTCTGCGATTGATCTGTGTTGGTTTCATCCAGCTTCGAAAGATCGATTACGGGTATTTGCATGGGTAAAGTAGGTGGGAGTTTTTCAAGTGTTGGCCTCTCGGCAATGTCTCGAACATATCTTTCTGGGATGGTTTTGGGTCGAGACTTTCTCAACTCTTGAACATCATCAATTTGGCCAACTTTGATTGAAGAAATTGGTACAGGAGCCATGGGAATAATAAGCAAAAGCTAGCTATAACAACTGACTAGACCTAAGAAGCTCTGCTTGGTAGGCCTGGGGATTGAGAGAGATCATCTATTTATAGACACCTAGATACAGATGTTCATGGGTGTATATGTAATTTGCCCATGTTCTCTGCTTGGTAGGCCTGGGGATTGAGAGAGATCATCTATTTGTAGATGAATTCAGCTCTATTAGCAAAGTGGGTCTGGAGATATTGTACTGAAAAGCATGCTCTATGGAGGAAGGTTATAGAGGCAAAATATGGAAACAACCAAGGGAAATTAATTCCTGCTGACACCAAAAACCCCTATGGGACTGGTGTATGGAGACATATTCTTAAGAACAAACAGTTTGTGCTCGACAACTCAGAAATCAAAGTAAAAAACGGTAGCTCCATACTCTTTTGGAGGAATAAATGGATTGGAGACTCCACCCTGATGGAAAAATACCCCCAACTGTACAGGATCTCTAAATCAAAAAAAGCTACAATCGATGAAGTAGTAACGGATGGTAATGGATTAGACTTTGCCTTTAGCAGAGTGCTCAATGGAGATGAGAGACGATTGATGCTTCAGCTTGTTGGGGACATAGAAAAGGCAATTCCGTTGGGGCAGGGTGAAGACGAGATCTCTTGTAAGTTTGCTAAAGGGGAGATGTTCTTTGCAAAAGAGTGTTACCTTGCTCTAACTACAGTAGGAGAAGAAATGTGGGATGATAAACTATTCTGGAAGAAAGAGATCCCTTCTAAGGTGTCTTTTGCGGTTTGGTGTGCAGCAAAAAATGCGATTCCTACCATCGACAATCTTCGGAGAAGAGGAATGGTCCTCATCAATAGATGTTTTCTTTGTAACAAGGATGAGGAGACGGTGAAACACTTATTTTTGCACTGCCCTGTATCAGTCGCTGTTTGGAACTACTTTGTGCGATCAGTAGGTTTAAAGTGGGTGCAAAGTAATGATATTGCTGGTGTTATGCAAGCTTGGGAAGCCTGTGATCTTAGAGGCAAAGCGAAGATAGCCTGGAAGATGGTACCACATGCAATTTGGTGGACCATTTGGCTTAGTCGAAACGATGTTGCTTTTAATTCCAAAGAAATTACTCTAGACTGCTTGATAAGTAAGGTTAAAGGTTTCATTTTCCTTTGGGGTATTAGGGGGGATAACTTTAAAGGTTACTGTTTTACTGATCTTTTGATCAGATGGGAGGCTATTATGGCTGTGTAAATCTTCTTTTATTACTGCTTGTTTGCTCATTTCCTTCTCTTAATAAGATTTTAACCTTTCCCCCTCAAAAAAAAAAATTTGCCCATGTTTATGTAGGGGTCGGGAGGCATTTGCAAAGGTTATTTTGTTGGATGTCGTGGCTTCTTCCAAAATTATTAAGTGAATTTTTTTATTTATTTTATTTTATGAGTAATACAATTTTAATCATATTACCTGACAAATGGGTCGGAGTAGAGATAAGTAACACACAAATAAGAATTAAAATACACAGGTAAAATGTGATAAAAGTTTGGGGCAACCATCATTTAGTTCTAGGAGACAATATTTAATACAGATTAGTATCTATATATTTGATGTTTTAAAGAAAGAGTTAATTTTGAAGGTGATTGTGAATAAAAATAAAAATAAAAAACCAAAATTTATTAAAAACTTTGTTTGAGATTGTTGGCCCCCACGAATTTATAGTGTTGGAGTAAAAAATTTGCACTTCCCTTTTCTTATTCTTTTTCTTTTTTTATTCATTTGAATGGGAAGCCCATGACCAGCTAGCTGATCATCAAAGTGGAAGTTTACCTTTTCTGTTCACCCAAAATGCCACGTGGCAATCTCAATTGCATTCACAGCCCTTCTTTTCTTTCACAAACCTTGGGCCCACAGACCCATCACTTGGTACACACCTCTCTCTTAGTGTACCTACACCACCATAGATCAGTCTTGGTTGATGTTTTGGTAGTCACATTATGAACATGTTGAAAACAAAACAGTTCTAAGAGACAACATGCATGATGTCACTGCAGTCTGCAGCCCAAAGGAATCTTACATTCACCTTGTCTCTCTATTATAAGATTCAATGCATCAGAGAACTTACATTCTTAAATAATTGAATGATTTAAAACATGACATCTGATGAATTTTAAGATTTAAATAGAATAATTTAACATCAAATAAAAATGAATATTATTCCTCTTATTTCTTTTAAAAATAAACAAACATTACTTTCGTATATTAGACTCTCTAAATAATAATATATGTACGTAAGCCGCATTTATTTTCGAGTGAGGAGATATTGATTTGGAACATAACTTTATACAGAGGGTTGAAGAAGCTATTGAGAAAGTAGGGGCCAACTCAAAAATACCAAAACCCCATTGTTGTCTTTCATGCTAGGCATCGAAGTCCATTGCCTATTATTATGATCTTTTATTTTTGGGTCTTGTTAACGTGGCACACGATAAGGATGTTTTTGAAGAGATTTTTTTACAAGTTAAAGGTCTTCAAATCAGCGGAATTTTTGTAAGCATAATATTATCATTATTTATAAGATGTCTACAAAAAATCAGCTCAATCAGAGATATCTAACCCTCTAAACAAATCACTTTAAATGTCAGCCGTTCATTCATACTATTAAAATCTAAATTAAGTGTTCGTGGTGCTAGAGGGTGCTAAAGGACTCCGATTGAGCTGATTTTTTTAGATATGATCCAAATAGTATAAATAACATACATATCAAAAAATCAGTCTATTTGGACAACTTTAAGAAACTAAACAAAACACAAAATCAAAAAGCTTAGAGCACATGTTAACAAAATCCTTTATTTTTAGGCGTTGCTTGTTAGCATTTCTTTTTCTTTAATTACTCGCTCGAACGAGTGATAAGACCACTAGTAGTCTCATCTGTTCGCGCGCATGCTTCAACTCATCTCCTATTGGTGCTTGTCAACATCGAAGGATGTTTATCGTCTTAACTAACTTCCAAAAACTATGATAATAAAAATCATTAATGAAAAATATTTTACTCTAAATTTAAAAATAAATACAATATTTACTAGTAGGCAATACACGCATCTGATAATTAATTTTAATTTTAATTTTTTTTAACTTTTTGGACTAAGGTCATATTATGTAATTTTTTAAGTAACAAAAACTGCAAAGATCAAGAAAGCCATTGGGAGGCACCAAATCAAATCAGGAGGACGTTCTATTATCTTCCATATTTGCATCTCTCCTTTGACTCGGTCAAACACATAATAACCAGAGAGAATAGAATTAGAATGCCATCTTTGAAAGATACACTTTGAGAATGATTAATAAGATGCCCATGAGATACACACATATTATTCTTTGCATAACCTACAGCTATAAAAATTCCAAATGGAGCCAGCATTTGAACAATTCCATAAGAAATTTGCAAATTCAAGAATATCCCATGTTTTCTTTTAGAATTATTATTATTATTTTAAATAAAGAATAAATTTTGTAAAATTCAACTTTTTTTCTTTCAAATTTGCCCATTTATTTTACTATGCTCAGAATAGTATCGAAATCATTTCACGGTAAAAATATCCTGTAAAGAGAGAATCAAATTTCCAAAAGAATAAAAAGAAAGAAAAAGGAGAGGAAGAGAGAGAGAGAGGAGAGAGATGGGGTTGTAAGTTGTAACAGGAGAGGCCAGAGGGTTTCACGGGAGGCCAGGCCAGGGGTAGTCAGTTTGACATGAAACCCTCGCTCGACACGTTAAGTCGACAAGAAGTTGAGGCCGTAGACCGTATTTTATAGAATCTCACCAGCCTTTTTGACTATTGGCTGAGCTCAAAAAGATTTCTGAGAAGTGAGGGGCCACCATTTCACCTTTCTTTTCTCCTTCATGTTGGGGTGGGGCCCGTGGGTTTGTTTTCAAATTTATTTATTTATCTTTCACGACTTCTTCGTACAATTAACATTACATATGCTTCATAAGCTTTAAAGTTTTGTCTTGTTTAGTTCCTTAAATAGCTGATTTTTTTTATATGAATGGTATTTATATTATTTAGATCATATCTAAAAAAATCAGTTCAATCGGAGATTTCTAGCACCTTCTAACACTACAATCACTTAATTTAGAACTTCTAACACTACGATCACTTAATCTAAACTTTAATAGTGTGAATGAACGACCGACATTTAAAGTGATTTGTTTGGAAAGTCTAATTGAGCTAATTTTTTGTAGACATCTTAAAAATAATAGTAATATTATATCTACAAAAAAAAATTAGCTGATTTGAAGATCTCTAACTTACAAAGCTACTCCTTAAAAAATAACCTTATCGTGTGCCCTAAGGGCACACGTTAACAAGACCCCTCCTTTCGTGGTGAGTATGATGGAGGTTTAGTAGCGGATCCAAGAATTTACTTTAGGTAGGACACATTTTAGTTTAGAGACACCTAACCGAGGGATAGTGGCAAGAGAAGGGAGAGTGCGGAATGAACGAACGACCAAGAGGGAGATCGAAAAACCACTCTTGACTTCAATGATTGGAGGTATGGCTTCCCAGTCTGAGGTCTTGGGTTCAAATCGCACAAAAAAGATCCCTCCCCAAATAATATTGAGTTCAAGGCCTTCTTACCCTTAGTTTCTGCTTGATGCCGCCCTGACTTCCATCCGACTCAGAGTGTTGCAAGTATCAATGACCAAGAAAGCAAATTTTCAAAAAAAGTGAAAAAAAAAAAAAAAATTGAGGGCAGGATTACATACCCGGTGGGTACATACAGATCATAATCCAAACAAATCCTAACTGGAAATGAATTAACAGATGTATTACAGTGCAGTTGGACGCTCCATATTATGTTATAGTCTTAACACTCAAGAGTCAGAACGGATTACATAGGTTAGAACCCAAAGATCGCTTTTGAACCCAAACCTGGGATTTGATGAATTAGGATTACATAGATGAGAACCCAAAGCGAGAATTTGGTGAATTTGCTAATTGTTCATGTCCTGAACAGGGGGTTTCATTTCATCTTTCCAAGACAAGATATAGATAAGAAAGAGAGAGAAACTCTTCAACAGTCAACAGGTTGGTAAAAAAATTTATTATAGAAGATATGAAGGCAATGATGTTAACACGATTTATATGATACATGGGAACGGTTAGGTGGTGAGGGCTCAGATGTAAAAAAATTAAAAAACTTGGAACATAAAGAAAATAATGTGCATCTTCTGTACAAATTCATACCCAAGAAAAAAAAAATATTACTCATTAGTGATCCATCATTCATTCAGTAGTTGCCACCGTCACCACGACCACCACCACTCCTGCAAGAGCAACTCATTCGCACCTGAAAACCAAGAGCAATGGAAAGCTAGTTAAATACACTCATACTGTTTGCATTTACTTCGTCGTGTTGTCTACAAACATCATTCCTTTGAAAAGGTCCACTCAAAAATGATAGAACAGGTACTGCCTGTCAATATTAAGACATTAAAACACTGCTGATTATCCAATACATATAATCAATGCCAGATTATTTCCAGTGTTTAGGTTGACACCAGGAATTCTTTTTGTCTTTTCAATTCTATGTCTATGTGAAGCCACCCAAAGCAACATGACACAATTTACTACCACTGAAGTTTGGACCTCTAATGGGATGGGGTTGGTGGATTGGAAAAGTAAAAGTAATGTTTACAATTGGAAACTCAATATTTCTTCTCACATTCCTGTATGTAGATAAGGCGTGTGTGTTGATCAACACTTAACGTGGAAAGAGTTTTCTTCTTTTTTTCTTTTTGTTTCGGAGAAGAGAAAGAAATAATGTTGTCATGGGTCCATCTAGATATCCAGTCAAAATAAGTAATTGAAGATCCCAATGTAGTTTCAAACTTTATATATTTGCTAGTTAAGCAAGGCTTACCTATTAGATCTCCATGCCTGCTAGTAGTAGTACTGCATGAGCCTAAACACAAAATACTTGCACCATTCCCAATTCCAAATGAGTTTATTGAGATATAAAAGACATACATTCCCCTGCCACCCACAAAACAGAGATTAAAAGTTAGGAAATGGATAATTGGATAAGAACAGCCAAAGGTCAATTTCAAAATTCTCAACATTCTGGAGCTCTTACAACCTTATAGGGAGAAGGAACTCAGGTCCAATACAGGTAACATCTCCTAGAATGTAAACTCCATGTAAAGACCACACTTATCTTGTTCCTTTCTCTCTCTTTTTTCTTTCTTTTTTTTTTTATTATATATATATATATCTAACGCATTTCTAACTTCTTCTTACTTGTCTTCATTCAGAATACAGACAGCTCATCTCAGCTTGTTGAAACATGAGGCCTTATAACACAACCTACAGAAAAAATAAATAGAAAGTTAAAAGCAGAAAAGACAGGTATACTGAAAATAAATGGTGATACGCAAGATTAGGTACCTGAGGATTTCTATTGTCCTTGGCTTCAAAGCATAAGTTTGAACAGGAATAATAAAAAAGCACCATGAACAAAACTGAGCTTGACAATAGAACAATTCTATGTATATCGCTGCAACCTCTCCCCCTAACTACATTTTAGGTATCCATCCATAAACACAAAAGAGATCAAAATTTGGAACCCTTCATAGAAAAGCCAGAAAGAAGGCACCAATCAGACTAACAGTATTCAGCCTCGTTAACCCAATTTCCTAATGATATTTATCTTTATCTTTCTTCTCCAGCTTCAATACAAATTAGGCCAAAAAAGTGCATATTTATAACCTTCAAACCTCCTGGGAGAGACTCAAGCTTGTATAAATACCCACTTCTTCCCTTAGCTCCACTTTGAAACCTGTGGGTCAAAATGCTAGTCTTTATCAATGTCAAACTTGACCGCTCAGAAAGTATACATTGCGAAGTTGCACCAATCTCATTTTGTACACATGTTACAGACGGTAAATGATCTGGGGATAACTTTTCCCAATTTCAGAAGTACTGCATAGTGCAGCAGAGAGATCCAGCCAGGCTTCTTTTTCTTCTGCTCCTCTAAGGCCGGCTTACCCAAGGAAGTAAACCATAGGAACTCGATGGATTTACAGGTTTCACATAATTTCTTCTACCACTGTGATCTCAACGGCTAACGGCTTCTATTGCAAGCCGTACAAGGCGAAGTAATCCATCTACATCATGGAATGTGAAATCAATGACTGTCTTAACAGAAGCAATACCCTCTGCATCTTCAGGACCTGCATTAGCAGCTGCAAGAGCATTCTGGGATTTTCGTGAGGCCTCCATTGCAAAATTAACATTCTGTGCCTGCAAAGAATCAAATAAAAACACTTTTACTAGTGTAACATCTCTTTCTTTGATATAGATTTCTGAAGTGGGGCACAACTACTGGAGCCCACCTTAAATTATATAAGCTACATGTAGTACAAAATCAGTGGTTAATTGTCCAGCATTCTATGGAGGTCAAACATTTTTTTTTTTCCTTTGGTATACATCCTACGACTACGAGTACCTCAGTCTTTCTCTACTGTATAAATTAGAGCCCAATTCATGTGCTCTTTAGAAATAATAACAATGAACAAAATCTTGTTAACTTAATTATATCCAATGCAAGGTTCTTATTGAATTTCCGTGCATGTAAATATGAAACAGACACTGTACTGCATTGATTTAGACTTACAAAGTTGAGTAACCGCACGAAGTTGGGATGGTTTCGAGCAACAATGACATGGTTCCCAGTAATTTGAGGAGAACTAACATTCTTGGCTAAAACAACCTTATCCAGCGTGCCTTGATTGTTTAAGTTATCAACATCTGAGGAAGACGATGATGGAGACTCGCCTAAAGAAGAAAAGTACAAATCATAAGTAAACATCCACAGGAACAATATCACGTTAAGTATTCCAAATTTCCAATTAGTGCTGTATCACAAGTAAAGAGGTTTCTCTACTCTGGTAGAAGTACAGAACTGATTGCAGAAGCAAAGAAACCACAACGGCATAGAGAAGAAAAGATATATGCAACAGTTCTCTTCAAGAATCACATAGACAAGCCAATGGTCATCATTGCGTATAAATAACTCAGGAAACATGTAAAGGAGATAAGAAGTAAGGCAGTAGCAAATTTTGCAACAATGAGACAAGGAGACCTTAAACAAGTCTTTCAGACCATGGCTCTGTTTTAAGTTTCTAATTACCTGGAGGTACCATTTGCAGAGCTGTTTGCAACTCATGTCGATCCTTGCTTACAGTCGAATTTTTTGAATAAATAACCTTCATGTATGCAACCTCCATGCATTTGTAAGCTAGAGCAGCCGCAGCCATTTTTTTGAATCTTTCATATTCGCGGGCAACAAACCTACAAGTTTATCGAGATAAGGTAACTTCAGTAATAATTTCTTTTCAGAGAGCTTTAATATTAGCTGAGCGACATCGAAGTAAATGGTTCATGAGTTTGAGCCAAGCTAGCAAAACTTGACTCAGCTCACACATCCTGATTTGTAAACGGTAAAGGAGCAGCAATGAAAACACATACTCCACCAAACTAGTTATAGAACCCTACTGCTTTTCAAAAATAAAAAATTTATAAACCCCTACTTTGAACCTCCATGGAAGGAGGGAAAATCTCTCAACCCCTACTTATGCAGAGTATGAAGGAAACATAAATTTAAGTGACAATCCTCGTCAGAAACTCAACTAAAGTTGACTCTATTCCGAAGAGGTGGATAAGAACGAATGCTCTTCTTTTCTTAATTGTTTACTCCCCACTATAATTGTCAAACAGGAAGGAACCTGCTTCAAAAGCAAAAGAAAATACATACATATATATAACTGGTGCCAGAAGAACATCATAGCTCAGGAGACAACTTATGGATAGGCTAATCTAATTTCCAAGGAGGACACGTGAATGATAAGGGGGTGGACATCACATTTACACTTAAATTGGAGTATCCAATACTGAAATAGCACCCATTTTGAAGTATCCAAGTATTAAGCTTATTAAACCAATTCAGAAGAAAGGAAGAACACACGACAGGAAATGAAGGTTTTCGTGTAATGTTGACTATATAACTTACTCGCAGAGTTTTGCGGTACTGCTATACATCTCTATCATGTAAGGCATCTCCCCATGTTTGATACTGTCATTGTTGCAAAGTTCCAAAAATGAGGCTCCCTGAAGAAACTTTAAGGCCGCCTGGAAGTATATGCCAGTACTTTCAAGTTCTTGTCCAGTGTTCTACAAAACATGGTCCAATCATACAAAGAGTCAGAACCAGAACAGCCATATCAAGCTCTAAGAGGAAAGTTAAAATATTGACAGAGGACAATAGGTGGGAACCTTAAGTCGATCAGCAGTGTGTTTAAGAACCTTGGCTTCTTTAAAAGCATTTGCAGCAGCCTGACTAGAGGAATCCTTTCTAACTGGACTCTGGGATTCAAGGTTCCTCACCAGAAGACCACTGGATGTGGATTGTCTCGAACTACTATGGTATGCTCCATTCTGGTTATCGAGCTTCATTGGTATGCAACCAGAGGCATCAACTGGCAAAATATCTGATCCACTTCCTTTGAGCTTTCCAGCTGTTGGTCGGTGAGGGTGTGCAAGTATTTCTTGTTTATCTCCAGAATAAGACAATGACTTAGACTTCCCTTTTTTAGGTGCTGTTTCCAGATGATCTATTCTATCTGAGACAAACTTGTTTGAGGGTTCTTCACTTTCACGGATCTGCAGCAGCTTTTGCTTTGAACTAGACTTCCCATCCTTGCTGCAAGTACCACTCAATTTTACATCTGATCCTTCATGTTCTCCAAATTTTGACCGACGCTCTCTTCTACCTTCACTTAAAGAATCTTTCTTACCTGAGTCATTCTTCTCAACCTTATTGGACTTAGCACCACACTTCTCCTGAAAACTGTTCTTTTCACCCCTTGGTTCTTCATTATATGAAAGATTCTGTGATCCAATCTCTGTCTCATGTCTTAAGTTCTTCGTCTGAGACCACTCCTGCTCACTGAATGAACCGAAGACACTTTTATCACCTTCACCATAAGCAGATTTTGAACTTCTATGCTTATCTTTGGATCGCAAGGAGGATCCCTTTACAGATTTCTGCAGCTGAGACCCATTAGAACTGTAAAGGTTGTTGTTCACTCTCTCATCGTTGCCAGGTTCCCCAGCCAGCAGTTCACCCAGATATGGTTTATGTTGGTCTGAGGCATCAGCACTATCATTCAACATGGGGTTATAAGGTTGAATCTGTGCTTTGAATTTTCCACCTGATCTATGATTAGCATCGCTATCATGATGATCATGCGCACAAGCCACCAGGGAACTTCGAGGAAAAGCTCCCTCCGCCCTTTCATTCTCAGATGCAACATTCCCACCGTCCACTTCACCATCTGAGCATCTTCTAGGGGTACCCATGACAGAGTACCGAACATTGGTTGCATTGTCTTTCCCCAAAAGCTTCCTTCTTGCTGGTATAACCTTGTCCGGGTTGGCAATTCTCAAAGGAGATGAAGAAACTGACTCTACTGGTGAGCCTTTCACTTCCTGAATGTTGATTCTACTTTTCCGAGAGCCTGACACCTTGGAAGAGCTTGAAGCAGCAGTAACAGAATGCTGTGCATATCCCAAATCCTTTTTCAGCATATCTATACCATCTAAAGACCGTTGAGAGGCTGTGTTTGCTCCTTCATATTGCCCCAGTTGCTGGTCCTTCTCAACACAGCCACTGTCATCTTCTCCCATCCCACGAGGAAATGGATTTTTACTGCCAGATATATGAATCCGAGTTACTATACCTCTTTTGTCAGTTTTATCACCACCCTTGCTTGAACTGGACTCCTTCCCCCCAGACTTAGAGACCCTGGCCTTCTTTTCCTTCCTGCGCTCACTCTCACTCATCTCCTTCACAGAAACACTGTTGTCCTCAAAATAATGTCCAGTACTTGGGAGGGCCTCTGGTTGATAAATTTGACTCTCCTGCCACTCCTTAACTTTTCTCTTCTTTGTAGGAATACCCACAGTATCACATTTTACAATATCAAGAGGACCACCATTCAGAGAAACCTGAACTTTGTCCTTGAGCTTCTTAATGGAAACTGGTAGTCCATCCTTAGAATCATATTTTGCGTCCTTAGCTTCTTTATGCACATCCTTTCCAGTTGCGTTATTTGAAATTCCGTTCATGGAATTGGGACCAGCCTTTGCTGTCCGATCATGCTCAAAAATCCGACGCTCATCAGTACACACGGAAATCTTACTTTTCTTTGAGACTCTAAATTCATCTTGATTTGCCCCCCTTTTCCTATTTAATTTTGAGTGCTTGTCCTCACCTACATAAGTTATAAGATAAAAACAATGAGTTAAAATATTTCATGGTAGGAGAAACAACAAAATTTTAGCTGCTAAAACGAGATCCCCAGTAAGTAGCAGTCTGTTCTTTTCTTTCTGTTTATGAAAACGTGTTTCAACAGCTGTCACCCGACTTACTTGACTGCTGAAAGCCAGCTCCATTTGCCAGGTTGGATTCCAATGATGACTGGTTCGCATCATGTAAGTTCCTGCTCTTTAGAGAGACCAGTAGAGTCTTTTTTGTGGAGTTTGAAAGCTCTGTCGGATACCTATCCATAGCTGCATTTACTGCTTCTTTTGATTTCGGTTTCTTCCTCCCCCCGCTAAACCCACCATGCAAATCATAACCTTGGTGAGTTTGGTCAAGATGCTGCACGCCAGCTGAAGTTACCCCGGATGCAGCTCCATGAGAAAGATTGTTCAGACTATTTTGATTCTCAGGTGCAGGGAGTAGGTACAACGCGTTCAGAGCTTTGGTTGTCTCCTCTTCGCTGACGCTACACCGGTTCATTCCGGGCCTAGATAGCAGTTTCAATAAACAATCAATCTTACAGAAAAGAAAACCTAAAATATCTGCATCAAAGTGTTTTTTGTATTCATATCAAACCTTAATCACAACCTAGAAAACTAACTAAGCATACTTTTCAAATGTTATTGTGCATTGCATATCATTTATAGAACCTAGGATGCAATTGGAAAGAACTTACAGCCAGTTAAGCATGCTACACAGCCACTTCTTGGGTAGGTTGTCAGGATTTGTACCAAATGGTAGAAGACGCCACTTCTGACACCTGTCGCAGGCAACCCAGTGTTCTTCTATAACAACTGGAGCTACAGTTGTAGGAACAGCATCAGAAACAGGGCCATTTCCTGTTAAAGGAGTGACCATGGGAGCTGACTTCGAATACGCCTCAGATTTCAATTGATTTTCAACCTTTCTGCCACTTGATCTTTCCTTTGCTTTGTTGGAAAATTTGGGAGTTTCTTTCTCAACTACCTGGAGCACTGAGTCCATTGGCTTATGTCTAGGAGTTTCCAGCAAATCCATTCCGTTCTCTGCCAGTTCCATCTTTGTGTCCCCCAATAAATCAATACGACTTTCTCTGGTTTTACCAGATTCCTTGTGTAGTCTCTTATTCTCCAGTTTATTTTTTGAAGGGTACTCGCCAGTGCTCTTCTTCTTATATTTTGTTGATGAAGAAGAACCAACCCTTGAGCTTTCCTTTGGGAACTCTTCAGCTGGGATATCTTTCCCTTGGCTTCCCTTGGATTTCTTTTTGCCCCCAGCTGATGATTTCTCCTTCCCATGAGGCACCTTTAATCCATGTTTTTCATAGGATGTTTTCTGTTTTGGAGGATCCTCAGGTCCAACTTTGAGATCTTTCCTTTCCTTAGACCCATCTAACCTACCACTGGATGGGTCACAGCTTTTATCTTCTTCACTTCTCCCATATTTGCTTGGGTCAAGCTGATCATCCTTAAGATAACATGTTTTTCTGTCTTCCAAAAAGTTATCTGCCACATTATTCTTTAAATTTTGCTTCCTAAAGTTTTCAACATTGTGATCTTCCATGGACTCCAACGTTTCCTTCTTTGCAAAATCAGAGAAGAAATCTTCCTTTACCACAGATTTATTCAATTCCCCAGTAATATCAGATGCCCAACCAGCATCTTTTCCTCGGTCATCAGTGTCACCTTTTGACTTGGATACAAGGGGAAGCTTCAAAGCGTTAGGAGGTATCGGATTCCCAACACTTATTTCCTTCCCCAAAAAGGAACTTCCATTTCCTGCATCATTAACATTTATGTTATTCACTTCCAATGACTTTTTCTCCACCGATTTCTTTTTCTTTTCTCCACAAACTCTCCTATCCCTCCTGACACTAGGAGACTCGTCTACTAACATTGCAGAACTTGCTTGGTTGCATTGGTCAGCAAGTGAATATCTGCTGTCAGTCAAAAGCTTTTCTTTTTCTGTCATGCGCAACAGACTATCAGCAAGAGGTGATAGCAAAGAGCCTCCGAGAACTGGGAAAGAAGTCATGTTCTGTTCCATCGAATCAACAAAGCAATAAATATGCTAGGTCACTAAGGGTCCATCCATCAGGCATGGAAATAGAAGAATAAAATATCGAAGGTTTACCCGAAGCATGCTTGCTGGAGATTCATCCGGTGCGTCATGAGATTCAAGAGACAACCCTCCACTTTCAGCAGCACTGTCTTCCAGAGATGAGGAAGGAGAGATGTCAAGGCCAAGACCACTGTAAATTTCGGCATTTGTCTGAGCCGACATGCGATCAGGACCCACTTTAATTCGGACCTTCAGTGTTTTCTGCTCAGTCGGATTAATTGACTTGTTCACAGGTTTGTGTTTGGGAGTAAATTCCCCAGTGCTCTGGGTGAAAGACAAGCACACATCTCTATTAGATAAATTGTTCAAAGTTGGAGGCCTCGAAACAGGCTGTGGTACAGCAATTTTAGAAGCTGGTCCAAGCCACATGGAGAGGGTTGCACTTGATGCAACTGCAGCATTCTGGTGGGCATCCTATATGGTAACAGAATCCCATAATACCAAAATGAGTAAGTGATCAAGAATTCCCCTAACGGAAACTAAGTTTCCGCAGAGCTCTACTTTCTATGGACTGAAGAAAGAAAAGAGTAGAGGAAATTGTTTTACTAAATTTACAAATGCATACCTCTGATTGCAAATTGTTAGGCGATTTTAGTGCATTGTAGTTCTGAACTTTCTGTGGAGTCCTTGGATGAGACAAAATAGAAGGAGAGCGCTGATAGGAAGGTAAAAATGAACCATACCCACCAAATTTTGACCCTGTAAAAATGAATAAATTGCAAAATCATCACTTTAAAACTACAAAGGAACCACTGATGGTTCTCTTGGGGGACAAAAAGTTCCACAGTTCTGCCACGGTTCACTTACCCAAATTCTCAGCAGAAACTCCACCTTCAAAATCTTTCTGAAAATGTCCCAAAATAACTTGAATCTTCTCATCCTTAGGAAACAGAAAAGAATGTGCATTAATTAAAAGAGTGTGCATTAGGGTATATAAAGGACAATGCAGAGCGAGTAATTTCATTGTCGACTTAACTGTTCAACTACCTAAGTTCAAATTTTGCGTTATAAATTGTTTCACATAGGGTTCAGAATTTATTTTTAACATATTCTCTCCTCCCTCCAGGGTGGTTTCTTTTTAAATTAACAAAAAAAAACACTTAGTTCAAAGAGTGATCCCCATCAGATTTTCCAGTTAGCCACTTCATTGGCTTCAAATGTAATTCACAGAAAAGAAAAATGCCTTCTAATGAAGCAATAACCCAGTAGCAAGTAAAAATTCTGCAATGTCACTAAGCAGGAGAAACAGAAACTTACATTTAGTGGCTTCTAAGTTCTACCTAAAGCAAATAAGGCCTGAATACGCACCACTGACTATATAACTTGTCCAAACATTAGCAACCAAGAGTTCATAGACAAAACCCTACCCATGCCACCGTTTAATTTTGCAAGATTTGGTTCTTTAGCTTCATTAAAACCAACTTCAACTGTTTTCCCTAATTCAAGAACCAGTGAATGCAATATGTATTTCCTAAGTTGATTGGAACCAAAATCACACAACCAATTATCTGCAAGTTACTCAAAGTCACAATGTTCTCTTCTCATTTTTGTTTTTCACTATGACAATTATCCATCAGAAACTGTAGAGTTCAAACTATTGATCAAACTAGAGTAGAGACTCAGACATCACAACCTAATGTTTGACACACCCAATGCAACATAAACAAATGGATTGGCCCAAAATTCTTGGTACCCAAAATCAGAACTTTGTTCAGGCAGAAGTTTCTTACAATGTAGGATAGATGAACATCAGGGTCAATGTTGTCTTCATCGTTGTCCTTTTGGTAATAACAGGCCTCGCCTTCTTCAAGTTCATTTTCTTCCATCTCCATTTCACTACCAAACCCTAACCCCTTCCTCCCACCCCTACTCCCTACAGAAATCATCAAAAAACAGCCCTACAATCTCTCATCCCCCACCCTCCCAAGAACGAGAGAGAGAGAGAGAGAGAGAGAGAGAGAGAGAGAGAGAGAGAGAGAGAGAGAGAGAGAGAGAGAGAGAGAGAGAGAGAGAGGAGGAAAAAAACGAAACTTTCCCAAACATTCACTACTCGAACCAAAAAATCCTTCAAACCCACCTTAGAAGTTAAAAATCCCAGAAAAAACCATAAAAAAAAAAAAATTTACCCTAAGCCGCCATGATCAGACGCCATGG
This sequence comes from Macleaya cordata, assembly GCA_002174775.1. Taxonomy (NCBI): domain Eukaryota; kingdom Viridiplantae; phylum Streptophyta; class Magnoliopsida; order Ranunculales; family Papaveraceae; genus Macleaya; species Macleaya cordata. The sequence goes on from MVGT01003318.1 coordinate 288,810, forward strand.
CGAACTCTCATCGAAACTGTCACCAAACCCTCAAACTCCTCCCTTTTCAGGTCTATTATTAATAATCAAAATCAGCAAAAAAAACTGAAACTTTAACAATTTAACGAACCGTTCTCACAAAAGATCAAACTTTCTTTGAAGCTCGATTCAATTTTTTTTATGCCAGAAGAGAGAGAGAGTTGTGTGTTTTCTTCCTCTGTTTCTGTTTTTGTTTTTTCACCGTTTTCCCCCTTTTTCCCTTTTCGATGAAAGTGCAGAAAGAGACAGAGGTCACAATGAACACAAGAAATGTATAAGGGGTTTTATGAAAAATTTATGAATTTATATATTTTTCTGTAAAAATGAAAAATGAAAAAATAAATAAAAAAAATTGATGAATTTTGAGGATATTAAAGAATTGGGATTTGGGGGAGAGAAAGGACTTATGGATGTGGGGCCCAGTAGTATGTATGTATGTATGTATGTCTGATAGCGGAATCCAGGATGTTAAATTTTGGGTCTACTAAAAATTTATTTGGACGAAGATACCCTCATAAGCACGTGGTTTGGGAAGAGATAATATTGCCAAAGATGAGGGATAGTAATGTAAAATGGAGTTCAGATGTCGTATGTGTAGTTTGTGTATATTGCACGAACGTGACGTGATGAGAATCCACAAGGCGGCTTAGTTGGCGCGTTTTTCTGAGTCCCACGAAATCTCTTTGCTTTGCATCTGACTGGCGATATCCCCATCCTCAATAATACTTTGGGCCATCTTAGATGCTTCGTTTTTTTGTTAAACCAAAATACAACTCATTTGTTCTTTTAGGATACCTTCTAATTTTTATTATTTTATTTAGAGTTTCTTTTTAAAAACCTTAAACTTTGTTTGTTTGGGTTGGTGGAGTCATATGCACCATTGACTCATGAGTTTTCTTCAAAAAAAAAAAAAACTCTTCTAATAAAGGATTGGGTTAGGTCCTTAAATTCTATGAAAAACGATGAATCACACCATGTGGAAGTAATGCAACAATCCTTTGTTATTGTTGTCCAAATTTTCTCTCAAAAGATTCGCAAATGAAACTCTTATGTACGTATTTTGTTTCAGACTTGCATGTTCTTGAATGAATAAATACATCGACATGTTCCTTAAGCATGACTTGATTTTAAAGGTAAAAATAAAGAAATACATCGACATGTTCCTTAAGCATGACTTGATTTTAAAGGTAAAAATAAATAAATACATCGACATGTTCCCTAAGCATGACTTGAACACTTTAATTATATTAATAAATACAAAAAAAAAAAAGAGAAAACAATGGATTTACGAATGCCAAAAGAAACCTATATTTTTTGTTCGTTGAAACGTCCATGGAGAATTATTTATGGTTTCGACCTCGCCATTTGACTTTTTGTTGGTGTAAGATTCGAATACAGTAAAAAAATCCTTATGATTTCTCTGTGATTAATTGGGTCGGATTTGAGGGTTTGGAGTCTAGGGTTCACTTCGTTATAGATAGTCCTAGGAAGGGAGAGAATAAGAGTTTAATCGCTTTTATTTCCTTTTTTGTTTAAGTGTTCAATAAAATTTTTTTATTTTTATTTTTTTATTAAAAAAAAGGTTGGGATATCCTCTAGCTAGTATGTTGAGGGATGCTCCGAAGTGGGTTTTGAGCGAATGAGGACATCCTATAGTTTAGGATGTTCCAAAATAAAATAATGCCACATGTGGGTCTAGAATTGAGTATAGAATGAAGAATAAAGGGTCCAGACAATAAAAAGTTAAGAGGGCATTTTTAGAAGAGTTTGGGCAAAAATTAGGAGAGGGTGTTGATTTTATTTTTATTTCCAAAAGGGTAGCTTGGGTGTAATTTACTCAGATATTTTTTATATAGTTTACCCCTATTATATTTTTGCTGAACTTTTACGAATGGAGGAAAAATTTTATTACACAGAGGAAAAAAAATACACTAATGGAAGGAGACATAATGAGCCTTACATCCAAGTAATCTTCTTACAAACCTGTTCAAGAAAGAGTAGACCTAACAACCAATCAAGATTAATAGGGTCATGGGTTGGCAGGTCAAGATGATCAAATATTAATTCTGACTAATTTACAAAGTGGGTCATTATTATTTTTTTATTTTTTTGGTATGAGAGGACTAATGACCAAGTTACAACATAACATAGATACACTGTAATCAGCGTATTTGCCTAAGCGATTGTTTGCAATTATTAATTCTTATATTTGAATATAAAAACAAGAAAAAGACTCAGGGTCGACTTTAATTCTAACAGAATAACAGGGTTGACGAATAATGGATCAGAATTATAACATTCAATCATAATCTTCACTTATTTAAGTAGTGTGTCCAGTTACGGTAAAATTAGCAGGTCTCAGACATATTTTGCCAGATCTAACAAAGAAAACATGCATGTATCGCTAAAAAAACGTGCATGAATTGAATGAAATACAGGATGTGAAATCACCACAAACCACAACATTAGGTGTACCACACCACACCACAGCACACCACACTACATCTCTCTATGCTCAGGATGTGAAATCCCCACTGAGCACATGCTAAGTTTTAAGGTGTTGTATTTTGTTTAGTTATTTAAAGTTGTCTAAATGGGCTGATTTTTTGATATTTATGTTATTTATACTATTTGAATCATATTTAAAAAAAAATGAGTTCAATCAGAGACCTCTAACACCCTCTAGCACTACGGACACTTAATTTAAACTTAAGTAGTGTGAATGAATACATGACATTTAAAGTGATTTTTCTAGAAGGTTAGATATTTCTGATTGAGCTGATTTTTTGTAAACATTTTATAAATAATGATAATATTATATCCACAAAAAATTAACTGATTTAAAAATCTCTTGCAAAACAACCCCTTTAAAAATAAGAAGCAGGACCCTTAAATTATATAAGAAGCAAATAAGACCTCGACAAAAAGGTTTATTTTTTTTTCTTTTTTATTCTCCTTTCCCATTTTTTCTCATTCCCGCACTCCCGGAGACTGCCCGAAAATAACGGTCAGGTTTACAAGTGATTCGATGGCCCCACCGGGCCCACAGGATGGCATCTTTCACCGTCAGATTCAACACAACCTTACCAATCTGTGGTCCATATCTCCCTACTGCCCCGCTGCCCGTTCTCCAACCGTCCAAGTTTCCAACTCCTATTATCGTTTTTTTCGCCATTGATAATAATTTTTATTTAATTATTTTTCTTCCGATTTCTAATTTTATAAATAATTTTTTTTTTCTTACTATTATCAAATTGTCTCGTCCCCTCTCTCTCTTGTTTCTCTCTCTCGTTTTACGGAAGCATCGGAGCTATCGTAGATCCAATAATGTCGAATATTCAATAAGGTTTTATCTCTCTTTGGCTTTTCTAGGGCTTGGATTCTCCTATGTATAAGATTTCCTAATTGTTATTTTTATAATCTTGAGGTCAAATTTCGATATCTTCAGGGTGAGATTCTGGATTTATAGGGTTTCAAGTTTCAACCTTTTTTTAGATGAGTATTATTCAATGCAGAGCTGTTTAGTTTGAAATTTGCAAGATAAAAGGGATTTAGAGTTAATCGGAGATTGGAGTTGGGGCGGTGTTTAATTGTGGATTACTGAGATTGGAGATTTTGGTGTTCATTGATCGGTATTTAACTCTACCGTTGAAGAATTTAGGTTTAGATTTTTCTGTGAAGAGTTTTTGTTTAAAGAGTGGTTTGGATCTGGCTGGGCAATGTGTAATTACTGAGGGGTCCTCTGCGGTGTTGTAGAGGATCCCTGTTAAAAGGAAGTTAAAAAATTTTTGGGATTTTTTAACGGTGGATTTGTGGGGTTTGTGCATTTGGAGTAAATTTGGTTCCTTTTGGCAATTCTGTTTGATTATTAGGTTTGTTGAGGGTGGAAGAATTGAGTCAGGAGTGATTTCACATTGAATAAACTATTATTATTGTTGTTATTATTATTATTTTGTTCTACTGTCTAAGATTAGAGCAAATGTACTCTTTGGGAACGGATTCTGTGCGGGAATCGAACGGAGTTACAGGTGCTAATTTAATTCCGGCACGGTTCGTGTGGCCTTATGGAGGAAGAATTGTTTTTGTTACTGGCTCTTTCACGAGGTGAGACTTGAATTCACATGCTTTAAATGGGATATTTCTCATCATTCCATTTTTAAATTTATCGTTGTTTATCAGTTAAATTTGTTGCTGTTTGCACAATTTTGCTTTAGTGGGCATTTTCCTGCTTTGATCGTAATGTGGGTATAACTGGAATACTCTTTTTTAACTTAGGTGGTTAGAGTCTTTACCGATGTCCCCGGTGGAGGGTTGCCCGTCGGTGTTTCAGGTTATTCACAGCTTACCGCCAGGAGATCATCAGGTCAATATATGCAGGACTTATTCTTTTAATTAGTGTTGCAGTTATCTACTTAATGCATTTTAGGTTCTCTTGACTTACTATTAAGTTGAAATGGAAAGTAATTTCAGATGGTCATGTACCCACAATAGAACCTTATTTGTTTGTGACATAATAAAGCTTGTATTCCTGGAAAATTCGTCACTGATTTAAATCCTTGGACGCCTTTACTTTTACTATAGTTGGTAATTTCTCTACAACTCAGCCTGAAATTAAATATCATATTCTATTGCAAGTAAAAGAAAGTCAAGTAAATTATATAGTGAGTTAATAAATATAAGTGGAAAATCTTTGGAAACTGGTTCTAGGTATTTAGTTTTCTTTGAGGTTTATGTGAAATACTATATGTGTTACTCTAATTGTTAGAGGTTAGTGTTGTTTTTAAATAAAAAACTTATTCAAGGAGGAGATAGATTGGGTTCAGTGAAACTTATTAATTGGAAAAGACTTTTGGAGTTATTTTGGCTGAACAGAACACTGAATAATGCCATGAATTCTTTCCCTTCTCAAAAAAAAAAAAAACCATAAATTCTCCTTGAAGTTTATCATAGAAATGAATTGATTCAGCAATTGGATTGTTGATTATCGTGCCATAATTCTCTCTCTCTCTCTCTCTCTCTCTCTCTCTCTCTCTCTCTCCCCCCTTTACTTATCATCCACGTTACATGAATCAACTTTTAATGCATTACATGTAGTGAAGTTATGGCTGTTATGGTACCATTTTGTATTCCCTGTGGTCAATAAAAATTTCCTTTCTATTAACCCTTATTTATTTGAACTTTGAGCTGCTGTGTTATAGCCAAGGATGGGGAATGCTGCTAAAGTTCATAATTTGCTTGCCTGTTAATATGATAATATATAAATTTTAATTGTCTGAATACACATGTTTTTCTGATTGTGGAAGGGTGATTTGCGTATGTATTCTTTTCCTTTACATGCAGTACAAGTTTTTTGTTGATGGAGAGTGGCGCCATGATGAGCATCAACCTATTGCGTCTGGGAACTATGGGATAGTGAATATTATGCGATTAACTAGGGTACCTGATCCGTTTCCCGTAAGCTTGGGTCCTGAGACACCTCGGTTCAGATCCCACATGGATGTGGATGATGATGCTCTTCAAAGTGTGGTAATTCTGTCTTTCATTCTTTTACGATTCCATAGGTGGCATTGCTTCTACTTACAACTTGTAGCCTCCATTTCTCAATCTGTTTGTCAAAATCGACCCCCTTATCATTGAAATTTCAAGCATTGCATTCTTTTCAAAGCACCCAGACAATCACAAGAGTCCAGATAATTTTTCCAACTTTAGAGGGACCTCCACATCTACATGCACTGAAAACGCTCGTGATTGTCTGTTTTTTTAGACTTTTGATGTGAATTGATCTGTCAAGCGTTGGTTTATTTAGATGTTGCTTTACTCTTTTCCAAGGACAAATCAATTACTCGTATAATGGATAAATATTAAATGCTATAAAGATAATAAATATGTAGAAGTTAAGTTATTATCTCTTAGCTGAATAGACTTGCAGAATATGGAATTTTCCAGCTGTTGGATGGACCATAATTTTTTTAATATCAGAGATTCAGAACATAAACTTTAAATGTATAAATTACTGCAACAGAAATTTGTTCTACTGATAAGAAAAAGGGGTTCTGTCCATATTGGAGTGTTATGATGAATCCTAAATTTTGTCCAAGACACCTGAGCACACATGTAGGAAAATTGTTTCTGTTAAGGAAACATTCAGGGTGATCAAAATTTCATTTTTCCAGGTAGAACTAACAATGTCGATATCCAGTATATAAATCAGGGAAAAAAAAGAACAAAAAGAAAGATAAAGAATATGTTGTTTGACATGAGATGTTTCTTTGCAGCTTAGGGTGGATTTCATCCACAACAGTTTTTCTTTCCATTGTCAGTTTGAAAGTGGATTTCAAACGCCATATGATGATCTCTTATAAATTTTCTGCATGTTACTTTTGCTATACAAACAGGTCACACTAGTAGATGATACCCTGCAGGAGGCAGTTCCAAATTTTTCCGCTGCTGATTTGGAGGTCTCTCGCCGCCGTATTTCAGATTTCTTGTCGACACATAGAGCTCATGAGTTGCTTCCTGAGTCAGGCAAGGTTTGGATGCTTCACCTTCCTCCATAAACCCTGCATCTTGGTATTTAATCTGGTCACTTGATGTCGATGATTCCTGATTCTGATGTCTCTATGATTGCAGGTCATTGTTTTGGATGTTAGTTTACCTGTCAAGCAAGCTTTTCATATTCTCTACGAGCAGGTACTCATTTCATTTCTTTTCTAGGTTAGGATTGACAGAATTTCAGTTTCTTTTCAAAATATCCAGACTATTTATTTATTTATTAATTTATGTTTGGTTTGTTTTGTTTTTCTGAAAACATTAATTATTCCAACTCCTTTTTTATTTTATTTTTTATTAAAGTCTCTACCGTGGGTGGGGGGAAAGTACTGAGACTTGTCCCATACAAGGAAGATTTATCCAACTCCTTGTTCCTAAATAAATAATTACTTAAGCAAAAGTGAACTTCATAATTTGTTTATTTGGAAAATTTAAATGTGAAATTCTCGTCCATTCGGTAAGAGCTATACGATATTCGGAAAGAGAAGCAGGAATAAGTGCATCTCCATGTGGCCTGTGGGCCCACAAAATGTGGGGATTTGAGAGGTTGACACATGAACATTACACATGGATGTGGGGCCCACATGGAGATGATCCAAGGACTGATATTTGGTGGGAACGTTCTCCTAACCATATAGATCATCCTCACTAAAAATTATATCATTCCAAAACTTCTAACTCAAAACATAAATTTATTCAAGTTTAACGGTGATTGAGCGATCTATTTTAACGTTGATTTCTAACCAACTTTTGATTGAGTTAGAAGTTTTAGAACGGCTTAATTTTTTGTGAGTATGATCTACATTGTTAGAAAACATCATCACAAAAAATCAGCCCTTGAATCATCTACATGGGGGGCCTACAACGATGTGTAATTTTATATGTCACCCCTTATTTATTTATTTTTTCTTTTCCATCCCCCTACTACTTGTATTTTAGTTAATTTATAATTTCTTGTCAAGATGAATCTTCTACTCACCCCCCCTTTTTTATTTATTTTTTCTTTTCCATCCCCCTACTACTTGTATTTTAGTTAATTTATAATTTCTTGTCAAGATGAATCTTCTACTCACCCCCCCTTTTTTATTTATTTTTTCTTTTCCATCCCCCTACCTCGTGATGGTAGGACTCTCTCTTCTGGTCTTGGCCTTCATGTATCAACCTATCCCTTCCTGTATCTATATATACTTATATTACATGCTGGATGTTCAGATTTGTTCAATATCTTTACTAATAAAAGATAAAGATTTGATCAACATCTGCCACAAGTCTGAATCTATTTCACTGGATGAAGTTGACTAGGATTTGAAGTCATATTTGCTCTCTTAGTCATTTATATGCTCTTGAGATCTTATCTGTTGCTGAGACTTAGTTAGATATGCATCTTTTTCTGAATCAAACTCTTTCCAGGGAATCACTGTGGCTCCTCTGTGGGACTCCTGCAATGGGCAATTTGTTGGAGTTCTTAGTGCATCTGACTTCGTCTTAATTTTGAGAGAGGTATGTGGGGACTTATGTGACAACACCACATACATTTTATATTGGTTTCCGGCACATAGTACAAGGTTTCTGGACCTGCTCTTTTTGAAGTATGAAAAGCAGATGCATCTATACATGAAATATCATGCAACATATTAACAACTTGTTTTCATATGACAATAATATAAGTATATCCCCAAGAGGAAGATAATCAAACAACTATAGTTGTATTTGAAAAATTAGTAGCTTATGGAATATGAAGTACATCAGTTCACTTTTGGAAGTTGTTTTCTAACTAAAATTATTACTGCACTGTGTCAGGAATCAGGATAAGTGCTTCCATGTGTTTAGAAGTGTCTATAATCTATACTTCATATTAAGTGAATGCATGAAGACGGGACTTCTCACTTCTTTATCCTTATTTTTTGTTACATTATTAAGGTTTTTAAGGATGCAAAAGTTTCTTTTTATGATTATAAAAGAAGGTAAACCTGCCTTCTGTCTAGTGCATCGCATGTGGCTTCAGTAGTGTTGTTTTTTATTGACATGGTAGGTGCAAATGAAATCTTTTATCCTCAATGCATTTTTCAAATTCAAATATCTGCATTACAATTTAAAGTGAAAACAAGATTCTTCATCTGATTTATCAACTTCTTTACGTACAATTCTTGTTTATACTGTTAGTATAGCTGCTGCTGCCCCGTAGTGATTGTGAACTGGGTTAGAGAAGCTTATGTAAATATTATTGCTCTTCTTCTTTACTTTATGTGCTTACGGCAAGAATTTGATGGGCTTTCTCTTACATAAGCAATGCCTTTTGTCTTGTTCCATTGTGAGTACTTTAAAATTCTCTTGGTGATCATCTTCATCGTGTATTTCTCATGATTGACTTAGAAGTAATTTAAAGATGATATAAAGAGGTGAAGTTATTGCTGTAGTAAGGATACACCAGTTTGAAAATAACATCACTGCATATTTATGGCTTACATGATAACATCTTATGTTTTAATTGAACAATTGTTTCTTTCTATTTTTGGATGTTTTCCTAGGCTGCTAGGCAGAACATTTTGTTTGCATTCGCACCTTTAGACTTTCTTACGCATCTTATTGGACTACAGAATCAGAATCTTCCGCACTTGACGTTTCTTCCTCTAATGTATAATGGGGTGGGGGGTGGGGCTGTCCTTTCCTTTACACAAAGTCATCCCTCACAAAGATTCAAACTTCTTTTAGCTACCTTTGCATGTTAGACAGGTCAATCTTCCGAGGGACGCTTAGAATGTTTTACTGTGAGCTTGGTGGAATAGTTTCACACATTGTTTATGAGTTCTTAATAGTTCCTTGTTATGATCTTTGTATAGCAGCTTACATTCTCAAAAGAAACAGACTTTCTTGATGTGCTTTCTGACCCTTTAAGTTGCAGCTTGGGAATCATGGGTCAAATCTGACAGAGGAAGAGCTCGAGACACACACTATATCTGCTTGGAAAGAGGGAAAAATGTATCTCAAAAGACAAACTGATGTAAATGGAAGGGTGTTTCCAAGGCGTCTCATCCATGTAAGTGTTTCCTTTGGCTCTTTCCCAACCTTCTTTAGCATGGAAGCTGGAGCACTCAACTTTGCTACTTAAATTCCATTTTTCGTTCATTACAATATAGTAACTGATCAAAGTTTACAAACCAAATCAAACAGAGGTTTATACCAGTTAGTAGATAAGTCCGGTTGGACCCAACTGTGATTAGGCAACTTTTTCTATAAAGACGGTTAGTGGTTATGTCATCCCCTCATGAACATGATTGTGAATATGAAGGCTACCACAGGTTTTTCAATTCATTTGATAAGTTGGATGATCTTGAAAAATTGAGGAACTGAGTATACTATTACCTCCCAACAAAAAGCATAGAGCAACAAACTCATTAAAGTCTTACCTTTTCTCGTTCAGAGAACTATGGATGACTTAGAGGGAGGGATGGAGGGAGATTTGAAAAGTTCTCTTATTTCTTTTGAGCCACAATCTCAACAAAAAGCATAGAGCAACAAACTCATTAAAGTCTTACATTTTCTCGTTCAAAGAATTCTGGGATGACTCAAGAGTTCTCCCAGAGTTCTGAACAACCTATAGAGTCAACCCCAAAGCTCATGAGAAATCACTACGTAAATGTAAGAACATCACAATTTTTAGTTTATATATATAAAATGAAGCACATAGAGACACATGTTTTGCATCTTTCGGAAACATTATTGGCATCTTTCATCTTTCTACTTTCCTCCCGCCAGCTGTCCTTTTGTATGCGTTTGAGTCTTTCATATACTAAAATTAAATAATATACAGAAAGGTTGGGATCTTCTTTATCTAGTCCTGTGACCTTAGTGTTTGTCCTCTCCCCTTGTATATTCTCTTCTTTATAATATATTCTTTCCATTCTCAAAATGTGCAGGCGGGGCCATATGATTCTTTGAAGGATATTTCAATGAAAATTCTGCAAAATGAGGTGGCTACAGTTCCAATTATCCAGTCTCCTTCACAGGATGGTTCATTTCCACAGCTACTACATGTTGCTTCCCTATCAGGAATTCTGAAGTGTAAGCTTCATTCTTGACTTAATAATTGTTGATGCAAAAACTATTACTGACCAATTGGACTCCTAATTTCCAGGTATCTGCAGACATTTTAGACATTCTTCTAGCTCCTTGCCCATTCTGGAGCAACCTATTTATTCAATTCCTTTGGGCACATGGGTTCCAAAAATTGGAGAATCAAATGGAAGACCCTTAGCAATGTTGAGACCAAATGCATCTCTTAATTCTGCCCTATCTTTGTTAGTTCAAGGTAGATTTCTTATTTTCGTTAATGGCCATAGTTCTTACTAGTGAAGTTCTTGAAAGCTGAAACAAAGTATCTAAGGTGCAAGGCACGACTTATCTTATCAAAAAAAAAAAAAGAAAGAAAGAAGGAGAGGCACGTCTGAGTGAAGAAAGATGCAAGTATTTACATACTTTGATATTTGTTATGAACATAAAAATAAGTCTAAAGGTAATCACAACCCAAAATTTTTACTGATTCAATATAAATGTTAAAGCGTATTATAATGATGAGATGCATAACTAAGGTGTGATACAATCTAATATCACATCATAATCATATTATAATGTGATTATTGCACTTTGGATTGTTGGGTTAATTATATGTTTTTCTGTGTACTTGTTCCACTTGAGAGTTCTTAAGGAAACTATTCCACTTCGAAATTTTTTGTGATTTTGTGAACCATACTTCTCCTTCTTCTGTTCTAATTGTGCACACTTGCTTTTCTGCCTTTGCAGCTCAAGTTAGTTCAATACCAATAGTTGATGATAATGATTCATTAATTGATATATATTCTCGAAGGTAAATACTTAGTTTCCTTCTCCTTTTTAAAGCTTTCAATAGTAAGCAGTGTGCTTCATGTTTCTAGTTTATACAATGGATTTTTGGTTACTCTTAACTTATTCAGGGGTAATATGTTCATGATTTCTTTGACAGTGACATCACAGCTTTGGCTAAAGATAGAGCGTATGCACAGATTCAACTTGATGAAATGAGTATTTATCAGGTTAGCTGCTATACCTTGTTTTTCTTGCATAGAAATAGAATTATCTTTAAATGTCTCCAATAAATTAAATCCATTGGCTTATAAAAAAATAAAAATAAATCCATCTGGAAGTCTGGAACTAGGGTATATCTGATTTAATGAATATCCACTGTGTAAATACCAATGGTTAATTATATGCAATTCTTGTCTTGTGAAGTCTCTTCAATAGGTTTTGGAAGTCTGGAGGAGATGATACTTTTGTATCTCTATGCTCCGTCTCTCAGATGCTTCTTAGACTATCAAATAAAATTTTGACATGAATTCACTTGGTTACATGGGTTGCATAGCTGTGCGTTCTTGTATCCTAAAAATTGGACATGGCGGACACAGGAAGATCAAACTGCACCTGCAGCATCTATTTCAACTTATCGATTGATATTTCCGAGCTAAGTCTCTGAAAGTGTCAAACTTAAACAAGTAATGCACAGAAATTTCTTAGATTCTGCCAGTGCATTTGGAAGATAAATGAGAGAAAAAGAATATCCCATTGTAATAATAAGTTAAATGCTCCTCTACGGATTATAATTTACATATGATCTACCATTGTCATGATACAATTTCTACAACGTCAAGGATCACTATTGTCATGTTGGGTTCGTATGGCTGCATATCCTATATAGAGTGAAAAGAGGGTACTCCCCATTGTCTGCTATTTTGATTCCATTAAGATGCACATCTTCTTTTGTTCGAGTCATTCTCATTGTTGGCTGGTGAACGCATTGACCTCATACACATTGGAGTCTCCTGCGCTCTCACTTGCTGTAAAATCTTTCTACTGTTCGAAAAGAAAAAAAAATCATGTATGGTGAAATATTAGTGTGCATGTACATGTGTAGGTGTTTGTTTTAACATCTATGCATTCCTGAATCTTGAGTATCTTCTCAATATCCTTTTCAAAAAAGAGTATCTTCTCAATATGAGTGCTGAAATTAATTGAAGGATGTCAAAGCAATATTTTTATTCCTGAATATCTTCTTATGATAAGGCTTTGGAGTTTGGATCATTTAATGAAGCCATGACAGTAGCTAAACAATCTAGCAATCCTACAAAATTGCATGATCTTGTTAAATTTTCACAACCCAAGTAAACTACGAAGCTTTAAAAGGGAAATTCGATCTGACACAATATTTTTCAGATGATGAAATCTAGTAGAACTAATCTGGGTTTTGCTTTTCTCTTGATTGTTTTGAACAGGCATTGCAACTAGGTCAAGATGCAAATTCTCCTCATGGCTTTTTCAATGGACAGAGATGTCAGATGTGTTTGCGCTCAGATCCTCTTCATAAAGTGATGGAACGATTATCAAATCCAGGTGATATTTTTTCCTCCTTTTCGGTCATTTAACCAGTAAAAAGCTACGAGGAGCTTCTTTTTTTTTTTTTTTTTCCAGTTGTCTTTCTTTTCACCGTGTTTCGTCACCATGGCTTCTCAGGGGTGAGGCGGCTTGTCATTGTGGAGGCTGGCAGCAAGCGTGTAGAAGGCATTATTTCATTGACTGATGTATTCAGGTTCTTGCTCGGGTTATGAGAAGCATTGATGACGAAGTCGTTAAAAGGAAGAACTGCTTCCGTGAATTTTTGAAGAACCCCAACAAGTTTTAAAGGAAGCATGATAGGACTAAGTGCTCTTCTGCATGTATACAATCTCATTTGTTCCTTCTGAGTCTTTGGTTGGATGATGGACCTCGTTTTCCAGAGCCTCTTCATCCCTTTTCCGGATATTAGGCTAAGTGAAAGAGGTCCGTAAGGATGATTTCGTTATTCTTCTTTTAACTTTTAGTTTTTCTTCTTTTCATCCTCCCCCTAAAATCCCTAATCATTGTTAGCTCAATTGTGCATTGTGCTGCTAATATAGCTATCCATCCTTGTAAAAGACATAGTAGCATCATCAACTACTAACACAAGGAAAGAAGAAAAAAGGTCATATTTAAACAACTGAATGATAGAAGGACGCCGCCAGGCTGCTGTTCCAAGGTGGTTTTTATTAACCCTTTCAGTAGTGGCTTGCTGGTCGTTTTTACTGTGCTAGCTAGTACTAGTAGTAGTAGTAGTAAGCTGACTGCCGCCATTGGTGGTGGGAATTGGTAAAATGTAAGGGGAAGGAAATTATTTCTTTATTCATTACTTACAGGTGAAAATTTTTCTTGTTTCTCTGCCGTTTCCATTTTTTTTTTTTTAAGTTGTAGCCAATTGTATTTGTTGATTGCAACTGTAATAGAAAGAATACTGTGAAAGGCAAAGATAGCTGGGGTCCCTCTCATGGAAAATTGCTTGAATTTCTCTTATATCAATCAGATGGTACCAATCAATGAACATTTTTGCAATTTCTTGTTTTTGACATGCAATTCTTATGAGACCCGCATGTGTACTTTTATGAAGGCAGGCAGGGTCAATCGATCCAGAATAAAGTTGATTGGTTCCGGATCTGGACAGATGGCAACTATTTAAGTTATGATATTGCGATATGAGGAGAACTATTAAACTCGTATTATCTAGGGCTCATATAGAGATGATCTAATGACTGATTTTTAGGGAAAGATCTCCTCACCATTCTAGATCATCAATATTTAAAATCCTGTTCAATCTTAGACTTCAAACACATCTGTTGCAAATGCAAAATAAAATTTGCCATTGAATCATCCTCCTTTAAGCAAGCAATTGTGATTCTTGAGGCAACAAAAAGGCTTTCAGTACCTACTTCCAAATGGAAGCTGGAAATAAGAGCTTTCCGTTGTATATATGCATGGAAGCAGTACATATTTTGAGGCCACATGGGACAGATGATTACAACTCGATGAACAACAACAACATAAAATAACAGCAACAACAACTACAAATGGGTAAGGCAACCGGCAGAATGCACGGATACTATCGATTGTTTTGCAATCACAAATTCACATCATGACAAAAACGCAAAGTAATGAGAAAAATATCTAATGGTCTCATTTGTAATATCGGCAGGAGGAATGCGACTCCACAACTAAAGGATTGTACACGAGCACATTTTCGGCTTTGGCATCTCATCCTGGTTCTTGTCTATTTTGCAACAAAATAGCAAAATAATAAAAGAGTGGTCAGTAACACCAAACAAAGAAAAAAGAAAAAAAAAAAAAGAAAAAGAAAAAGAAAAAGAAAAGAAAAAGTCATTAGGTCAGTCTTTCTTTTCATTTCAGTGAAAAGGAAATTATAAGTCACAAAGCCCAAACTTACGAGGAGCTATACAAAGTAAAAACAAAGTTCAGAAGGCAACAAACATCACCTATGATGATCAGACAAAAAGTAAATGTGGCCAGGATAGTGAACAACACAATCTCATCACCTAAGCTCTCATAAACATAGAAACTACAGTTGATTGAGAAACGAGAGACGTTACAGGAATCTGCCTGCCAGACTCTCAGCCATTAACTACTATTTTGAAACTAAGGTTCCAGCCCACTTCATGTTCCTTGAGAAAAATGTATTCCTTTTGGTTTAAGTTAGACTTTAAATCTTACACTTTTCAGTCACAGTCCAGCTATTCCAATAATTTTGATGTTTTGTCTGGAAATATACATTGTTGAAATTTCTATCAGGACTTCCTAATCAAAGTCTACCACTAGATTAACAACTAACTAAGGGACTGAAATCATTAAAGAGAAACTCTTCCTCACATACCCTATAACAGATTGCAATTGCAGAACTTCTAACATATGATATGTAAAGGAAGAGAAAGTTAAAATACCTGTCTTCTTTCTAGCTATAGAAGGCTGCACCACTACATGCATTGTAATAACCCCACCAGGAAGGTCACCAAAAGGTATTCTCGATTCAGCAAGTGTCTTACTGTTTTCCAAGACTTTTCCAGCGTATATGAGTTTTACATCATTTACTGACTTGGGAATGACTGTTTTATCTGGCAACAGAAATGCATTTTAGAAACTTTTAGAATTGGAATGGCAGAAGTATAACAGCAACAAAAAACTAGTCAATCCTAACTTTTGAACAAATTTAAGCATTGTCACAGGTTCAAGAGTTCAACGTCATTCAACCGTTTAACTTTCAATGGATATATTTGATAGTATATAATTTTGAAGTAACTTGAAGTTTTGTGAGGATAATCTCCTCACCTGAAATCAGCAGTAGAATAATTTACATGAGGGCCCTGCATGGGAATGAGGTCCTACATGTTTTCAAGAACATATGCACAAAACCATGTGGCGTAAAGCTGTCCTCACTATGATTAATGTCATACCAAAAACTCGGTCTTTTCTGAGGGTATTAAGCAACTATACGAAAAGATAAAGTAATAACTTTATTTGATGCTCCAAAATCTTCAGCTTCAAGTGACCTTTACTGAAGTTAGCAATATCTAATCATGTACTGGCACGAGTAACATCAAGAATGCACCTAATCGACAAAGATTTACAGCGACTTGATTTTGTCACAGGGCACATTTGCTCAACGTTGGTGGTGCAAGCTTGGTCTGGACACAAGTAAAACCAATCTGACATTTGGCTTTGATGGGATTGCTGAAGCCCATGGCAAGAGAATTTGGCATATATGGCAACTAGAGTGACTTGTACGCACTACTTTTGGTGAAGGCTATTGAAGACAAGTAAATGGCGACACAAGCATCTGATTCATAATGAACACATGTCTACACACTTGATCTCTAGGGATAAGAGACATGGGGCACCAAATTCTTTTGTGTACAAACCTGCATATGCTATCTTTTAGATCAGTAATCTCGTATTCTATCAATTCCAGTACGTAGAAACTAACTCATAACTAGCATAGCTACCTTCCCTTTTGCAATGTACTCTCGAATTTTCTAGTTTCAACTGCTGCTTATTTGATTATTTACATGCCATTACACACCCCACCTTTTATTTATCTGATTATTACTGTAACTCATAACTAGCATACTCCTCTATTTTCCCCAAAAAACGTCAAGAAATGATCATAACACAAATAAATAAAGGATGCAGGACGTAATAAGTCTTGGAAGGTGGGTAAACTTAATTAGTACCCGGACTTGACTAATAAGAACAACTCCAGAGATTCTTCCATGCAGTTCAAATGGGCTTATCACAAGTAGGTTCAGCTGATAGGACATTGGCAAATGCGCAACCTTCAACATGTCCCCAAGAGTGCTGACCTCAAATACCATCACTGAATATGATGATGAAAGAATACTAAAGAATCTAAGTAGTGTGTGTGTCAGTACCAAAGACCAACACTAATGTGATTGGGGAATATGATCCCCAAAACTTACTCTGTCTACGGAATCTAAATATTAGCACACAATTCCTAATACAACTCGATGCATTAATCAAAGAGAATGTAAATAAGCAAAAAGTTCCAAACCTTGAGGCCACTGGGCAACTAGCCTTTCCTTGAGTGTTGCCACAGTAGTAGTTGAAGCATAGTTACTATGACCAATATCCGTGCCGTCGTAGATACGGAATTTAAGTTCAATACTCTCCACTTCAGCCATTCTAGCTCTTCTTCTCGCTCACCAAACACGCAGATTCAATCTCAAAAAATAAAAAGAACTTTCAATCCAAGAGCTCAGTTCTTCACTTGTCACCTACAAAATAAAAAAAAAAATTCATAATTTACAAAATTATACCTCAACATTTCAGTTACCCAAATTGAATAGATAGTGAAATCTAAACTCGTAAGTTAAAAAAAACACCTTTTTCCACATTTGGACATGGAATAGTCAATCACGGCCAGCGATCCCTTGTAACGGCTACAAATCCGGTAACAAGTTTGCCCCTTTCCGAAACATCCAAAATACTGGATTCACCAATTAAAGAAGGAATCTGACCAAATGTGCACTTCATATGAACCAATCGCTTCTCTCCCTCTCTCACTCTATATATGTGATAAACCGACAAAATCTACCATATAAAAGCCCTAGAGTAAGAGCTTCAATTTTTCAAGAACATTAAACAGAACGCCAAAAAAAGAAAATATAGGGAGAGAGAAAGATTCCAGTAGTTCTTTCTCAATCTTGCTTATCGAAAAAAAAATGAAAAAGAAGTTCTTTCTCAACCCAAAAGTAATGAGGAATACATCAGATCAGTGAGAATTCTTACCGAAAATGAAAAAAAAAATTCAAGATCTAATAAAATCGATACAATTCAGAAATCAAAACAATACGAATCATCGAAAAGAAGCTTCAAGATCACACACAGAACCCTAGAAATTGCAGAAAGAAACCAGTTTTTCTTACCTTATCAAGATGCCATTAATGCCAAGTATCTGAGCTCAACGAATCGATTTAATTCAAGAAGTTTCGAACACAGAGTTCTTCTTCTTCTTCTTCAGTTTCTCTCTCTAAGACTCTCTCTTTCTCTCTCTAAAAAATTGTAAAAATTTGCTGGAAGATCTGAAACTGAGATAGATGACGGTTGAAGGAGTTTATACAGAAGAAGACGGAGAGTTGATGTAACCAACGCATGAGAACTGTAGGATTGTTTGACCAAAGCTCAATATGGTTGACACGTCTTTATTTAACGGTTCGGATTCACAGAGAGACGGTGACTTTTTGGGTATTGGGAATCTGTTAAGTCTTACCGTTGGTTAGTTGGGGTGATGGTTGGTCAGCATCTATCATACTTGTTGTGTAGATCTCTAGGACATGATTATCTTAACCGCGGGAGAATTAATTCTGAAATTAGGGTCTGAAATCTGAATTAACCTAACACTCCATTTTTTTTTTTATTAATAATAGCTTTATTCTTATACTGTATTTGCTAGGGTGTAGGCTCCATGAAGATTACTCAACTGTCGGTGTTGATCAACATGATAAAAAGATCACTGACGCATAAAAATAGCTATTTTGATTTATTTTTACACGAGTTAGCATGCAGATGTAAGCGGAGTTTAAGTATAAAATGGATAAAAATGGTGCATGTAAAAGATTTAAGAGGGTTGATAGAAATATCCAACATATTTGTCTTCTCATGGTAATGACACAACAATAAACGACTTATTCTGAGCCACTTTAAGACTCATTAAAATAGTAAAGATAGAGTGTAAAATCAAATTAATAAAATAAAAAAGAAAATGAAAGTGTATTGACTACATTTAAATTTATTTTTTAGGTAGAATTTTAGAATTGAGGAGATAAAAGTGATAATTTTTGACTTGTGAAAAAAACTTATTTTTAAGTGGAAAATCACTATCAAATGATGTTTTACTAATAAATCAAAACTTATCATTGAAGACGTAAACTTAAGTGCTGAAATTAAGTTTTACCAAACACCATTTGAATTTGAATTTGAATTTGAATTGATTGATACATGGATGATGATTAGTGAGGTAGGCAATGGCGTGATGTTTGGGTGTAGAATGTAGATAGTAGCAGCCGTGGTGGCAGCGTGATGGACTTTTTCTTTATAAAAAAAAGTTAAATTTCATCTTTTTAAACTTCTATATTAACTTTTTGACTTTTTAATCAAATAATCCTTTTTCTGTGTTACCAAACAGCTGAGTTGAGAGATTTCTCAATGGGGGTTTTGCTTGAAAAAACAATTAAAAACCCGGAACAAGTTTCCCAATCTAAAACAATGCTTTGGAGTGAATTATGTAATTTGCTTCACAGCCTTATAGGGCTCACGTGAAGATGATCCGATCAAAATGAGCTGATTTTCTGATAAAAATGATCTACATGTTGATGAAGGGGATAGAAGTTTTATAATGGGCTTGGTTTTTAGTGACGATGAATTACATGATGAGGAGATCATTTTCATTGAAAATCAGCATTTGAAACGTCTCCATATAAACCCCACACAGTTGTGTACAAGCTGTGGAAAAAGGACCTGCATAATAAAATCCGTTCTCACATGATCCTGCACTCAGTTATTTTATTTAGAGAAGATGGGGATTAAACCATCAAAAGTTGAGGAAAATGAGAACCTGAAAGAATACCAAAATAAGGGAGACTGCAGAAATACCAAAAGATAGGACAAAAGTTAAATGCATTTTGCTCTTCATAAATATAGAAATTAGCTAGGTCAAAACTTTCATGACTCTGAGAAAGGGGAAGGAAAAAAATTACATGTCATCATCTTATAATACTGCTCTACCTCAACAGATTGAAACTCTATTCTCAACTTTAATTGATTTTTTCCAACTAACCAATTTTTTTTTTTGTTGACTGAATCGATTTCATCTAAAAATGCAAAAACTGATTGAAAGAGAAGATAGTTAATAAAATAACTAGATAACGAATCTCCAAATTAACTTGTAAGGAGCTGTTAGCTTGTTACTGCCATTCTTTGAAAGACTTCTTCCATTGACCGAGGAGCAAGAGGGATTACCTCAATTTAAGCTGCCTGAGCCACAACTTCAGGCGCGCCAGATGTTTCTAACCTGCATATAAACTACAACTTTAGTATTGGATATAGTTACAACAGTTGGGCTGCACTGTTGAGGTCATGAACTTGACTTCACCTATTCTACAAAAGAGAAATAAAGGGGACAAAGAAAAAGAAGGAATAAAAGTTTTGGTTCCAATGCCCATGTCTGTAGGATCAAGCGAGCAAGGATGAGATAGACCGTGATGATCTGGTGCTATAGAATTTACTATGTTTTCTTGATGGACCCTTTCAGTGAGGAATTTCATTGAAAGCGGTGGGACATTGGTAGCCGTGGTGGTAGGTAAAAGAGGTGATTTAAAAGTTGGCTTCATCGTAAATGTAAAAAAAATTCACTGAAAGTAATATCAAACAACATTTCAATATCACTCAAAGAGATATAAATAAAAGGTTTACCTTTGAATTCCTTCTCCAACCTCCATTCTGAAAAATTTACCTATCTTCACAGGTGAGCCCACTTCCTTTGATAGACCATCCATCACTGCCTGCAGCAGTTGCAAGGAAATTAAAAATCACTTTCTTTCTAAAGCCTATTTATAAGTTACACATATATGTGATGCTGAGACAATAAATTGTACAAGCAGGTACCCCAACTTGTCAATCGAGGGATTAAGTCAATGGCCCATGGTGCATAGACTAAAATTGATGATGCTGATAAGTTTTGGCATAGCATTTTGTCCATGAAGGAAAGGAACAGATAAGTATTCCAATCACAAAGTGACAACCTCATTTACCTTGATGTTAATACTGTCATTTACAACAAACTTTTGCTCCATGAAAACTACTTCTTCAAGGTATTTCCGCAGACGACCTTCCACCATTTTTTCTATTGCCATCTGAGGCTTCCCTGACGTTTCTGCCTGATAGAGGGGGGAGAAAACAAAAAGCAAATGAACAGAGAACGACAAAGTAGACGAGATAACAACACTGCAGGAAGTGTCAGGAAGTTATTATGAATTTGAAAAGTAAGAAACTCCAATTTAATACAGCGTCAGAAAGCAAAATTAACTCTTAGTAAAACAATACCTGAGATTTGAGTATTTCACGTTCATTCTCTAGGGCTTCAGAAGAAACATGTTCCCTCGTTAAGAACAATGGCTTTGCAGCCACTATGTGCATTGCCAATTGTGAACCAACTCGTTGAAGAGCATCCAGTGGGACATTGTCATCCTCTGCCTCTAGAGTTAGAATTCCAGAAATACGGCCCAAACCTGCAACCAAGAAGGAAAAAAAGAGTGCTTTGAAGAAAATGGTACCTCGAAAAATAAAAAATATTATGCTTTCCTCCTCAAAGATTAATCTCTTCTCAAAGTCAAAATCCACTCATCTTCCCAAATATAAAAAAAAAACAGTTTGGAATTGCAATACCTGGTTGGGGACTTGTATGTAGATAGGTAGAGACAACACCATGTGAAGATTTAGAGACTGCAAAACCCCTCCTGAGTTTTACATTCTCCCCCATTATTGCAGCCACTTCAGTAATTGCACTTTTCACTGTCGTTTCCCCACTTAGTTTTGGATGATCTAGACTTATTCTCAAATCCTGTAATATTATAATAAACATCAAAACAGGAATTAGATGGCACTGCAAGGGATTTTATATTATCTATTTATGTACAGAGTAGGAGGATATCTACCTAACACAATCAGAAAAACACTACTGTAAGAATAGAAGATCTGTTATTTATGTAGCAGTTGTGTTCTCTTACCACAGACAAAGACTGGCTGTTATTTCTGAATGTATTAAAATATAGCTTAAAATGCTCGAAAGGTTCGTAGTCAAAATGTAATAACAATCATATGAAAAGGAGGATCAATGAAGCACGAGACATGGATATCTAGAAAAAGAATAAAAAATTCACGGGTAGAACTGCATAAGCTACTATTCCTGTTATATTATTCAGAAACTTGTAAATACATACTGAACAAAAATAACCCAAGCCAGACAGAGAATCTTGATTTCTCAATGTGAACATTTAGTAACTCTTAATAGGAAGAAAGCTTTTATTTTTATCAGATACCATACCTCCAAGTATTCAGGGTCAAAAGGAAAACCACTAGAAGATTGCCCAGCGTACTTCTCTACTGACAAAGCCATCCTTGCTAAAGATAACGCCTGCAAAAATATGGTAATGGAGGAAACATCAGTAAAAGAAAAACAGGAAATAACCTTACCATAATGAGAATATCTGTAGATAGAAATAGCTAAGAAAGCATCATAGAACTATCAGTTGCCGAGTTCAACCTACAAGAGGCAAATATGTTTCAAAATAAAATAGCTAAATAAACCTGGCAACCTGACATTGCAACTGTGTAGGAGCAAGAATAGTGACTAGCACTGTTGATTGGAAATAGAATTTGTATGTAAAGATCTCAATTCTACAACTACCAAGTCAATTCTCATCTTGTGACCCATGACTTATTAAACCATATAAGGACCTTCTACAAATAGTTCAGTGCAGATTTCACATTTGGATAACTACAATTTCCATCTTAATATTTCTATCAATACTATAGCACAACATAAAAACTAAAGAACCATTTTCACAATAACTAATTTAGTATGAAGTCACCAAAATCTTTTACTCTGAGATCGTATCTGGCCTCAAGTGAGTCTGCGTATCTTATAGTCTCCTTTTCTTGTATATTCCTCATTATAGTTTTTCTTCTTAATACAGTCCTTTTTATAATGACCGAACACACACATCACCATGAATTCACCAATATCTAAGGAAATCAAAACATACTAACCAAGTATTGAAATATTTCGTTCCTAGCAACGAAGTCTGTCTCGCAGTTAAGTTCAATAACAGCAGCTTTGTTCTCATCTTGTGCTAGCGCAAGCAAACCCTCGGCAGCAGTTCGGGACGACTTCTTTGATGCTAACACTATACCTCGTTTCCGCAGGTCTTTCTGTGCAGCCTCTGCATTGAGAAGCAATTACTGTAACAGAGAGTGGAAAATCTGCAACCATGAATAAGCACAAATTGAACAGGCACTCAGATTTACCAATGTCCCAATTGGAAGCAATAAGAGCAGCCTTGACATCTTTTATGGGAGCACTGGTTCTTTCTCTCAACTGCTTGATAAAATTCATCTGTTCCGAGGCAGGAACTTCAACACTAAACCTTCTAAAAAACATTTGCCATCCAGAAGCGCATTGAGGATAGCCATTCTTCGAAGTAAACGAGCTTATGGTTTCTCTACATGCCCAAGAAGAATAACAATGTCCAGAGTGCGTAGGAGCACGCATCCGGTTAAAGAGATACCCAATAGGGCCTTTTGCACCTCTAGAGAAAGCCATCAATGATACAAGAATGTTAACCTGAAAAGTACACAAAAGAGGTAATTTTAGTTCAGACCCACCCAAAAAAAAAAAAAAATCTGTTATGCAGAAGCCCAAAAGGTTGAATGTTCCAAACAGCTAAAGGACAGGCAAGATGCATTGAGAAAGTTACAAAAAACCAAGGGTTAATGGAAGCTATCGTTTTTTAGAGAATTGAATCAATGATCGAGATTTTTTTTTGTCCAGACGACAGTACTTAAGATAAGGTTTTTCATAATAATGCAACATATTAAGTGAAGCATCAAACATAGACACAAACATTTGAATTTCTCTAAATCATGTTGCACTGAAATACATCAAATTATCTCTTCAAGATGAAGCTTTCAGTGTTATAATTCGGCTTAAACAAATTTATGTACGTAAATTCTTCTACAGCATTAATCTCTAATCCTCTATGAATATTAATTCCCAGAAATCAACAAAGAACGAAATCCACTGATCAAGAAACCTACAATTCACAATTATACTCAATCATATATTGAAGAAGAACATACTGAAGTAAAAAATGAGCAAATTAATTAAAAAAAAAAAGGTTACAAATTTCTAACCAAACAAAAAGAATAATCACAAAACAAGCAAAGAAAAACCCACTACAGAAAAACAAAAGGAGCTAAAATCAATCAGAGCTTTTTTACTAGTAACTCATGATCACAGAAACAACGAAAGAGAAGTACATTGAAACCCTAGAAAATCAAATATTGAAGAGAGAGAGAAAGAGGAAGAGAACTCACGGTGTCTGAGTGAAGTGAAGGTCTGAAGTTCCGTCGGGCCTCTTCTGCTTATGAAGATCTCTTAACACTTCGGTCTCGAAAACAATGAAGGGAGGATTTACGGGCGCGTACCAAAACCTTTGTTGGCAGGCCCCGGATGAGAGCGCCCACCACAAACTGCTTTTTTTTTTTTGTTGGCAACCACTTATTTTGGTCAAACTTATTTGACCATCACAACAACCTAACAAAAACCCAAAAAGTGGGTTTTGGTCGACTGTTTTTTTGGGAGGTTGAGTTCTCGAGAGGAAGAGAGGAGAAAGAAAAACCCCTAGTGCATATGTAATATTTTTTTATTTATTGTTCAGACTTTTTATGAAAATGGTATCGATATATTCCAGTTGTAGAGTCAAATTCGAAAAATACTTTCATTAACACCTCTAACTGTTCCATCCATTTAAAATTTTGATGGGCTTTTCATTTTCATTTTGTGGATCTAACTTGGTTTTGTAACGCCAAATTCATTTTTTTAAATGCTCCACATTGTTTTAATACATTAATCTCAAAAAAAAATTGCCGAAATTGTAAATCGATCAAAATTGGCCGAGTTAAAAAAATGTTTTGAAGTTTGATCAATTTAAGTATGCTAATCATAATTTTAAAGTCAAAGTAAATTGACTAACTCTAACCAACCAGAGCCTACCTAACAACTTTTGAGTTTTGTTAGAAGAACACCAGAATATTACATCTGCTTTTTAAAAGTGGTATGAGAGGCTAAAATAAAATTAATATTTTTTAGCAACTGTTATGATCAGTTTCCAATCAATAAAATAAGCGGATGTAATCTTTAGTGTTAAAATTTGGTGTCCCTGTAGTCATGTCCATAATTTTTTGGGGGATAAAATTTCCCAAACATAAAAAATTATGACAATTCAACCTGCGACCCAAGCTCGAGCACGAGCTAATGTTAATACGTCCATCATTGTTTCGATTAAAAAAAAAATGAAGCTTCCATTATTGGTTCGAATTTTAGCAAATAGGGTCTGAGGATCTTCTAATCCTCATTCAGTTAGATATACCTATTGTTTGAGCTAGCCCTCACAACAAATATATATATATATATATATATATAGAGAGAGAGAGAGAGAGGAGGGTGACTGGCAGTTGAGAATTGGGGATGTCATGACTTATGAGACACGACAGAGTGATGCTTAGACAGCCCTTGTGCAATCCAATAATAATGCTATTTTTAGAGCGATGTGAATTCAATGGTTGATGTGTGAATTTCACACTTGTAAGACGCGCCAATTTTAAAATGATAAAAATTCACTTTGTTAGAGGAGTCTTGTAGCAACTACTAGAGCTAAAAAAAAAAAAAAATCTAGAGCTTACCCTTTGCAATTGTAGCACCCACCAGTATTGGTATGAGTCTAGTTAATAATAAAATTTTTATTTTTATATATTTAATTATTAAATGGTTAAAAACCAGTTAAACTGGCTCAAACCGTGGTCCAACTAGAGTCCAACTCGAAAAAAGCATATTAAAAACACTTTAGTTTAGAAAAATCGCATTCAAGTCGCTATTTTCAAACTAAATATAAAAACAACACCATTCCTCAATTTTTGCCCAAATTTTTTTCAAAAATATCCTCTTAATTTTTTACTATCTAGACCTTTTATTCTTCAATCTAGACTCACATGTGGAATCATTTCATCTAAAAAAGATTATTTTGGGATAACATAAGAAGTTGGTACTA
Source organism: Macleaya cordata (assembly GCA_002174775.1). NCBI lineage: Eukaryota > Viridiplantae > Streptophyta > Magnoliopsida > Ranunculales > Papaveraceae > Macleaya > Macleaya cordata. The sequence continues at coordinate 314,663 of MVGT01003318.1, forward strand.
TTTTTGTATTTAGTTTGAAAATGGTATAATTTCACCAAACTAATGTGTTTTTAGTTTTCTTTTCTCGCCCAACTTGATTTAACAAAATTTCATCTAATCAATTTTTATAATGGAAATTGCCTTTTATACAGCAAAATATAAAAATCTGTACATTAATTGAATTGGACGGTGGATGTGTGAACAAGATGGGTTTGAGAATATTAATCTACCAACTGCCAACTGGATCGCCTAAGATCAACCCTAATCCTAACTCGATCGTTGCCAGGTTTGAGACAGGTGATCAAGACCTATATGGTTATGTACCCAATTGGTGGTGAATTGGCTTCCAAATAAATACATTATGGCCCTACTTGGTATGCAGGAAAAATTTGCAGAATGCAAATTACCACAGCTGTGGTAGTGGTAGTTTACATGAACAAACAGGGCTATAGGTATCCTAACTAGCAGAGGAATACCATACCAAGTAGCTGATTTATCAATTTGACCGAAAATAACTACAGATGCAAATTTTTCCTGCATACCAAGCAGGGCCTATATGATACGTTAATTGGCAGACTATAATATCTCCAAAATACCCAATCTTGCCGCATCCAGTTCCATGGCCGGACGAGCAAACCAAATTTATTTTAGTACACAAAAATACCATTCCAAGTTAGAACTGAAACTTGTTATCCCTCTTCGATCACCAATTAAAACACGTGCATTCAACGTACAAATGTGTAATTCACGTATATATATGTGTTTTGTTTAATCAATTAAAAATATTCTTAATTAGGTTAATTACACAATTAATTAGAATAGTTATACTTTTCATCTGCAATTTGATTTGAATAATTAATTAAATGACCGTTTTTTTGTTGATATGTACCCTTCTAAAAAGTTTAAAAAAAAATCAAAAGAAGCTATATATATATATACATTATAAAACATGCACCCGAGAGATCGAGACCTATGGAGAGACATACAAAAAACAATGTATGATGATATCATCAGTAAAAGTGCATGTGGTGTTTGACATCAGATTAATTAATTAGTTCTAAATTTAATTTGTACTAATTAAATTATTAGGTGCATGTAAAGTGACATATATAAACTAATTAAGAAAAGTTTGTTTAATTAATTAAGTATGCATATGAAGTACAAGATGAAAGGTAGGCACAAGAAACCATACTGGCCATTACACTATATATAAATAGTGTGTTATTGATATAAATACTAACTCACTCAATTAGTAAATTCGATGAGTGTTGATATCACAACCTCAACTTAAAACCCTAATCTTAATTAATATATAGAGCTCTCTGATCACCGTGCGCGAGTAGGCAGCAGGTGTAACCTTGTACATGTGGTGAGAATTAAGTATGCTAAATTCATATAGCTAGCCCAACTTGTTGAAGGAGTGTATATATATAGTTCGCCACTGATGAGGCGAAGGGCACATTATTGATGATTTATTGTATTGGCCGGATAACTGAATTAGTAAAGTCTATGAGTATTGATGTCGATCTCAACGTAAACTTGCGCTATATATTATATATAGCTATGTGATCACGTACTCTATATATTCTTAAAGCCAAATAGCACCAGCGCGTTTGAGCAGTGGTATGAGTGTACCGTGGAGGTGAAGAGCCATGACTTCATTGGCACCACCGATAAGCTCACGACCGATGAACACAGCGGGTACAGTCGGCTTCCGCCCTAGTGTCAAGAGCACCATCTCCAGCTCGTTTCCTCTTGGGTCTTGGTCGAGCTCATGAACCACAGGGCTGGCCCCAAGCTCATTGAATAGACTCTTGATTGTATGGCACATGCAACAAGAGGTCTTGCTGAAGATCACAACTGCATGTTGTGATGACAAAGTCCTTATCATCTCCATACTAGCTAGCTAGCTTATATTTGATCCAAGTGATGCGCGCTTTAACAAGGAAGAAGATAAGAACCAAAATGACTAGATCGATCGAGCTAGGGTTTAGTTTGTTGTGATGGTACTTCCGCAGCTCCCATAATGACTTATTTATAGAGCAGGATGCATGGACGGGGGTGCGTATAACTATCAGATTTTATTGTTTTTCATCAAAATATAGAATAATAAATAAATAAATAAATAATTAATTAAATATATATTATATATATAAGATAAAGCATAAAAGACAAAAGAGAAATTAATTAAAAAATGTTTAATTATATAATTAGTCAATTTAGTGGATTCTCATCAAATTACTCGTGTGCCATGATATCATTAGGTTGATGGTGACCAAAGAAAGTCTCACTCAATCTGGAATAACAGCTAGATTTTATATAACATCTTATTCTTTGAAAACTCTTTTTTTTTTTTTTTAAGATACACAATTAAATTGTGGTAGATATAACACGAGCGGGAATTTGGGTCTGACGACATGGGATCTTCAGCTCCCACTTGGTATTATCTATGGATCTTTGAAGAACATATCCTAACTGCATGTTAATTAAAGGGCCTTGATATTTCAGCCCAATTTTTCAATTTATCAGTTCAACGATTGTCGTTTCTGTACACCCGATAAAATAAAATGGGTTGTCCATAAGAACCAACAACATAATTATAAAGTAGTTTGTCAAATTAATTTATAAGTATGACTGGTCATTATACCAAATTCGTATCGGTTCTGCAGAAGTCGGCTCTAACCTACTCTTAGTAGTACGTGAGTAATTGGGTCTTAGACTATGAAGCATGCACATAAACACTTCTTTAAGGGGAGAATGACAATATACAATCCATGTTCGGCATACTTACAAACACGTTTGTCTATGTTGGATACTTTTTTTTTTATTAGAATTTTATGCGGGACACACTACATATATACATGTCCCATGTAATTTTTGTTACAAATATGTTCGATCATGAATCAAACGTGGCACCTGCATATTTGCTGGCTTTCTCTCTCTAGATTTTTATTTGTCTTTTTTGTTTTTATTTTAATGATTTGTTGTGTCGTGATTATCGTGTCGCATCATGTTTGTATCTCTGTGCTTCTTTAGTTTCACATGAAAATATAAGTAGATGCTTATATATAAGAATATTGTTATACCCACATTTATCCAGCCGTCAGGTGTTATACGATCAAACGATGTTGCGATTGACCGTATAAAACTTTTGATGGCGACATGTAGATAGAACACAATTTAATTATACTCCGGCCACATAAGAATTAATTAAAAGAAAAAAAAAATGAAAATGAAAAAGAGAAAAGAAAATACATGAGAATATATGGAGATCATACGGACATCCATTTTCCACGACGTTTTGAAAACAATAGGCAAACAAATTTTGATAATGCTAGAACTATTATATTATATTATATATGCCATCGTCACAAAGATGCTCCTTGCTGCTGCTGTTACATTCTTCAAAGTCTATCAATATTTTGTTGGATGCGATACTATCACTGTTGTAGATCAAAGACATGTTATTCTAAAATCGTACGTTGTGCGCCATTGCCTCGTTCGGTATACCGTGAATGTTATGTTTGCATAAATTGTAAACTTTTGACAAATTAGCAAGTTGATAATTGTGGGATCCAACCTGCCGCCTGAGAATTGAAGAAATCAGCCGTAAGGGAAAGGGTGTTTCGGACCGACCCACTGGGCCAGTTTCGGGGATTCAACTACAATTTAACCTTAGGGGCTGGCCGATCGATTTTCGGTAAATTTAAGGTTTTTGGTCTTCTTGTGTGCTTCTTGTTTATTAGGAAGATGAATTTTAAGAAGTTTGAGATCATTGTAATATAATAATTTACGAATAATTTTAAATTTGATACAAATTACGAAGGTGTGAGACGGAAATCACGAAGGCGTGTGAATACACACTACCGTAAGATTTTTATTATGTAGGATTCTGCTATAACTGTATCATTATCTATTTTACCGATAATCTAAGGTATTGTTTGGGATGTAATATCCGGAGTTCGTGTAGAATTAGTCAAAAGCATATGTAAAATTTAAGAACAGTAATTAAGGAATAAACCAAAATAACTACTGTGTCCGTACTTGCGATGGAAAGTTTGGTGATGATTGATAAAAAAAAAATGGAAAGTTTGTGATGAGTACGGGTTCGGAGCATCTGATAAGAGAGTACCAGGATGAAAAGAAGGAGTGTTTATCCAATCAAAATCGATCGTATTAACCCCCCTCCCTCGTCTTGTCAAAACGGAAAAAAAAAACAAAAACAAAAACAAAGAAAAAAGAAAAAAGATTGATCGACGACATTTTGCTTTCTAGTACTGAGTGACTGCAGGATCCCGATCCAATTCAAGTAGAGCCTAGATTACATAAATAAATTTAAACCGTTGATATCCTTTTCTGGTTGGCTGTTGACATATTTACGGCCGTTGGATGGATCATGTTTTTATATTACTACTGTTGATGATCAGGAAATATGACTTAAAAAAAGAATACTGTATGTGGATATTTTGGAACCGGTATAATCCGTCCCGGTTCCAATCGGGTATCAGCAGGGTATCAGGTACCCGTTATCCATCGGACCTACATACCAAAATCAGAACCAAAATCGAATTTCTTCGACTAGATATATAGCTATAAAGTGTACATGCATGTTGGAATGAAAGGCCATCACCATCAAATGCATAAAATGGCCAAATGAGAACAGAGAGGCCAATTATAAGTGGATGAAAATAAACGTACCACATGCATGAATGTTTATATGCCCTAATTATATCACCATCAGATATATCACTTTAGTTAACCAACTTTAGTTAACGAGAGGGGTTGTATAGCCCTCCTTAATTAGAGAGCCCAATAAAGACTCTTCCTCTTGTGGAGAGGAGATCATCTGTCCCCATTTACATGTGTCTTTTATGTACCCAAGTTGATTTGAGTCGAACCGATTGCTAATTATTTTGTAAGATTATTAATTCTCCTTGCTATATAGATCATTCTTGCAAAAATTCAGTCATTTTTAAAACTTTTAACTCCATCAGATGTTGATCGAAAAAAAAGGATAATAATGAACTGTTTATTCTTTAATCAACTTTTGATAACATTATATTTCTTAAAATAAATTTATTTTTTTGTGAGAATGATCTATATAACGAGAAGAACAATCTAACAAAAACAATCAGTCATTGGTTAGCTTCTATGCGGGCCCTACAAGTAAAAATGAACGTGGACACATGGAGGGCACATACAAATGGGGACAGAAGACCCGCTCTCTCCGTCTTGTGAGGGAGATTACAAAGAAAAAAGAAAGAAAAATTTTAACTAAAAAGTAATGCTACAGGAACCCTAGATTTAGACCCAAAAAATACCTCAAATTTTAAAATTAGTGTGGAGGGTCTAACTTCGGTTTACAGTCGAATTTTATAATATGAGATATTATTTGAGGTGCAAATCCAAGGTTCCTATAGCATTTCACTTAATTAATAAGGTGTTTAACAACCAAAAGTAAAAGTGCTTCTATTTCTTATATAAGCTCTTCTTCTCCTTTTGAAAAATAAAAAATTACTAATTAATATGGTAAAATTAATGTAACTTATTAGTTAATAAATAATTAAGTTAATATGGCTATGTTTAACATGACTAAATGCTAATATAGGCGATGAAATGATGGTGAGGTGCTGGTGGTGATGGTAATTAATGAGCGTGGAGATGGTGATGGGGTGGCAGCATTGACGAGGTATATTGAGTGCATAATTATTACATATTTATTCCTCAATTTATATTAGCTAGTATTCAATTGTATATTATTTTTAATAATTTTATGTTTTTGCAGATAATAATATAATTCAAATGCTTCAATTGCAAAATTTGGTTCAATTAGCCAAATTTATTAAAAGCACCCCACAAATCTATCAGAGGCACCATGAGAGTACATGCAAATGGCACATGATGACCAAGTCAATTCAGTCAAAGACAGTTAAAATTGGTCAAAGATTGGAGTTTAATCACTAATGAAACAAAGAAGGCAAAAATGATCTTAATGACATCATCATGATGTCAAACCACATAAGCCTTACAAATCATCCAATACCAAATTAATTATCAATATCCCCACCATCCAATACCTCCCACTTGCTAATTTTATTTATTTTACTTAAAGAATTTAAGTGGGAAGAAATCTATAAAAGGGGGAGAATGAAGAAGAGAAAGGGGGGAAGAAGGGAGGAATTGTAGAGAGTTAGAGAATTGTATGAAGAAAGATATTTTGGGAGTGTAGTAATTTTGTAAGTTCTTTAAGATTTTCATCAATGAATACTTATTTTGTTATTAATTTTAGAGTTATGTCTAGCTAAATTTCTTTTCTAGGATTAAAGAGGAAGCTAGTTATGTGCATGCCATGATATTTAATCTTAATCTTAATCTCCCTTAATAATTATTTTTAGCTAAAATGATTTGTCTTCTCGTAATATTATTTATTACACTTTTGCTTCTTAATGAAATTAGTACATACACCTTTATTAATTGTGCTTAGATTTGATATAATATGCTTAACTATTGTTTTGATATTATATGCTTAACTTTGACAATTAATTATTGGAGTTGTTATTTTTTAAAAGTGAAGAAAATCATATTATTTCTTTGGTTATTTTAAATATTAATGAAAATATTTTTCGAATCTATTACATAATTTGTATTAGGTTTGAGTTATAATTGAAGGGAGATTAGAGAGAGTTTAAATTGATGGTATGCATATAATTAGTGGAATCTAAAATCCTAGTTCTTCTAATTTTTGTGAAGTTTTTATTTAGTTATTTCATTTGCTTCTAATCAATTAAAAATTGTTCAATCTTAATTAAATTAATTTTACTTATTCCTTAATCCTTGTGGATCGACTCGTACTTGCCGTTGTCTCAATAGACAACCGTGCGATTGCAATTGATTGGTCGTGATTTTATCACTGAATAATATTTATACCCCAATCGCAACAGATGAGCCGTGAATAGAACGCTAGCGGATTTGACCCTTTAAAATGACACTCCAATAATGCAACCATTTCTTTTCTTTTTATCGATAAGATACGAACTTCATTCATTAAAAAACATATCATAGGGGACTTGAGAAATGGACTCTAACAAAAACTCGGATTTATTCATTTGGGAAGAACACAATAGAAAACAAAGTGGTGATGGAAGAGACGAAAAAAGACGATAAATAAAAGGAGAGGGAGAATGATGAATTAATTAATATTAGTCAAGCATGCAATTTAATATAGCGACGAATATTTCAATTCACCTTTTTACTAATTCATCCCATTAATTTATTTAATTTTGATTTCACATAACGATTGATCTGCCCATTCTATATATAAACACGATGTCAAATCATTTCGTATCGTTGAATTTATAGAGTTGATTGTTTATTGGGATGAATTAATTAGTGAACACTGAGCTGAAATTTCAATTTGATTTAAATTTGGCAACGGATTGGATTAGAGTTGACCCTAAGCGGTTTGATAGGTCAATATTAACAAACCTTAATTCTGACTAGTTTATGATCGACGTATCATTTTTTAAAACTCTAATCTTAACTAAATTAACATTTTTCTATATAAAATAAAAAAATGAGTCGAAAAACAATTCTAACCGGAGGGTAAAATACTAGTGGATATGGGAATTATATATGACCTTAATTTAAAATGTGAAAAGGATAGATAAGAAGATGCACGAACGGATCCTCGCATCACACACGTCCATTTTGTTTTTACAAACACTACAGACTATCGTTCTCTCTCTTTCTCTCTCTAGATTCTAATAACTAAAAATACAAACATATCCACGAGGGCGAAAAGCAAAAAGTGGAAGCACAGCGTTACAAAGACGACCAGTTGCAATTCTCCTTTATTTGATTCGCTGATGGAGTTGCATTGTTATGGCACAAAACATTAAATTAACTCTCTCCCACATGGACATGGAACAATCAGATCCTTCCAACATTGGTTCCAAATGGGCGATTGGATTGATTTGCCAACCCCTCTCCTCCTCCCCTCCCCAAAAATATATTTCAGTATCCTTCGATTCTGTGTGTCGGTTTGTTGCTTTCTTACTTTAATCGTCCACGTGTTTCACATATTTTACTCGTCAAAAGACAAGTGTACGCTCACAATCTTCCTTTACAGATCAGAGCCAAAAATTTAGATTTAGATTTTTATTTTTATTTTTTTAAAAGGCGTAGAAAAAATTAGTTTAAAATGTAAAGAGAAAATAATACTTTGAGAATATTATTATATTTAGGACGGAAAGAATACTTCCAATAAAACTAATTACGTCAAAGTCCTTTATTATAACCTTCGGTTGGAGTTGGATTAAACAATAACCATAATTAATACGTGGGAGATGAATTAGAGATCAATATCATATATATATATATAGCTTATCCATTATTCACCAAGAATTTTGTAATGTCCTCAAGTGGAATTAGTTTAGAAAGCTGTTCTTTAATTATCATAACTTCGATCCATTGGTTGCTATTTGCTAGCTTTAAGAATAAAGTTTTCAAAATGATAATTGGTCGCTAATATAAGCCATCCAAAAGAGAGATTGAGGTGGAATCTGATTTCAACCACTCATTGTGTATTTGTGGGGTCCACACATACACAATGACTAGTTAAGATTGGGTGCCACCTCAATCTGTTCAACTGGACAGATTAAAGAGCCGATCCTCAAATCATTTTTTGCATCCAAAAACTGTAATCGATATACTGTTTCATGTTAAAGGCTATCCCAAACATAGGGTTAGCCCTTCTCTGATTTTTATCGTCTATAACATGACCTCTCTTCCATTTCAAAGTAGAGTCTATTCAAAATAGAAAGGTATCACTAGTTTTGGTCGATCTCTGATATTATAATGCAACTCTAAATTTCAATTTGCATGATTAGGACACAAACGATAAATGGGGTAGGATAATTTTGCGTAGCTTTCGACGTGTTCAACTCATTTTATATTACACTTTGGTTATACTTGCATGTAAATTTTTGTGAAGATGATCTAAGAGCTAATTTTTTCTGAGAACTATCTCTTTATCAAATCGATCAAAATTAGCCCTAAGTGGACCATCTCCATATCAAATCCACAATCGGATGTTGGTGTAAGAATAAATAGGAACACATAGTAAAATGTACATACTAAAAGCTCGTATAACACCGACCGATGTGAGTCGATCATCATAGTTGGTTAATTGACCCATACAATTACAAGAAGTACAAAAGTACCCCCGGCCCTCTCTACTCAACAGTACATATCCCTTAACAACAAATTACAAAATGCCCCTTTCTACTTTCTAATAATTATAAAAATAAAAATGCTCCTCTTGAGTAATTTTCAAAGTTCTAAAGTGCCCCTCTCTAATAAAATGTACTATTAAATTAACTTTGAAAACTACAAAGTGCCTTCAATTCAAAATTGGTATCACAAATAATTATTCTAATAATTACAAAAGCACCTCTCTAACGTACAAATTTTAAAATTCATAAAATAGTACCTTTATAATTAGGGGTGTCAATTGGTACCCAAAAACCCGGAACCGAACCGGTACCGGAACCGTTTTTTGCGGTTCCGGGACCTAACTTTGTGGATCCGATAAATTTCGGATCCATTTCGGATCTACCCGTTTTGGATCCGAAATTTTTCGGATCCATTTCGGATCCACCCAACGGGTACCCGCGGGTACCCGGTTCCGTATAAATTCTATAATTTTATAGTTTAATTTACTATTATATAACAATTTTT
>MVGT01003318.1:326795-381747 GCA_002174775.1 Macleaya cordata
TCATGCTTGGTACACCGTGAATATTCGTAAATACAAAAATTTACGGTTTATCATTTATTTGTAGATGATTGATTAGGACATCTGATAACAAATATTTAGTAGGATTCGCAATGAGCTTACAAAATAAACAATCTAATTTTTTTTCTAATTTATAGAATTTTAATTAGCACCTATAAAAACCGTAAATTTTCGCATTTGCGAATAGTCACGGTGTACAAGTTAATAGCGAAGTACTCAGTCAAAAAAAATAAAAATAAATAAAATATCGAACTAGTTTATATATATTTTTTATGTGTTTGTTTGATGAATTAATTGATCATGATTTTAAGTTCATACTCTTTCGGGTACTGTTTAATTATTTAATTTGTTGGTTTCAAAAAATTAATAAAACATGCATCTATCCTGCAGGCCGGCCAGCGAGAATCCGAAAAAGAAAATAAAGTGCACATAATTATTAGATTTAACAACACTAAACATTATATTATTATTATTATTATTCTTGATATTGTAACAACACATTACTTAATTACTTAATTAATTAATACATTAAGCCAAAATTTAGTACTGATTAATTATTAAACTCTATAGACTATGTTCATACACCGTCTTTCTCTCGTACTAATATTAACTAGATATCAAAACATACTGATGATTAAGACCCGCTATGATACAGACAAGCTGATGATCTCAATCGGAGGTCTTTTTATTCTACGTACATCAATTTAGTTATATGATGATCGAATATGTTAGTCAGAGCCAAATAGCTCCAGCTTCTCTAAGCATAGGTACCAAAGAACCACTGAGATGAAGGGACATGATAGTGTTGGTGGAGCTAACTAGTTTGCCACCAATGAACACAGCTGGTACAGAAGGGTTACACCCTAGTTTCTGGAGTGCCTTCTCCATATCTCTTCCTCTTGGTTCTTCATCTAGTTCATATATTGCAGGACTCACTCCAAGATCATAGAAGAGACTTTTGATAGCATGGGACATGCAACATGAACTCTTACTAAATATCACAACTGCCTTCTGTGATGCCAATTTCATTACTCTATCCATCTCGATCGATATCAACGACCAAAATTTAATCGGCCCTGATGATATAAATACCAAAGTATGATTTATATATAAGAATGTATATATGTAGTTAATTGTTAGAGAAAATGTAGATACTAATTAGAACCCTATCGGAAATGCTAAAATTAGGGTTTTTGACGATTGATATGTATAGAACTTAGGGTTTAGTGAAACAATGGGAAAGAATTAACTAGAAGGAGAAAGACAGCAATGTGAGCTATGAATAATGAACTTTGAAGGGGTACTTGAAGTAGTTAGCAATGGCTGTGATGAATGAAGTGTACCCCCAACAACCACTTATTTATAGTGAATGGGTGAGGGTGGTGGATTTCATTTTTTAAATGATGAGATGAGAAATTACCAAAAAAAAAAAAAAAGAGGATAATGTTCGGTTGGATATTTCGGTGGATACCCAAATTACCCCCTATAACGACCCTTGTGTTTAGATTGAGCTACAAGTTGTGGAATATGGGTATCACCTTTTTTTCTTTTCTTTTCTTTTTGCGGCAATCTGTCCATATATGTAAAAGATATTTCTATAAAGAAACATATACATCAAAGATAGAAATGAAAATAAATTTTTGTAGATATCCTATATCCCTCCAAATAAGTCATGTATATTGATTTTTTTTAGGGAATTTTGGCCAAAAACCCCTACTTGGAAAACGTTTTAGGATTTAGCCCAACAAACGTTTTCTTTTAGTCTAAGGCCCAAGAGGGTTTCAGTCAGAGGGGAAAACGTTTTAGGATTTAGCCCAACAAACGTTTTCTTTTAGTCTAAGGCCCAAGAGGGTTTCAGTCAGAGGGTTTCAGTGTGTGTAATTTATAGGAAGAGGGTTTCAGTGAAATCCTCTCCGAGAGGGTTTCAGTCAGTTATCCTTGGGCCTTAGACTAAAAGAAAACGTTTGTTAGGCTAAATCCTAAATCGTTTTTCAAGTAGGGGTTTTTGGCCAAAATTCCCTTTTTTTTATGACGTGTTAGACATCTTGGAATTGTATATTTAAGACCCTAACTTGAATGTTTTTGTATAAGAGTAATATTACATGTACAAAAAATTTAACAAAAAAGTGAGATGATGAAATCTTAAACAAGGTCTCAATTGTAAATATATACGAGATTAATGCCACATCAAATAGCATTTACTTTTGTAGAGATGGATGAAGGCACATCAAAGAGTAAATCAATATGAGACTCATTTAGGGGATGAGTAACATTGCTCTTTAGGAATTTTTTTTTTTTTTATCAGTAGATTTGTATGTAAGAGGGCTTGAACTCAGGTTGTTGGTACCATCCCTCAACAATTTTACCACTTCAACCGAGTGACACCTATTGCTCTTTAGGAATTTTATCCCATAACATTAACCCTTTCGTTAATATATTAAGTTTAGATCTTTAAACAAGGTTAGGGTCGAACATTTTGGACGGGCAAATGACCCTATCCCATACTCGTTGAGGAGGTTTGACATATTTCATGTAATAAATATAGGAGAATCAACCTGCTGTCCACTAGTGTTGTTCTTAGAGATGAGGGTATTTCTTTGCAAAACCACCCCCCCTCTTGGCTTATTTTAACTGAAAGTACGTACAACCCTACATCTTTATAACTAAACTACTTTTGTCAAAGCAGTTGGCATTTTCATAGTTTCATTCGATTCTATACTCCATGGAGTTGGTTAATTAGCTAGCTACCCAACTCCCTTGTTCTTCGAGTACCACATACCCTGGCGGGCCCGGCCATATGTACGTGGTCGAAGAGTGAGAGTTGGGTAGTTATCCAACTCCCTGGAGTACATGATCTTGATTCTTGTATTTTTGGTTTGTAGTTGTGGAGAATCTAGTAAGGTGAGAATGGAGTTAAAACTTTATCCAATATAGGAATGATTCATCCAAAGCAGCTTTTACTTCTGTCAGAGAAGTTGTGTTGGATATATAATATAGGTGACAATTGACATATTCTTCTTCCAGGCCCAGTAGACCTATGAATGTTTGGCCCATCAATCCATATAAACAAGCCCATTGGGTAGGCCCATGAATTGCTCTAAACCAATTGGTAGAAATCAATCAATCACCAATCAAACTTATGCTGTTGTTGTAACTTGTAGGCATACCTGTTGGTAGTTCTGTTGACTCGGCGAGTCAAGTCTTCATGAATGTTTTGGATCCAACATCATCCTTGTTATGCATACACATATATACACCTCATCATGCATGTCATCATCAAATATACATATACATGACAATGTATGTATGTATATGACATGTCTCTATACTATGTATGAGTACTATATATACATTGAGATAAGATGTATGTGAAGATAGTGAGAATATATAAGGAGAATATCGATCGATTTGTAAGTAGAACTAAAGTGGGTAGTGATGGAGGGAATATAAACCAAAAAAGCTAAAATGGCATTCAGATCGACGTAAAGTTTGATCTCTTTTACACACAAAAACACACACAACAGACAGACTAAGGGGTACTTCGTATATATCGTCTTTTTTCTTTTTCGAAAATGAATTTTATCAAGTACTTATCGATGATTCTAGAGGAGAATATACGCCAGATAGTCGTAGTCATGGTTATCTTATCAGGATACATACAAGTGATGATAAGAAGTACACATTCTGTAGCTAGAATCACATATACACAGTGGTTTTATTCAGATTTTCGAACCTGTCTGTTTTTACGTATATATATTATGTTATGTATGGCTGTCAATTCGTCGTTCAATACATGTACGTATACATGTAAGATTCTCTTCAGCTTTCATTTTCATAGATAAAGTATGGAATCTAAAGGTCTCACAATGGGCATCACAAATTTGAAAAGCTGAAGATTCTGCTTTAATTTTTTGCCTTTTTGGATATGAAGGAATGTAACAGTGCCAAAAGAAAGGTACTGCTGTGATATTCCCCACTGTTTCTCATGATTTTCTAATCTTTAATAGAGATTAAGAACTATAAGTTGATGATTGATTGATTAGGAAAAGCAACAATTAAACTAATCTGCTTAGTTTTGTAAATTTAAGGTAAATTAAGATACTTAATTTATATTATACAAAAGTAATCATATATTCTTGTATCCTTGCATATATCTATGGTACTGTTATCCTGTAGTTGAAAAACTGGCAGTATCTGATCGTGCCACAGCGCACACGTAAATGGGCTTGAACCCTTATGACCCTTATGGGCTAGTAGTACTGGTATGGATTTTGCAAAATTTCAGTTCTACTTTGATGTTTTCATCCCATAGAACCTGTTAAAAGAATTGGAAGGGCGTTGGGACAGACCAGATCGATGTAGATCTGATTTGTAACAAGCGTCGGTCTATCTGAGCTGATGTTACATTCCAAAATGAATTCATTTTTTCAGTTTTGAGAAACAAAACGGAGACCACGGTGATAGTGTTACTATGTGTTTGTTGATTCAAGGAATTTTGGGGGAAAACCCTTGCAATGAGCTGACATGAATTGTTGTTGAATATTGATGATTGTCTGTTTATTAGTTTTATCTTATTGTTCATCTTAAACTAACCCCAAAAAGATGAAAGTTTTGGCAGATAGAAAATAGATTCCCCCTTAATACTTGCTTATCATTAATATATTTTTCGCTCACATTAGATGGTTTTAGTCCAACAGAAATAATATTACAGATGATGTGAATGATCAGATATCATGGTTTTCTGTTACTCTGCTACTACAGAGCTAGCTTGCTAACACTGCTACTAGCAGTGTTAGAAATTTAGAACTAATAGTTCTTACAGTACCTAGTTTCTTTACATACATGTTCCCCTTGGCTATTCATTTGGAGCCATAAGAAGAGTCAAGACAAAGGCTGTTTACTTTACTCCAATTTTAGTTACATCATTTTCTCTGCAAAAAGTTGCAACATTTTACCTATTAACTTTTCCTTCATGAACTTTACGGCTTGAAAGCGCGAGTTCAAAGCCTGGACTGAAACTGAATGGCAGTCTCTTAACAAGGACCTTGTTTTATTGTTTGAACAGTGAATGGATTCAGTTGTTAACAAAATTTAAAATTTGAGTATATGAAACACGAGCATATTATAAACTAAAGTAACTTCATTAGCAAATAATAGAAAGATACACGCATAAGCTAATCGATAGCAACATAGCGCTTAATTAGTTACTAATACATAAAAAAGTTTAATATGGGTTATAGTGCTGAGCCAAACTTATTCTTCTAACATGATATCAGAGCCAGTATTGATCAAGGTAAAGCCTGATATGGTCTGAGCAATGGAAGCAGCGAACCGCCAAGATGGAGAGACATAACTTCATTGGTGGATCCCACAAACTCACCACCAATGAACACGGCAGGAACCGGTGTGTTACATCCCATCCTCATCAGTGCCTTCTCCATTTCCCTTCCTTCAGGATCTTGATCAAGCTCATGAATCAATGGGTTCACCCCGAGCTCGTGAAACAGAATCTTGACAGCATAGCACATGCAACATGAACTCTTACTAAAGATCACCACCCCCTTCTTTGACGCGACTCTCATAATAGCTTCCATTTCGATCCTAATCTGTTAAGAGTCAAGATCTTCTCTTTTAATGCAATATACTTGAATTATGGTAGGATATCCAACAAAAGCAGGAACCCAAGCTAAGGAAGAAATCTAAATTGAAAACAACTAATTAACCATCTAACTTTTAAGTAAAATCTCAAAACCTATCGGATCGAATTCAAAGTCGAATTTCGATCCGATGGCTGAGATGTTCTAATATTTGGATGGAAATACGAGAGAAGAAAGTAGGAAAGAGAGAGAGAATTGATTTTGAAGCTTCAAGGTGTGAGGAACTTGAGTTCACAGGACAGCTTATTTATAGAGACAGGTAAGGGTAGACTGCTATATATGTTTAAGCAATAAAAGAGGGTTCAAAAGAGAATGTGCTTCAAAATGATCCCCCAAAGACCACTGATTCTTCTTTTGATGGAGACTCTTGTGTTTCAGAATACACAGACCAACAAGTTGAGATATTCTCTTAGATCATGTGGGGATTCTCTTTAAGTAGAATCTTTCAATGCTAAATTACCAAACCGACTGAATGATATTAAACCCTTTAATAACCCAATTACTTTCTTCTTCTTCCTCTTCTTTTTTCTAGAGTACTTTTCATTATTATGCGATAAAGCGGGTGTTTAAGTCATCAAACCGAATTTTACTCCCCCGACGTGTATAGGTTGAAAACCATTTACTTATCTTTACTACTTTAGTGGATACCCTCCCAAAGAATACAGCAAAAGCAGAAAATTCACAAAGGATAGCTAGTCTTCTTCAAATTTAACAAGTTAAGATATAATACAATCTCTAAAGAAATGAGCTTTCGGTTGTGCCTGATTCTCTGTGTGGTACCCACCCTGTTTAGTTCTACATTTATTTTCTTCTCCCAATCGGGTTCTAACATATCGATGAACTGACACATGATCATAATTCCTCTCACAAAAATGATCTCATAGGTTGGAAGTAATCTTATATCATCGATTAGTTCGAATATTTATCTGGTTAATGATCACCCAGGTCTTAAAAATTGAATATAAGGCCTTCCTACAGCCTATATTCCCCAACTGAAATTAAGGCAGAGTGGTATTGTGGACAGATTCATGATAAGAAGATGCTAACTAGCTTCTCTCTTACTAATTTGAAACAGTACTAGTATGTATTTTGATGAACGAACCACACCACAGAGAGGAATCATCTGTCCAATATCGATGTCTTCCATAGAACTCGCTTTTCTAGTCTTCTTGTATATTTCTCTCTTAATACAATTATTTCATGCCAACTAAAAGAAGGAAAGAACAAAAAAAAAAACCAACACAATATATATAGATATGCAGCTGATGAAGAATCTTAAGTACAGAGTACAGTGTAAGTTTCTTGACTATATGCATGCATGAACTTAGAGTAAACATCTTTGTTGAATGAAGATACGGAGAATGGGTTTATATATATTTTTGGTTGAGAGCGAGGAATGACTGCTTTCTCATTCATCACCAAATATAAAACCATGTCTAGCTTTCTTTTTCTAGACAAAGTGGTTATGGGAGTTATTAGAATGGCATCACCAACAAGAAAAAAAGCAGACAAATTATTAAATTTTTTTTCCTTTTTGAGACTTTTTGGATATGGAGGAATACATAAAAAAGTTGTATAAGTATAATTTTTTTACATCCCTTTTCCATGTTAGAACTGCAATCTACTTTAATTGTGGATATATATATACTTAGTAAACTAAACATGAACAAGTTGGGAATGATTAAGAAATGATTGATATCCAAGGTTACAGGGTCTAGTCTTCTAAGTTTGAATAATTTGATGGGTTGTTTTTACTAGTTAAAATGGAAAAACTACTTATAATAAGTAGCTATAACATGTATATATTCAGGTCACAACGTCATACACAAGATCCATGTCGTTAAGTGATAGAACTTGGGTTCAAACGCATCTGTACCTGAGTTACTGATCTCATTACAAACAAGGCTTGCATGGTCATAGCACCAAATTAAATGATTTCGGTACCATCCCAACTACTCACCAAGAAACAGATTGAAATCATGATCAATCCAAAATACCTTATTAACAAAGATTTAGGCTTATTCGCCATTTATTTAGTTTTATTTGAAAACTTAAGCTCTTTTATAAGGATTATTAGGATGTAACTTGCAATGCTAGCTACCAAAGAAAAACAGCATGGGAGAAATGGAAATTTTGGTATTAGTAAGTGATTGTTTTGGGTTCATAATTAGTACAAAATGCTGAAAGGATGTACATAGAAGTGCTTCAGGGCATATAAAAGCCCTTCAGATAGTCGATCGGAAGGAATAATATTGTGATGTGGCGCTACGGCTGAACCTTATCTGAAATCTTCTTCCTTCTTTCTTCCCATCCTAAATATACATTTCATTTGGACATCTAAATAATTTGGGCCTGGTCTCTTCTTCTTTGTAATCCAGTTTTCAAAGGAATGAAGGATAAAGTGGCACACAAGATTTAACAACACTAATTAAGAAGGATATCTTCATATCAACAGCTTAGATATCAAGCTTCCTATAAAATTCACCAAACCAGTAGCTTAAATTTAACTTTATTAAAAAAAGATACAAAAACTATTACTACAAAAACATTACAGACTCTGTAGAGTATTTTCATTAGGTTCCTCTGTGAGTGAGAGAGAAATAAAGAAACTCAAAAACATAACAGACGACTGAGTATTTCATTAGGTGCATCAGAGAGAGAGAGAGAGAGAGAAAGAGAGAGAGAGAGAGAGAGAGAGAGAGAGAGAAGAAGAAGAAGAAGAAGAAGAAGAAGAAGAAGAAGTCTTAATAATGTAAATGAGTTTAGGTTACTTCTAACATTGTATTAGAGCTTGATTTACTGTTACTAAAGCCATATAGCCCCTGCTTCTTTGAGCATTGGCACAAGAGAACCATTGAGGTGGAGAGACATTACTGTGCTGGTGGAGTCTAACCGTAACAACCTACCACCAATGAACACGGCGGGGACAGATGGACTAAACCCAAGCCCAAGAAGTGCCCTTTCCATTTCTCTTCCTCTAGGATCTTCATCAAGTTCATGAATTGCAGGACTAACACCGAGATCGTAAAAAAGCCTCTTGATTGCATGGCACATGCAACATGAGCTCTTACTGAAGATCACAACTGCATTCTGAGAAGCCAACTTCATTACCCTATCCATTCGAACTTCGAATATAAAAGAAAGCCCAACCGATAACGTAGAAGTCAATCGAAAAGTTTAAGAAATTTGAATGTGATGTGACTAAGTGAGGAAAAACTACAGTTTTGAGTATGGATCAATGTGAGTTAAAATATATAAGCTCTGGAATACAACTTAGACTTGAGTGTGATGGATGAAAATGAACTCCCTACAAGCTCTTATTTATAGACAGACTGGTAAGGGTGGTGGCATGCATTCTTTGCTAGAAAAATATTAAAAAGTTCAGATAATGTTCCTTTAGATATTTCGGTGGATACCCAGAATAGCTAGCTGATTTGATCATTTGGTTGGATTATATCTGACCCTTACTGTGTGAATAACAAGTTGCATATGTAATGCATATCCTTCTGACTTATGAAAGTCGATCACCTCTAGATATTAATATTGACCTTGGGTCGACGTCGTTCGATTAATGAACCTCGAGATTTGTGCAATAGAATTTGCAAAATCAAATTCTAGACTCTATTATTTTTATTCTTCTTTCATGTATGGCAATTAAAGTTTGAAAGAATAAATCAAGGAAAAGATGATATCCCCAAGAGATTACCCATGTTTTTTTTTTTTTTTTATGTAATTAGACTTATCAAGTAACTGGTTTAACTGATAGAGTTTAATTTTTAGAACCCTACATTGAGAGGACAATTGGGGGGATGAGAATGTCAACTCTAGATAATGTTACAGAAAAAAAATATTTGCACAGACGAATCATGGCATCAAAGTCTGATCAGAAGGTGTTATGTATTTGTTGATGGGTGATCAGGTACAGTACTGGTTGGTACAAATTCATCTCTTTCTATCTCTCTCTCTGAGCAAATCTATGAACGATTCTTTTGGGTTTTAAGATAGCTCCTATGACATAAAGAAAAAGTATATATTCTCTTTGCAACGTGTCCTTATTTTATTGTCAACTAAACATCATGTGTATTCTGCCCGTCTCGCCGCGTTCCAATCAATGTTTCTAGATGACCTTTATAATGTCATAACGGCCATATGAACGCTTTAGCCCAATACAGGGAAAAAAAAGGACAATAACAGAGCAATTGGGATGATCTTCCAAGTAATTTTGCTTATCCTTGATAAACCCTTCCAAAATTCCACCAGAAGCATTGTTTTCTTCTATGAAGATGGAAAATCCCAAGCCCAAACCAAACCATTTTGCAGCCCAAAAAAAAAAGACAAAAAGAAAGATTTCAAGCCAAATCTCCAAAACCAAAGAAGACATATGTTTGGAAGTTGATAACACGAAAAAAGCAACAAAATATTAGAAGGCTGATTAATGAAACCAAAATCTGTCTTCTTTTTCCAAACCAAATCTCCAAAACCATTTATGTTTGAAGTAATGTGAGAAGTTTATGAATTGAATTTGTTTGAAATTAAACCAATACGCTTGCAGGGATCGATCCGTTTATAAATCTGGAATCAACTAGTACTTCAACAAACACAACTAAGACAGTATCATCTTTTATTACAGAATTTGCTGTTTGAGGTAGCAGAAATTTAAACACTCCATTTTAAGATTAGTAGACCAGCAAAATAGTACTATGTCTTCGAGATAAACGAATCACAATGACCACATAAATCAAGAACACAGTCCATGGCATGAAAAATCCAAAAGAATAGAAGACTACTACTAATTGAAAATTTGAAAACAGAGCAGTTATCCAAATTAGTTGTAAGAATCCACAGACACTATTCACTATTCAGTATAAAATCAAACTGAAAAAAGTAACAAGAATGTCTACTGCTTTTAACTTAAACTAGCATTAACCTTACCCAACTGTAAAAATTACTAATAGCAAAAAAGTACATCAAACTTCTATCATTCAAAGTTTTACTACTGAACTACCTCACCAACACCTCCAAATCATTCAGAATTCCTCGTAACTAAGCTGCAAATTCGACCGTTGTAACATGATCTTCCCCGGCTTCCACAGACAACTCAGCAGCACCACCAACCTCTCCAAACCCTTCAAATCCAATCTCACATTTGTAAGCTATCATCACTTCAGGGATTTCTTCTTGGTACTTGTTCACATACTTCTCCACGAATTCCTTCTCAGGCCTTTTCAAAATCGTAGTCACTTTCAATTTCTCACTAATTCCCTTTGATTTCAGAATTTCGAGCACGGCACACCGTGGGATTACCCTCTTCTCCAAACTAAGCGAAAATAACCATGGTTGTAACATGAAGTCCGCTGGCTTCCATTTATATTTCTCCATGAAAAACTCCAATCCTCTCTTTATCTTCTCTCCTGCAGGCGCCACACAACATGGGTTCTTCTTGATCATAGAAAGGATATCATCTTCAGACCAACCGAGTTCTCGAAAAACCGCCAATTTCTTATCCAAACTCGATTTGCTCATTCCAGCAATTATTCGAAAAGCTAACTGAAACATTTGAGTGGATGGGTCGAACCCAAGTTTCTTAACCGTGTCTATAATCTCCTTAAAACGATCAGGTTTCTGCCCTAGTGTTCTAGGGTAGGTGATAAACAATTTCACAATGTTGATATCAGGAACACCGTGATCTTGAAAGATTGAGATATTAGGTCTCACAACCATCTCTAGATTGCAGTCGAAGATCTTAGGCCATCGCTTGAAGATGGTCAGAATAGAAGCTTTGTCACCAATGTAGCTCTTAAGGAAATTGAAAGAAGGGATGATTTTGTTCTGTAAGCTCCCTGTTAATAATAACTCTGGAGTGGAAGCAATAAGATTTGCAAGCTCTGAACAAGAAAAAAACCCAGAATCAGAAAAGAATTCGAGTTTGGGTTTTAGGTTATTATTTGTATCAGATAAGAGCAACGATGGACGCTTAGAGATGAGTACTGAGATTTGGGTTTTAGTGAATCCATGGTTTTTGAAGAGAGAGATGACTGAGTCAGGATTCTCTGTGGAGCGCAAACGGATCTTCTCTGCTGCAGAGTAAGCTTTTTCTGGTGGTAACCCACATGAGTTTATGAGGTAATTTACTGTGAATGATGGTGGGATTGTGGGTTCTGGGGTTTGAGATATGGTTTTGAAGTGAGGGTTTTGTTTCTGAAGAACAACAACAACATTATAGAGATTACTAAAATGTATTGTAGTTGATTCTCTGGTTTTGATGGAATGTTTTAAATCTCTGTAAAGAACACGAAACATTGTGACAAAAGAAAAGATTGAAAAAAAAAAAAAAAAGGTTGATTTCAAGTTCCAACTTTCGAATTAAAGAATTTTATTTTACAAAGTTAAAGAAGAACTTATTAGAAATTACAAATATGGTAAGTACAAAAATATCGTATATCTTGAAGAAAATAATAGATTTTTTCTGTTTTTGGTAACGATGAAAAAAGNAAAAAAACAAAAATTGGCCGAAATCTCAGAGCTTTGAGTGAAATGGGTGAGAAGAAATTGTTGCGTGATTTACCATTCTTCTTCGTTTTTTCTCAGTCTTCCCGGAGCATTCTCTCTCTCTACCCATTTTAAGGTTTTGCAAGAGTTTTATTAGTCTGTAGATTTCAAAGAAGGACTACCTATGCATTCGACTTCATTGCATAGCTCACCAAAATCCATTCCATCTACGATTTTGTCAGCTTCATCTTTTTGAACTAGAATCGTCTTTTGATGATGAAATTGCTGCAAATGCAAATTAAAACATACATAATCTAGAAGAATTTTACTAGCTTTAATTAGGTCAACTTCTCTCATTAATCCATTTATCAAACACGAACGTTTAACTTCAATTCAAATAAACAAGAAGAAAGAAGAAGGAGTACCTTGAAAAATGCAAGCTAAACAATTTCTAAGTAACGTGCTTTTATTTTACTACATCCACATCAGTGGTGGAAGTCAGGATGGTGGGTGGTGGTAGTGGAAAGGTTAAAAATGGAAGTGGCAATAACAATTTTTTTTTTCTTTTTTTTTTTTAAAGAGAGAAAGTGAGAAAGCCTATTTATTCTTACACCTAGCTTCCATCCATCTATGGGTCCACATAGAAATGATTTGAATGCTGGTTACGAGGATGATCTTCTCATTATCTACATCATCTTCACAAAAAATTAGATCATTCTAAAACTTTTTATTCAATTAAAGTTGGTCAAAAATTAATAGTAAAGCAGATGATTCAAAAAGCTTATAATTAATTTCCATACATTTTTCATCGAACTAAAAGTTTTAGAGCAATGTGATATTTATTGTGATAATGATTTTCATGGTATGGACTGAGGAGGTCATCTTGACAAAATATTAGCCATTTAATCATTCATGTGGTCTCTAGGTTATGTAAATGAGGTATGGGAATTACCATATAAAAATTATGGATGGTGTTGGTCACCCACCTTACAAGTGGGTGAACAAAATTGCACTTTTTTATCTCTTCCTTTATGTTCTCTTCCTACTCTCTCTCTCTTCTCTCTCCCTCTTCCTCTTTGTCTCTCGATCTCTCTCTCTTTTTATAATTCTATGTTGATGATGGAGATGCTGGTGGAGGCGGTGGACGTGGCAGCGAGGTTGGGGTCGTGTGGATGTGGTGGCTATGGCGGTGGTGATTGTGGTGGATGGGTGTAAAAGAGAAAAATGAGAACTTCCCCCTCATAAAATTACCCTCCCACTAACCATTTTAGAAAATTTTGCAAAGCCCCTGGCTGGGTGAGCCCCCATCCGAATTAGGGAGCCCTAATAACCACAATCCTTCATTAATTGTAAGTGGACCGGGCCCAGGCCCAGGCACCTGAACCTTCAATGAAAAACCAAACAGAAATGGGCCCAAGACCTAAGACGAACCGTTTCCCTTCTGAACCTCCTCCTCCTCAGCTCAGATCTCCATTTCTCTAACGGACTCACAGTGACCTTCTATAAACCCTAATTAAACCCTAACGCACAAAAATCTCACTACCATCGATCACATTTGGAAGAAAGTACAGTAATGGCTCGTCCTCCTCATCGTTCTCTTTGCGATATTTACAGGAATACCATCTTCTTCTTCTCCTCCTCGTCATCCCGATCTCATCAAAATCATCATCATCATCTAATATCACCATCGCAGGCACGTTCGATCTTCACCACGTCACCGCTCGACATGTCTTGGATGGACAAGATCAAAGGGGTTATTACTGGCCAAAAAACCCCTACAGACCCCTCTCAAGTTACCTCCCAATCTTTCACTCTCCTTAGTATGTACTCTCCACTATATTCTGAAACTTCTTTTTTTTTTTAGCTGCAAAATTTGGGTTCTGATTCTTCATTATTTGCTGCTACAGCTATTTGATTTGATACAATTTGCCAAAAAAATAATTTAATTGATTGTATAGTGACTATTTGTTTGTTTGATCTAATTCTCTCTCTCTCTAGGATTTGCCGATGAGCTGAAGACTGCGAGGAAAGCAGGAACATTTAAGCAGTATATTGTGGGGCGAAGCAGCGAAGCAACATTTTCTGATGCATTTGAGAAACAAGAATCCATAATTCGATATCTTGGAGCTTTCGATAATTCTGGAGAGGTAGACCTTTTGTTCATGAATTCGTTATTTAAGGCCAATGTTATTTATATAACTGATCAACCCGAGTAACATAAAAATACCAATGACAAACGGAATTGTGGAATTTTCAGTGAACCAATTTTGGTTTTTTTTTTTTATTTTTATTTTTATGGTTTGTAGAATTTACAAAGCAGTCACAAACAACAAGCAGCAAAACATTGTAATTGCACGATAGCAGACGTTGAGAATGCACTGGCGAAGTTTACGTGGGCTAAAGGAGCACAAAAGAAGATAGAGAAGTTAAAGGAGGAAGGGAAACCATTGCCGAAGAACTTGGCTGAGGTGCAATTTCTGGTATCCATGCAATTTCTTGTTTAAAGATGATCCCTTAAATGGACAATGCAGGTGGTGGGCACCCATGAAAGTGGGTTCCACCTAGTAGATCTATTAACAGGTTTGGATGAGCACAATTATCTGATTCTTTAAGGACAACTAATCAGATTCTGTTGAGAAAGTTCAACTAACTCGATAGATTGTGATCATCTAAATTATGAGATAGATTATTTCCATTAAAAAATCTTAAGATTATGATCATCTAAATTGGTATGATTCTTTACTAGGGTATTTTCTTGGTGGACCATCTAAATTTCATGTCTGGCAGTCTGACTCAGACCCTATTCTATCCCATTTCTGCCTTTGTGTGTTGTGCTGATGAACAAGATAGGAAACTACTCATACAAAGTCTGTCATGGACTTCAATTGTTCTTGAATCTAGTCACTAGGTCATTCATACTTTTTCGTGTTTTTGCTAGAATCACGGAATAGTTTTATTCTTGTTGAGTTTATTGAGGTGCTAAGGCATATCTCAAAGGTCAATTCTACTTGGTGATTCTGATTGTTTCCTAGCTGCATCAAGTCTATTCTGGCGAGTCCTTTGTGATCTTACTATGTCTTTCTTCGCCTGAAAACTCAAATGAAGTAAACCTTGGTTAAAAACGTTTAGGCATTGGATGAAAGCAAGTTATGGAAAGGCAGAGTGTATTATCTGTAATTTTCCAGAGTATTGTCTGCCCTTTATTCCTGTTATGATTTACGTCTTAATATGTGGTGCAGGTTCAAAAGTTGATGGGCTCTACACCAATGGATCTTGCTAGATCTAATCTGGCAAAGAGTGGTCAGATAAGTAGGAATGCACTCTGCCCATGTGGTTCTAAAAAGAGATACAAAAGGTTCAAACATTTCTCCCCTCTTTTTTTATATATCAGAACTTCCTCTATAATTCTTTTGCTAGAAACTTATCGCAAATTCTGTTCACATGCCTGTACTCCAAGGAGATTTCCTAGGTCATAAAAATAATCTGATTGAATTTCTTCTTTTCTTTTTTACTGCTAGCTGTTACTTCTCCCAACTGTATACAAAAATGTGGTTTATGATGGTTGGGATTGTGAAATCATGTTAGAGTTTGATTCTTCTATCTGGGATCAAGTGAAAAGTTGATCAATCCCATGTGGCAAATCATGGGATTACTGGCAAATGAGGGGAACACGATAGCATTTCCTAGCTATTACTCCCCTGCTTTTTTGCTTGCGAGTTGCCTAGAGCTCAAAAACTTACAAAATCACTGCTTTTTTTTGCTTGCAAGTGACCTAGAGCTCCAAAACATACAAAATTACTGCTTTTTTTTTTTTTTTTGGCTTGCAAAGTTCCTAAAGCTCAACATTTAAGAACTTACAAAAATTTTCAAGTTTATAATTGCTTGATTCCCTAAATTCTCTTGGTATTCTTGGTAATGAAGGTGCTGTGCAAAGGATTGAAGAGAAAAACAGTTTGCAAAATTAAGAATGATAAAACTCTGGTGATGATAGAAAAAGACATCAAGTTGCTCACCAGAAAATCTCCCGCGATTATTGTCAGTTGGAACAGAATCTATTTCAACAGTCCAATGCCCAACTGAAGTGAAGAAATACTAAAGGGTTAATGATTCGCCTGGTCTGCTTTCAAAATTCTCAAATGCTTCTCCTGGACTATTCATCTTTTTGTTTTTTGTCCCTCTTGTTAGCTACTAACCCAGTATGAAGTTCTAACAGATTACTTAAATGGATTCTGTATCAGAGCAAATGAGTAAACTAGGTGTGAAAGAAATAAAATGCCATTTTTTGATAGTCAGATGCTCTGTGTGACCAGCAACAGAATTGGAAGAAAAACCCATGCCAGGGAAAAAGGATGCAAACTTCGCTTGGTAGAATGATAATTTCTTTAATGTGAATTTTCACATGCAATTTTTTTGCATTAACAAATGTTCGCAAATATCTGTAATCTGTATTCTGGTGGCTTGATAGCAATCAAGAAATTTTATTTATTATTTTATTTTTATTATCTTTATTTTTATGTTTTAATGCAAACCCTATTTTCTGGACTGCTGCAAGTTATTGCAGCACTTTCACTCAATAAACTGCAGTCTTATTGCTTATATATTTTTTTTTTGTTGGATGTAAATATTTGCATCCCCAAAGCTAACTGGTTTTACCCTCATCACCAATTTTCCTTCGCCGTTTTTTTTTTTTTTCCCTCTTTTTGTCCTCGAAAGTTTTAATGGAAAAAAGATTTGAAGGACTTGGTATTAACTGCGTGAACATCCTACTGCTATGCCGCCATGTAAACCCAAAAGTGCATTAAGACCTTTTTGGGATTTCAAGCTCAAATTCAGCAGGTTGGAATCAAATTTCACTAAGACAACAGTTTCATTTACACAACCCAAAACAGAAAAATTCAAGAAATGCTCAATCTTTATGAATGGGGTAAAGAAAAAGGAATGGAGACTTCAAAAATTATACAACATCCCCGGTCAGACAGTACACAAGAAAATATATCAAGATAATAAACATCATCTCGTTTTCTTCTTTTTCTAGGCTCAACCCTAGTTTACAAGTAAACATTCTTATAGCTCAGCTGTTGCTTGAATTGCTTTTAGGGATACATTGAATTACAGTGGTAAGTCAATTCTTGTACCTTCCTGTCCTCTCCAGTATATTTCAGTCACTCAATGGCTTGATCAACTTGCCTGACATGGTGATGTTTTCTGGAATAACAACTGGAACCCTCTTTAGAACAAACAAACAAGCCACAGCGACTTACTCTCTGCTTCTCATAAAAGCTCAGCCTCTTCTTGCTCTCCTTCAGCATCCTCGACTTCATTGTCTTCATCCTCTTCAGGGGCATCTGGATCTACTCCCTGCACAACTTTCCATTAGCCTCTGGGTATAAACGACAACAAAAAAAACAGCAGCCAAATAACAAACCTTCATCTGTTTTTCCAGTCGTTCTAGACCTTTCTTTGCAGCTTCATTTTGTGGATTTATCCTGCATTGCAACCATATTTTCTTAGCCAAACAAGAAGCACTTCAGGTTCTGACAAACTCTCAGGGCAAAAGGCCTCATTTTGCAAATGAAATCAAGCAAGTTACCTGATAAAAAAGAAAGAAGGATTTCTCCGATAAGATCATACCTCAGAGCAGCCTGATAATGTGACAAGGCCTCCTGCAGCATATTGGTTGCTCCGAATACTTGGGCCAACTTAATGTGGAGAGAGTCATCTGCCCAGTCTTTGAGATATCTCTCAAGTAGGGTCACCGCCTCTCCATTTCGACCCTCAACAACATGGAGCTCAGCCAAGGCTAATGCAGCTCCAAGGAAACCAGGCTCTAAACGGAGTGCCGATTCATAAAATTTTTTTGCCTGTCACAGATTCAGACAACAGAACGAATAATTTTTGCTGAGTCACCTAACTTGTTTACAGAACTAGCGTGCGCTAGTTATCCTATTTTTGGTACTTGACCATATTTATTTCAACTAACTCCAAAAATGGGTATGAAACCCGTGAATTAAACAATTTTTACTGTTTTCTTAGATTAAGCTTACCTTTTCTCTTCCACCAGTATGGCTAGCATGTACATCACCAACCAACTTAAGAGCCTTAGCTGATTGTGGCATGGCCTTCATAGCCTCCCTAGCAGCGTATAAAGCCTCTTTAGTTTTAGAGAGGGCTAAATAAGAACGAACTAAACCTGTAATCATCACGAGTTGGAACTATTTAATAGGTTTTCCAAATAGGCGAGATTTGGAATAAAAGCGAGGCAGATATTATATGCGTGTATTCAAGCAGAGATTAACTAATCAAATATACAACTTTGTGTCCTACAAGCTAAAGACCTTGGTAAGAGCGAAGGTCTGGCCTTAATTCCTGAGCTGCTCTGAAGGCGGTCACGGCTGCATCAGGTCGACCTAGAGACAAAAATAAATTACCCTGCATGTGTTTTACAAGGTCCTAGCAGTCAGTGAGATAATAAGCAAAACTATGCAAAAGTAAAGAGAATATGAAAGTCTCTTGTTATTGCTTTATCAAATTTATCCAGATCTACTTGCGAAATAAGATCTTTTCAATACCTTCATTATATGGCCTGCTATGTGTCTGTCATCAATACGGAGGCACTGATTGCAACCAAAAACTAAAATTTGTAAGATATTCTTGTGAAGGCAAAGGGAAAGGTACTTTGCAGTAACAACGCTAACCTTCTCTGCATAAGCCAAAGCTCGCCGCTCATCTTTCCTTTCCCACAACACCGATAAAGCTACACAGACTTCTGCCCTTGTAGGGTCAATGTTCAACAAATCATGCACCAACCTGTTCAGCTTGGAGCTATCAGAGTTCATCTTCAGAAGCATTGCATACTCATCCATGTAATCAATAATGTACGGATCACTAGATCGAGCCTGTATAAGTACTTAAACATCAGACCAAATATTATAAAGATAATGAACAATGCCTCTAATCTCTGAATTAACAAACCTTTTCAAAATTCATAATGGCTTCATCATTTCTTCCAATAATAGCTTCAACCTTCACATGTACATTCAAATGTTTACTCAGTTAGAATTACAATCTTTAGAAGTTAACGGTTAAACAGCTTTCACACTTAAATCAGCAACTATAGATCTAATATCATAAAGTTAAGGCTTCAATCTTCAACTTCTCCTGTAGCAATTTTTAACCACGATTAGGCCAAGGAAAAAGAAATATTATTAGAAATCTTCACATGCACTGCCCAATTTACAAGAACAAATATAATGCATATTTACTATTTAGATGTAACAAGGATCCTGTAGACGTATAGAATTACCATAGGATAGAGATATAAGTACTGCAATTACAACCAAAAAAAAATATGCTAACCTTCGCTATTTCCAGTAATATGTGTACATTACTAGGAAACCGTTGTAGAAGTTCAGTGAATAGTTCTAGACCACCTGCCATTCCAAATAAACGTTGCCAATGGGAAACAAATCAGTTGGGTAAGAACTCATAAAACTGGTCCAACAAATTCTATTGCCACATACATATTAAGAAAATATAAATATATCAGACATTTAAAGTATACCAAGAAAATTCTATAAATTGTGCAAAAAAAGTCACTACCCAGGTGTAAAGATAAAATACTCTGCAACATATCTAACATAGTAACATATATGAAACAATTTTGTCCAAATCTGGTAATAACTGTAAAACACGCATTCAAATGTCCTACCTTTGTAATCATTTGACGCAATGCAACACTGGGCCTCAACAAAGCGCTGCATATGGACAAGCAGACTATCAAAACTATGTTATTAGATGCATCACAATCCTGCAAAAACCCAAAACTAAGAGTCCTTTTTTTTTATTTGACACATCCACAAAGTATTTGAAGGTTGCTAAATACCAAGTTCATTAACTTGACTGACCATGTCACATTACTTCTGCTATTCAAGGATATCTGAAGTAGAATATTGTCACTTTGAACAAAAAGATCATGACGTACCTGTAGCCACCGGCTAGAATCGAAATTATCAAAGGGAGGCCTCCCGCTTCTATTTGGTGTCTGGACATATCAATCAAGAACATCAATAGATACCCAGAGAGAAGAATTCTACTTTACAACATGCTATTAGATTTGCAAAACCAAATCATTTTCCACACCAGAGAAAACCAAAACAAAATCTGAAAAAAATAATCTGTCTTTGAAAACTTCAACTAAATGAAAAGTACTACTAAATAGAAAAATCCAACACATAATAGACAGACAGAAGCAATCTACAAAGCCAAAGATTGAAATATGCTCAAGTATCAGTGTCAAAAAATTTGGCTTAAGTATCACAGTCACCAGAAAGCCAAAATGCTCTTCATACATGGAAGAAAAATCAAGCTAATATACCACCAAGCTCTTCTTTTTTCTGTACATATGCAACAAAAGTAAATACAAAAGACTTTCTACTCAAGGTGATTTGCCAACTTGCCAGAAATAAATGCAAATAAGCTGCATCTGTTTTTGACTGGCAAAGAAAGAAATAATAAAATGAAGAGAAGAAATACTCAGGGGGTGAGAGAGTAGGGGGGGGAGTCAGGTCCCAATATCTCGTTTATGGTGAAATCTTGTCTGTCTTTGTTAAGATGTAGACAGTGTTTTGCATTATACTGCACTATGAGTATTTGCATAAGAAATTTAGAGAAGACTCGCTTTCATATGCTTTAAAGTAAATTGACAGCTAGAGGAAGATGGTCTATCTAACAAACCTGAGGAAACAACGAAAGAATATCCTTGGCTGCAACTCCTAATTCAGCCAAAGCTGTAATGGCTTCCAAGATGTAAGGGCAGTGCCTGTCAGAAGGGCCCAAAAATAAATACAAACAATATTAACAAGTTGATATTTCGAGAAGAAAATAGTTATGAGCAAAGTGGTGAAAAAATAAAAAGAATCTGCAAGCAGCAAATTTTCTGCTTTATTATAAGAGACAACAGTGAGCAGGAGATGGGAATCAAGCATCTACAAATAAGCATGAGGAGAACAAAAACCACAAGACTAGGAAGAGAACTAGAGAACGTCTACTAGATAACTAACATTGCTGTAGGAACAAAAACCACAAGACTAGGAAAATTTATCAACTTCATTGAATTGGCATCACTGATGCAATTTTAAAAGAATTTGGTAGTTCGTTACAAGCAATGAGGGGTGCACCTAAAAGTCAGTAACAGTACATTGTGCGTATGAATGTTTGCTTGGTTTCTCATTCAAAATGAGAACAGTACTCATACAACCCACACCTCGTTGTCTTTTTCTTTTCTTCCCTCCAACCTTGAGGAAACTAGGAAAACTGTGGAACTATTACATAGCTAGTGTTATAAATTGAAGGATTAAGATTTAGAAAATCGAGAAGCCAACATGAAATTAAGAACCGCAACATGAGACAATGTAACTTGACAGACCTCAAACACTCTTTATAGCAAGAAATAGCAGAACGATTATGTCTAGAATGTCGATAAAGCTTCCCCATTGTTAGATTCATCCGCAAGGTTCTTGCTTTGCTAGGGATACCCTCCATCTGTTAATGAAACAATAAAATCACATATTTTAAATCATTGAAATGAGAAAGGGAAACCAGTTAGAAACAACGTTACAAGATATAATACAAGTATATAATTATAGCCAAGGCAATTGAGTTCACCTAAATAAACAGAAAGGAATGAAACAGAAAATGGTTGAGAAGAAACCTCGACAAGAGCCGCACGGTTATCGTTTAGTGAACAATGGCAAAGAGTAATTTTGAATTTCACCTGTCAAAAAGATGCCAGCGAAATACCCAATAAGTAAACACACATATTAGGTATACTAAATAATAGACAAGCCTGATGACTAACAAAGAGAAGGTTGGAGAGAATGTAACGAAGACTACCTCGTTTTCATTAATTGCTGAAATATTCATCGAATTTGGGGAGGATGACCTGTTTGATGTGGATCTAGAACTTGTATTCTGTTTGGGAATAATCTTACAAAGATTCAAGGCTTGCTTGTACATATACTGCCAAAAACAGTAAAATAAGAAACTAGTATGATATCCTCATTAAATAACTTAATGACTCAAAGAAAATACCAACAAACAGATAAAGAGCAACAGGGTCCTGGGGACGTATTCTAGCTGAAAGCAAAGCGACCTCGTGACATGATCGGCCTCTGGCTCACCCACATAATTACATAAGGCTACTGTCATCAGATGCATAGTTTCCATTCTGAAATGTCTAGTGCTATCAAAAGTAACGAGATTGAAACATTCAAAGNACTACAGTTAAATCCATCATCATAGCTGACTAGAAATATCAAATATGACTTTCTACAACAGTTCATTCTATTGTTAAAAGAACACATAAAACCTTACCATTGCTCTCCGATATTGTTTCTCACCAAACAAAGAATCACCAAGAAGCACCTGCAACACGACCATAACAGAACATTACAAAGAAAACATACTATAACAATGTATAAGCATTGAATCCATTTTTCCTGTTGATAGAAGTATCACACCCCAAATTTTTGTAAATTGCCCCAAATATAAATTCATTTTGACCAGTAAAAAAAGACTGAGCAACAAAATATTACAAGAAATTTTAAAGATCTTACATAGCTTTCAGCTTTAACATGTGGACTGGTTTCAGCATTTGTAGCAGTTGATGAGACAAGAAAGCAACTCTGCTCAAAACAAATGATTCGAAAGAATACTCTCCATCTATCTATCTCATAGATAGATAGAGAGAGAGAGAGAGAGAGAGAGAGAGAGAGAGAGAGAGAGAGAGAATCATAAAATATCGAACACTGAAATGAAGAATTCTTCATATGAATTCGATTCAGTATATAATTAGTAAAGTTTTCATCAATTTATCTAATAAACTGTGACTACAAGCTAAAATCTCAGAGAGAAAGAGAGAATTCTAGAGAGAGAGAGAGAGAGAGAGAGAGAGAGAGAGAGAGAGGGTTACGAGCATCTGAGCAGAGTCGTAGAGGCCGAGATCGAGAAGGGAAGTGATCTGATCCCTTGGGACGTCCATGGTAGAGAGAGAGCTCGGAGAGAAAGAAACTTCGTCGGGAAACAATAAACAAAATTTGAAACCCCAGACCAGCCAAATCGTTAACCCCTCTCTCGTTTTAATTATTAGTTCCCCCCCTTATTAGGAGGGGTGTGTACAGTGAAGCGTGTGCATGAACCGAGATGGCCCCCAGACCGGACCTCATTTGAAAACTCTAAGCCCGAGATGTTCCTTCAAAAAATATCTATAAATGAAGATTAAATAAAAATAATAATGGATAAAGTGGGGATGAAATGTCGTGGTAATATGTAGGATCTATACAGAAATGATCTAAGGGTGTGAAAATGATATCTTCATCACTTAGATCATTCTAAAAAAATGTACTTCGTAGGTTTAAAATTAGCGATAAAAATGATTTGATACATAAATTATCCAATTTTTTATTGATTAAAAGTTTTAAAATAATATTATTTTAAGTGAGAATTCTCTAACATGGTAAGTACATCCTCAACAACAATCAGTCTTTAGATCGTCTCAACGTGGGGGACTAAATGTGAGCACATCAATACAACACTTTTACCACTGTAATTGATCCCTCTTGAAACTATAACCGATTTCTTTAGGGGTTTGGGTTCAAAAGGATTGGTGGGCTTCGGGGAAGTTGGATTAAGCTAGAATAGAAGGTTGAGTTCAAATTTGGGCCACGTTTTCAGAAAGTTCAACTCAACCCTAACACTGACTGGTTTGACCTTGTTCAGTATAAAAACAAGGAAACAAGTCAGTATCAACCCTAATCCTGAGTTCCTGACTCGCTTAGCCACGGTCAGGGTTAAAGTCAACAGGCTGGTCGGGTCAGGTTTGTCATATCCATCCTAATCACGGTCCAAATGAGTGTTGGCCTTGGCCCGAGAAATTCTGGGGACAAATTTGTGAAGTTCAGTTTTGCTTCAAAGTTCCCAACTTCTTAACACATAATAATGGCAAAAATAGCACCAATATCAAATCACATTACAAGATACGATAGGTAGGGGAAAAGCATCAAATATTCACAAGCAGTTTACACACAAAACAGGGTTCCCTTTTACAACACAAGGAGGAGCAGAAAGGTCAGGAATTACTACTGGTCATTTCCAACACCAATAATCCACTGTGCAAGATGTGTCAAATATGGCTCTGCTTGTGAACTGTTGCTTAAGATGGGTCCCAGACTCTGAAGCTCACCATTGAACTCTCTCTCAAATTTCCTGCACATTTTATAGGCCCAAAGTTAGAAACAAAAAATAAAACCAATGCATGTATAAACATATAAGAAAATTTGGAATTTTTATTTTCCATTGCTGTTTCGATATGGCTTACAGGAGAGATTCAGTGGCTGTTGTTGCATCCTCAGCTGTAAGTTTCAATGCCTGGACTTTGTTCCTTGATCTCCAGGGTTTGGATTTTTCTGAACCAATTGATGGTACCACCTCTGGCTTGGGAAGGTAGATGGATGATGAAATCAACCACTGAGTTGCTGCTGCATAGTTAAGGCATATTGACTTCAGCTTCTCCACTTTCTGCAATTTGGAAAATTAGGGGGTAGGATGAGTACATACACGAAAAGATCGAGCCAATTTTCTTGGCCTTTAGCATCTCTTAGGTTAGACAACTGATTATTGCTTGGACGCACCTCCCATGCCAGTGTCATGTTTACTGGTGACCCTCTACCGATAACTTTCATTTCAAGATTAAAAAATTAATATTTGGAAACCACTATTTCTAACCTTGAGAAGTTCTGGCAAAAGCAGCAAGCATTCTTTCAGACACTTTTGAAGGAAAAAATCATGGTATTGGATAACCTGCCATAGATATCATCATAGAGAAACATTACTTTCAAATAAAAAAATGAACTTAGTACACTTAATCCATATAAATTGTATCAATTTCCATAAATTGTTGGGTAATTTTCTTCTATCATAATGATCCTCTTGCCCTGTAGTTGTGTATAATGTGTAGAATTAACTAGTAAAAATCCATTATCATGTACCCTCGACTAGTATGTATTTACACATACTAAAAGCTATACAAAATGTATTCATCGCTACCTGTTTGTTTTGCGATCAAACTTCTAGTGGAAAACAAAATTCTAATAAGGGAATAAAACCATACCTCATCTATGCTCTTTGCAGTTTGAAGTCTACCATGCATCACGTGCCAATTGGGTTCAAGAACCTGAAAACAAGACACTCAAGTAATGCTTCGAACGAAATAGAATATACACTTGGTTTCCATTCTGAGAAGAACAAGATGACACTAGGCAACAGGACCAGATGTCCTTGCTTATACACGCAGACAGCACAAATGAATGGGATACCAACCATTCAATGGATCCACATATCTCTTGGGGAATATTACAATTTTTGTAAGTAATTAGATAACAAATGGTTCAAAAGTTTAGAGTCCCAAACACATGACACAGACAGTTGCCAATATTCCTCAAAACAATATATGAAAGTAAAAGAGAAAAAGAAGAGAGAGAGAGAGAGAGAGAGAGAGAGAGAACAAGAAGAGCTCACCTCAAATGTCAGATAGTGCAGAAGGCTATTAATAAATTTAAGCATGCTACGACAGAGCAACGATGATCGGGAGATGATAGTTCCACGAGTGTTAACAGCACGGATTCCCTGCAGAATAAACCACAAATTAACAGAAGCAAAAATAAAAAGAAAAGAAGAGCAGGCATCATTCAATTAGGCATGTTTCACGTACTTGATGTATTTGCCATGCTCCACAAAGTTGGCGGTTAACATGTTTACAGTGGAACAGGAAGCGGAAAATCAATTGATATTTTGTTAAGGCTTTCCTTGAAATCACAAGCGACAATGGCCATCGAACCTATTTCATGAACCAAATATTTAGGGAAAAAAAAGAATCAACTAAATATTGGAAGAGAATAAAGAGACAAACTCAAAGTAGCCACCAGGAAGGCTGTAAGAACGGCTTACTGGTGGCAACATATATGATTTTGCAGGAGAGTTAAAGGATCCCATGCAAGGTTCACCTAGCACCACAGTTTTATCCAAACCATCTGATCTACCACATTATTTTTAACAGAAAATGGTGAGACAGCCCAAAAAATTCGACAGATCATTGATAGAAACAACCTTTTGTGGTGGGAGAGTCCAAGGGAGGGCAATTCCATGGTTGGTATCGGACAAGTGGGCTGTTCTCAACAGTCTACACTTACAGTACCTTGGATTCCCTAATAAGAAAGAGATTATGGAATCAATAATAACAGTGACTGACCTTGTAACTCAAAGAGAATGTTTCCAGACCAGTAATGCTAACTGGCTCCTCCAGATCATTACTATCAGAAATAGGCTTATTGATTTCAAGATCTTTGAGTGTGCCCAGTCTCTTAAGCAATGAAGTTCTTTCCTGAAAAATAGAGAAGAATCCATGAAAAATTGAAAATGGGATGGGAGATTCAAATCCAATTTTCCAGCCAACTGCACAAAGTAAACACAAGCAAGAAAAGGATAATCAGATACTTACCACACAACATGTCAAGTCCTCATGGCAAGGATCTGCTGAAGCAGCAGTTGTGCGCAAAGCAAGGTCCAAGAGAGACTACTTTGCCAAAGAAAACATAAAGATTTATAAGTTTAACTTGGATTTAATGAAAGCTTAAAGAAAAGAACGGCCCAGAAGTAATTCTAAGCCCAAAAACGAAAAGAAAAGAAAAGAAAGTTAGAGGCCAACCTGAAGTTTCTCCACAGAAATTTCATCAAGCCTTTTAGCAAGCTCATCTCGAGCTATGTCCATAAAGTGAACCAAGAAATCACCCTGTGGACAGTAGAGAACTTCTATAAAAAGGTATCAATTCAGATACTCATCACATATTGGGCTTAAATGTTGGAGGAATTTTGGGAGTTCCAAGTTTGAAGAATTTTTCAGTAAGTGGGCTAACCAGATTTAGGAGAAGCAACAGATATCATCTTACTCTTACTTCCTCTGCTCCTTCTAAGGCTATAACTGTAATTCGGAATGCTTTCTTATAAATCTTTATTCTTTACAATGCAGTGCATGGTATCTCGGCTTTTACCATTTTGGTGTATTGTTGTGATGTATGGGTACAGGACGTTAGATGTTTCCACCAACAGAGTTAGAAAGGGCCTATCTGAAGATTTTGTCGGCCAAGCTGGGATCATTTCACCAACTTGAGGGAGAGTGTCTTAGGCATGTTTATAGTAGTGAAAAACATAACTGGAAATTTTCTAATCCCACATGGATTGATTATTGGGTAAAAATACCTGATCGAGAAGAAAATAGTGCTTTATTGACCGCAGCTTTCCCATGAGATCATACTGTGCCAATAAGGATAACAAAATTCATCATCATGAACATATGAAACGGAGACAGAAGACTAGTGAAGATTACGCCTATATATGATTGAGCAACAAAAACTGGAGCACACCTTTTCTTTTATGAGATTCAAGAGCTCACCGCTAGCAAAATCATAAGCAGCTTTTATGCATTCAAGGTAATGATGGTTTGACTCAAAGCTCGTCAATTTTGAACTTTCCAACATAGGAACCTGTCAATAACAATCTTGTTAGCACTAAACACTAACAGTCACATGAAGATAAAAAGGGTAAGGCAAAACTTCAGTATTTAAGAAATATATATAAGCAAAAACAGACTAACAGAGCCCTAATAACTACCTGAACATTGTGTCCACATTCTCTCATGACATTTAAATATTTTCCTGTCGTCAGAATTATCCCTGCAGCATTTGCGAGGAAACTAGGAATTCCATCCTTGAGGCTATATCGTTGTTTCCAGTACTTAGCATCATAATCTTGAGTGAGACTCTCCTGTCAAAGAGTAAATCATATGAGCATCTACAGCGCACATGTCAGGAATTTAATACAAGAAAATAATCAAATACCTTTTGGAGAGATTTGTTCTCAGCAATGAAAAATTCGCCGTAAGGATCATTTATCACTCCTTCGTAGACCCACCTAAAGTTCAATTTGTTGTCATTCAAGTAATAACCACATTGTTTAGATCATGAGATATTGACGGAAAATATAACAGTCAAGAACACTCAAAATCATCTAAAATTAAGTACTTTTGGATAGAGAAACTCTTTGGTAGCTCTTTTAATGCTCTAAAAGTAATCTAGGATAGCGAGTGTGTTGCACCATTAGGAATCGATATCTGTCACCTAAGACATCTCCTTTGCTGAATTACAGTCTGATGAAAGTTTGTCAAAACCATCCAACCAAAACACATCTTTCTAAGTAATTTCATGTTTCTATTATTGTCAAAATAATTATGCGAAACTAATATTTCTCCTGGAGGAGATCTACTACATGATCTAAGATCTGAATGGTGGAAACAAGTTTCCCTACACACTCACCTACCACACCCCACCCCCTGCATGTGCATCCTGTGTCTTTCCTTTTCTTATTCACCTTTATATTGATCACTCGCACCATGAGCATGGGTATGCCTTTGGTAGGCACTTTAGCAACATCAAATGTTAATTGGATTTGCTCGTTTTGGTATATGAAACTACACATTGAACTCTTCTAAGAAAAATCAAACACAAATTCTTGGAAGCATGAACACAGACGACCTCTCGCAAGTGTAAGCAACAAGAAAGTAAAGGCAGGTTCGTAATAGGTTGCTTAACTATTACCTTTCTAATATACCAAGATATGCCGAACTTGCACTTTGCATCATCTTCTCAAGCAACGACCTCACCGCATGATCACCAGACATGGCCTTAGCCTGAAATGAGTAAGAGTCAAAACGATACTTACTAGCATAAACAAACTGGAAATGAGTTGAGGGATTTCTCCACCAAAAAGAGATTCAACATTAAGATAGAACATATAGAATGAAAGGAATCGAAGTTATATGATAAAATGTTTAACCTGGCTTTGCAAGAGGTTAAGAACTGCAGAACCCGTGAAGTTGTTTGCTGAAGCCTTCTGTATTACAGTTGACAGAGCTTGCATGGAACCCATCATTGGCTGGCAAGAACGACAGAAATTCGTTAAATTGATGTATATGAAACTGTTACATAGAAGGTAAAACTCAAGACAACCTCAAACCTGACAGAAGAACCAGAACCCTTGTATGGAAAGTCTTCCAAGTCGAAATTGGTGTTCAAGCTGTGCCACCATTGCTTGGTAATCCTGATAAGAACATCCTTAATGATTATTTTAAAATCGGGGGGAAGACCCACTTGAACAATAGACTAAGTGCACAATGGTATCTAAGTGCCCAATTTCGATATCATAACTCCAACCTTAACAGAAAAAAGAAAAGTTACATGCAAATGAATATCTAGAAAATTTTTAATGGCAACCAGTGCATCAGGTAACATTTCTTCTTCTTCTTTTTTAACAGAATCAGGTTTATATATTCTACTTCCTTACATAAAATGGTTTA
This sequence comes from Macleaya cordata, assembly GCA_002174775.1. Taxonomy (NCBI): domain Eukaryota; kingdom Viridiplantae; phylum Streptophyta; class Magnoliopsida; order Ranunculales; family Papaveraceae; genus Macleaya; species Macleaya cordata. The sequence continues at coordinate 356,421 of MVGT01003318.1, forward strand.
ATCTGTTATGTTGCATACAAACAAATATGAAATATCTAGTGAAAGAGAACAGTATCCACCTCTCCATAGAAGGAATAAATGAGCATCAAGTACATTACAACTAAATTTAAGCATACCACTTTTAGGATAGAAAACCTACTAGAAGGAGTGCCCTTAGTGCAGCAGCAAAAGCATGATTGACCAGGCCATTCTTGAATTGAGACCTCGACTCAACAAACTGATTAATCAACAAAAAGTTCTCGCACAAAGGGAAAATGCGCTTTGTAAGTTCCTGCAATAGTAAGTCACGATCAGCTCATATCAAGGTTAGTTCAGAATTCAATGTGGATTCTCATATACCAAAACGAGCAAATTTGAAGAGTTTATGAAGAGTCAAATTTCATAGAAGTGCCCTAAAGTACTTCATCAAGTTTCTAAATTGAAAAACCTTAACACTCATTGTCTATTGTTTTGTACTCAATTGAGTTTTGATATACTTGCTTAGCTTTACAGATACATTTTTCATTTTTTGAACAGTAGCTTTTGCAAATACTTGATAAACTCTCAGGCACTTAATTGAGTTTCTTTTTAAGTTTCCATAAGAACAAGTTTGCTCTTTTAACTTCAACGAATTTTTTTTCTTCAAACAATCAAACCTTAAACAAATTGCTTGGGCCACAATATAATAACTTCATAAGATGCTTTTCTAACCTGAAGCGCAAGATCCATAGATGCATCAACCTGGAAGGTAACTTGTCCATCATTTCCGCGAACCCTTTTAATTGAAGTGTATCGCCCCTCAATTCCAACCAAAGCAGAGAGGAGATCATCGATAACTAAGAGCTCCTACTTAACAGAAAAGAAAACTAGAACCAGATTATGAAAAAGAAATACAATTACCAAAAAATTCATCAAAACCAGAGAATAAACACTGATGTTTAGAGAAGCACTGGTATGCTAACTTATCCCTTTTGAAATAAAGTAAAATATAAGTATGTTTCGATGATAATGGACTTTCTATAGCTTTTTCTTGCTTTTGAAGAAGAATTAGGTAGACGTTTAGTTTCTAGTTAGTTGTTTATGCATATAAAAACTAGTAGGTGGCACATGTGTATTGAAGCGTAATATTTGAAAGCGATGTTTGCAATCTACACATACATTTGCTCTTTTTGTTTTGTAAAAATAGGAGTAAAATGTGGGAAGAGAGAGTAGGAGTTATTGTTCATTTATGTGGTATTTGATATTAAGTAATACTATTTAATGCCCGATCAAAAAAAGTAATACTCTTTAATGTTAGTTATTATTAGAGTTGAGCATTTTAATGTTAGAGTTTGTTAAATACCAAATATACCCTTAGTTAGAAAGTGAACTTAAAACTTTTATTGTAAACTTTGCTTATCGCCTATCGGAAAACTTATAAGAAGGATAATTTTGGCTTCAGAAAAAAAAAAAATGGCATAATTTTGGAACTAAACCTATTTCTTCTCATAATTTTGCTCTATGTTTGTGAGATTGGTTCTACTTCTCTTTTCATGCAATAAACAAGCTTCTCTGAGTTATAACCAGATTTTCTTTCTTTTTACTTTGCCAAAAAAAAATAATAATAATTGAAGCAGAATTACAAATTTCTTGAAATGATGAATTAAAATGAGAAAAAAATAATAATAATAATAATACTTTGTCAAGCACAACTAGAGACCCATGTTTTAAGAACTGCATCGAGTAATTACTAACCAATAAGAAAAAAGATAAACATTGTGAGAAACAAAAAAAAATCTATCATGTATTTCTATACAATTAGGTTACTGCTTCACACCAAAGCTAAAACACAAACCTGAACAGAAGCATGGTAACATCCGACAGGATTTTCCGAACCTGGACTGTTTAAGTAAATTAGAAGGCCAAAAAAGGTTGAATTAAATACAAACTAAAAAGATAAAAGCCATTTAACTTAAAATTTTCCAAAATAAATAACTAGGGGAAAAACAGTACATGTATTGTGCAAATCTAGTATAGAGGCTAGTTATTGATTAATGTACAGGAATTAAGCCGAAAGCGAGCTATTTCATAGTCTAGGTTAGTTGTCCATTAAGAAAGCAATATCCTACGTGGAAAACCAATACAATTGAATGAGCAGGACCATCCAATCCATCACATTGTTTAGGAATGGCATAACCCTATACCTAACTACCCACAATTACACCAAAATGTGTAGAACTGAAAAATGCAAACCCATGTTAATTGAGTATCATGTAGATCGAAATTACCCCTCAATTAGTATATATAGATATACCTAAACGTGTTCGGGGAAAACCCTTTGGTTCCTGGTTGTTGAGAGGTAGCCCTTGTTTCCTGAAATCGAAAATCGAAACTCCATTATTGTTTGAGGAAATAATACAGGTAATTATTATGCTAGAAATTCAAAGGAAATGTATGGAAGGAACCTGATGAAATCGACCGGTGAGAAATGGGCGTTCGACATTCCATCGAGGAGTTGAAGGGCAAGCAACGGAGTCCATGTAAATGCAACTGTGATCAGAGATCGTATTACAAACTCGCTCAGATTTTAGAGAGAGAAAGAGACAAGGAGAGAGAGGGGAGTAAAGGTTTAAGAGTGTCGACTGTAAAGAGAAAGGTCTGCAAGAGGTTTTTTGAGCGTAGTGGCGGGTTCTTCTACCAAGTCCAAAATGCATCGACTTCGAGATTCACCCGCTTTTAAGTTTTAAAGTTTTAAATGTTAATTACAAACTGGTCCTTGTATTCAATTATAGTGTGTTTCGACGTAGAATGAAACATGAGTAACATGAATCCCTAGAAAAATGAATCATTTGGTTTGTTTGGTAACTATTAAAGAATCCATGGATTCATGAATCCTCGAAAGCTTGAATCCTTTAGTTTGTTTAGCTGCCATTTAAAATTCAAAGAAAATCTCTATTCTGTTGTTTTAATTTTATGGGGTATAATCTGCATTGAGTATGATGAATACATAGTGAATCCTTAGTTTAGAATTCCAGCAAATTCTATGGGGGGGAGGTGGGACTCCAAAACAGGGATTTACTGAAAAACATGTTTCCCTGGGAAACAAATTTCTAGAGATTCTTGGCAGCCAAACAGACTAGGGAAACATGAATTCATGGTCCCCACTGAATCCCTACCTTGGAATCCCCCATCCAAACAAACCATTAAATTATCTTAGAAAGCAATTTCATCCGATCCGAATCGTCCTGGTCCCATACCGAGTTGATTCAACCGAGTCCAACTTGGAACCGAATACGATAGATAGTATTTGTAAACGTACATCTAATTCAACCAGAGTGACTCACAGGTGCCTCGAAAGTGACCGGACGAGAAAAGACCGGTCGGGTAATCCTGAGCACCCAATCACCTACATGAATCACTGGGTCAACTCGGCACGGTTTGAAATGATATACTGGTTATAAATCATAGTATCATACTTACAAATCTGTTACATCAGAAAAAGTCTCAGGATGATTTCCCACTTTAAAATTGGAAGTGTTTAAAACTCAGTCATTCAAACTACATTTGGCTGGATTTTCCTTATAATGTTGTTGCTAGCACAACATACAACCTCAACTACTTCCAAACCTGAACATAATCTGTGATGAAGACGGCGGATTGTTTGCACGAGCATCAAGTCTCCCAAAAACAGTGATCGGTCATTCTTCTTCAGGTTCTTCCTCTTCTTGGAGAAGATTTTCTCTATTGTCGTGGGCCCAGAAGCCGCGTACATCTATAAGCATGCTGGCAACAGTTCCACCTTGTTTGCAACCAAGGAGATCAGCCAGTGTAATCCTTAGCGGGTCTGCCGGTTTCACCATGTCCCAGATCTCATCCCTCACATCCTCGATGCACAATTCATAGTTCCCTCCCTCTATCCATTTCTGGTGTACATCTCTGTTGCACAGGCAAGAAAAAAAAAAAAGATTTTTCTGGTCAGTCAACTAAAATAGCATTTTGCCAGTAATTGAGAATTCCATGATTTCAGAAAACCAAATGTTTTTAATGATTATGTCCGGTAATTTGAGACTTGCAGAACTTGCTTCCAGATCTACAAGCAGGAAATTACTGATTCTTCCTGTAGGAAGATTGTATCAGGTAACATCGCTTTTTGGATGCACCCCTTCTTTTCTTCCATATTCAACTTAAATAGAATGAGTAATAACAGAAAACCTTACCTTGAGAAGAAATTTAAAGAAACTAGAAACAAAATAGAAAGAAAAAAAATTCAACACTAAAGAAAACGTAATCATGTGTAATTGGACAAAGTTTACCTGAAAAGTGTGTGAATATCAGCTGTTGTAAGAAATCCCCTTCCATGAAGATCAAGACACCTAAACAAATATGTCAACCCTTCGGGTGTGTCTTTGTTTTCCAGGGCCAAAACGAAATCAAGAAAGCTTTCAAAATCCATCTCCCGTGCATTACTACCACCTCCACTTTTTCCACGTCTCACATGCTCGTCAAATGCTGAAAAGGGAACAACGAATACATGAAGAGAAAACCATCAAACATGAAAGACGCTTTATACCAGATAACAGAATCAAAAGTTGGTAACTTTTAAAGCTGGAATCACAAGAAGATACATAAGTGCAATAATGCCAGGTGAAAGTCAAGGTACACCACGAAAGTTCGTACTAATGCGAATTTTCAGATCTCCAAATTTATTTAATTCAACAACATTTGCACGAAGACTGCTTGGTGAAAACCAAGAAATTTCCATTTCGTTCAATTCTAATAATTCATTCTTTTAGTAAACATATCCATGCATGGTTTTTGCAGTTTTCAGGTTAAAATTTGTATCTAATATGTCTAGACTGTTGCAGGAGCTTGAAAATATTCTGGACCCATTTAGTTAATTGAAGATGTTATCTTCTGTATCTCCAGTATATACTGACATCTTTTTTTTTTTTTTTATGAATGCATTATCTATTACCATGAAACTGTTATAGACCACGAGTACAACATAGATTGCTTTATTTTCCAACACTAATAAAGTAAGTGGTGATTCCATACCCCGCTCAATGAAAATTTCTGTTAGTGTCCCATCTGCATATTCCCGAAGCTCCTGCTTGCTCAAGGTCCCGTTCATATCTTTATCTAGAGCAAGAAACATATCTGCAGAAACATTACGGGTATGGTCAGCAAGACACATCACAAGGCATTAATTACAGATTTATATTAGAAAGTAAAAGGAAAATTTCCAGTTGCAGAGAGAGTAATAACATTCACAAAGCTACAAGGCTGCAAAGCATGGATGATCCTCATGGCCTTGCAACCACGAAGTAACTCTTTGATATGGTGTGTAATCAAACTACGAAGACTTGGTTTCCAGATGCCCCCTTATGCACATGTATGTTCCTTCATTAACCAGATAATTTACATCTAATTTAATCAACTTGTCCAATAAAACTTCTTCTTTTTAGATTAACTTCATCTCATATGCTACTTACTAGCTTAGACGGCCCAAGGATATATAAGATTATTAACAACAAAAGTGTGATTTCTCCGCACAAGTATTATGAAAGATCAGACAGTCATACAAGTGCTACTGGTAGTACTCAGTGTGCCAGAAAAATTAAGCATACATGGAATAAGAATATATCAAATATGGAGAAAAATAAAAAACAGCAGAAATAGAACATTAAGCAGTAATTCCTATAAATCATAGAAAAACCTCAGTACGCACCACATATCCGTTGAGCAGATGTCAAAGAAAACCAGTTCTCTGCTTGTTCAGTATCAGTTACTTCTTCCTCACTTTCCTAATAAAAACAAAAAATGAGAACAAAGAGTCAGCTCCAAAGTTGAAAAAGATAACTTAGGTAACGAAAATATGCAATTCAGTACGTAGCACCTACTCTCATAACATATACAATTAAGCAGTTAACATCAAATACTTTAATCCAAATATTTCCTGCACATTTGAAATTCCCCTCAAAAAAATAAAAAAATTCCTGCTCATATAAATTTTCAGAACCTCCAATCTGAAATTCTGAATTAATCATCCGTAGCAGATTAGAGTTATTGGAGGTAGGGAGAGAAGAATGGACTACAGCTATCTACATAACGTGGACTATTGGGAGTGGAGGCCCTTCATGTGCTTTTTACACTAGAGATGCAAGTTTCATGGAGTTTAAATCACTAAGGCTGCACCTTGAGGTTTTCATTCAGTGTCAACTCAAAGCTAAGCCACAATGTCTAAATACAAGATTGGCAACAATTCACTCAACAAGATACTTTATCGATTAATGGATTATCAAAATGAAGGAACTCATATATGCTACACAAAGTGACATTTTCAGAATACTCACTAAAAAGAAAACAATGGTATCTAATGCATATATAGAAAGAGCATCATGCATAAATAACCATCCAGTATCAATGCAGAACCCATCATTCATCGATTGAACTCTACCATACAAAAGAAAAGCAACCCCCGTGGAGATGCTAAGCAATACATGAATTGTGAATGATGCATGGCAGCGACCTAAACAAAAAGGGCAAATCGGTGTCCCAAGGTCGGTGTGGTACAAGAACAACAAAATGACCAACTACTCAGAAAGAACCTACCTGGTGCAGTTCCATGAGTTCCTGGAGGCAGTTACTAAGCAGCACCTTTTTTATGCAGGCTTTACCTGTCAATAACCAAAAAAGAGGAGTAAAATTCCAATTGTCAAACGATTGATAGATAAAAAGGAAAAAAGAAACAGAAAAACAAAATACGGAACTAGCTGATAATGAATTATAAGCTTCGCTGATAATGAATTATTTCCTTCAAAAAAAATTATTAGCTTCGCTTCTGAAGATGAGAAATTCCCAGTTACATACGCCAATTTTGTATCTTGAAACTCCCTAAAAATAAACAAACCAGGCTACCAAAGTTGACTAACAGCTCTGCGACTAAGATATCATAACCATTTCAACAGATTCTCATTACTGCTGTCCTCAGTCCTTAACTCCTTATGGCACATGCAAAACCATTTCAACAGATTCTCCCTTATTTGATCACTAATTGAGGTGATGCTAACTCCAACTGTCCAACATCAGCAACCCTTGCCAACTCACAACTCATTGCATTTGTTTCATAATTTATCTTAGTTTTTTCAGTCATCCATCCCATCTACATGCATATATGAATAAGCTTCTTGGTTGCCCAACAATCTGCTCCATAAAGTATAGCAAATCTTATTGTTAAATTACAGAATTTTCCTTTTAGCTTGATTGGAAACATCCTACTTAATATCACTCTCCCAGATAATACCACTAATAAAAAGGTTTTTTAAGGGATAATACCATTTTACGCTTAGAAAAAACTAATAAAATGCTTCCATACAAGTAAATCTGCACTCTGGAAATAATCGATGGCAATAAAATCTGAGACACGAGAACAAACCTCGCCTATGAGGATCACAGAAAAAGAAGAATTTCTGTGAAGCTATACGGCAGTAAGTCGGAATAAAGGCTGCAGGCATATCACGTAGTTGCGCGAGATTAGGAATAAGGCCTCTTATGTACTGCTCCATTTCCTGAAGAGGCAAAAAGGGAACAAGCATAGTAAACAAAGAGTAACTTTGCAAAAGACATTAACAAACAATAAACATTAAATCAAACTAACACAAAAAGAAATCTAATGAAGTAAATTGAACCGCTCCAAAAGTATAACAGGTTCGAAAAAATGGATGGGTCCATACTTGAGGTTGAAGGAAACCATCGGAATCCTCATCAAGCTCACTCATATCAATTCTTGCTTGAGTAAGTGAAACCTGGACAACAAGTAATAGTTAGTACTTAGTAGTGACACATGCCATTTTTAATGAAAGAAGTAGTAGACCTATTTATTAGACAATAAGCCTGAACTTTTCTTCTTATTATTTCCTCATTCTCAAACTTTTCATTTTATTCTTGTAAAATAGATGGCAAGTAGGAAAAATGAGTTCTTCCAAAATATAAAATAGCTAAACCCACCGTGCGCATGACATAAAGGTAAAAAGGCAAGATGGCAATTCTTCCAGATTCATCTTTCTCAAATTTCATGAAATTTGAAGGGCTGAAAAAGCGTCGACATTTTGGGCCTATTTGCTCAGAACATACTGATGCAATGTGGCAGAAATCTTCGTAATTCATCTGAAAGATCAAAGCAAGCAATGAATTAGCACCATTGCCACAGAAGGGTGGTCAGAATCAAATAAGTAACCAAAAAGACCATATAAGTCTACAACTACAGAAAAGTAAAAAAAAGTTAGATTGAGAAAGTCCTCAATGAAATTTCTACAATTTTTAAACAGTTTTGAATGTTACAAGAAAGTATAGCTCTTGGTTCTTGATCACTTCCAAGAAAGTCTGACTTTTAACAGGAAAAATTGTGTGCACCATAGAAATCAAAAAGGGAAGAAGATTGAGGAGCAATAGACCTTTTCAGCACCAGTAGCATCATCAATCACACAGTTTTCTCTTAAGCATACCCACATGGCATCTAGATCGTCAGCATTTAACAAGAGATCTGATTGCTTCTGCATAATAGAAGTCATGAAATGAATCAGCTTGTCAAACCATATCAAACTATAAACTAAATGATCAAGTATGTGATAAGAATAAGTAAAATGATAACATTGACTTAGTGCAGCTAAGACCATCACTGCAGGAGTACAAGGAACAAGCTACGCATAAAAACGAGTTTTTAAGCTCAAACATTTGGTTACATGGAGCAAGCGGATACACAAAAAAAGCAAATAAGAGATTTTTTCAGCAATTAACATTAATGAGAACCAGCAAATCAAGCAGAAAGAATCCATAAGATAGTTGTACACAGTACCTTCAAAAACCGGTACTTTGCCAACCTTTGGACCCTGTGACTGATAGAGCCTTCTTCAGGTTTCTGTAAAAAGGAAAAACAGGGAAAAAAGAAAAATCAATGAACATCAAAAGGCAATTATCGAAAACACACACGAATGGGTTTTTAAATACAGATTCAAGTAAATCCCTCTGGAAACATTGGCATGTAATGTTATATTGGGTGTCAAAATCGAAATGAAACAGAACCTGGATGTCTTTAATGTTAACATAAAAGTCTTATACTCGTGTAAAAAAGATAATAGAGCCAACCACCAAAGGAAACAACTGGGAGCGCATGCCTTTCTGTAGAAGCTTGGAATTGTGCCGGCTTCAGCATTCTTCTGTTGCTTTTCTTTAAAGATCTCAAGCAAAATTCTCTTTGTTTCAAGCTCTGCGAAGTGAGAACATTAATGTACTTAAGTTTGAATGCAACAATAAGAGAAACTACATTTCACAACAACCATCGTAATACATGAGCAGTTTAAATAAACATAAACTAGTACTTCCTACTAAAAGAACATTTATTTGGTCAATTCTACAAAAGCAACATTGCGTGTTTTATTTGCATTTCAGCCAACGGTATATACCTCCAGAGGCATGCAGAGCACATATCCGCGGGAGGACAGTGATTAAAACCTCACCATGCAGTTTTAAGAACTTAAGCAATGGACAATTGGATCTTCAATGCAACTAAATTGACAAGTAGTTGTGCATGACTTTCATAGAATCAACCATCTAAATTTCTACAAATAAAAACCTCTGCAAACCCATATGATGTTCCAGATAAATTATGATCCCCATCCTACCAAAAATCTCAGAACTTACCGTTGAACCCAAAACTCACACTTTCTCAACCCTCTCAAAGGGGAAAAATAATTTCCAAGCATTATATTTCAAACAACAGCTCAAATGTACCAAATTAGTCTTCAAAATCACACATTTTTACCAAACACCAGTACAATTAGCTCAAAAGAAGTAACCAAGCAAATTCTAGTAATCTACAAATTGATCTATGTTTTCTAAAAAAATATGAAGAAAAGTGGAGAAGAACTGTAAGAAAAAAAATAAAATAAAAGAAACAACTGACCCATCAGAGCTTCAGAGCCAAGTCCAGCCCCAGATCCGATGAATCGACGGAGGTTTCGAACCCAAGGCATGGAGGATGCCGGAGGAATCTTTCTCTGCGTAACTTCGTGGCTTTCGCCATCGCTAGAACCGCTGTACATTCTCAGTTCTTACCTTTTCTGCTCTTCTTCGTCTACGTTTGGCCTTTTGGAGTTCAGATAGAGAACGAGTTCTGCGAAATTGCTAGAATGATTTGGGTGTTACTGGTCCGAAACCCTAATTTCGGTGATCTAGTTTTACATAGCTTTGCTCGTCTGAGCCGGAACTTGGAGGGAGAACTGCACAGACGAGGGAGAGAGAAAGACGGGAAATGAAACTTCGAAGAAAAGGATTGCTTGCTGGCTCGTAAAGTTGTAGGAACTAGGAGCCGTATGGTGCACACTTCTCAAGCTTGGACCCGTGTCCAGAATTCTCAGTTGGATACGGGATTAATAAATCCTTATAAATTCCTGTCGTGCTTGGCAAATGCCATGGAAACATAAATTCTGGAGATTCTTTTAAGGGTGCAAAAAAATGTGTTCCGTTTGATAGCCAAGAAATGTGTTCCGTGAAAATAGGCTCGTTTCTGCAACTTTCTTGGAATTAATTCCTTGGGGGCCAAGGAAGTCTATTGCATAGAATTACATTAAAAATTAACTATTAGCCACGTTTTAAGTAATTGGGCCTACAATTCCGTAGAATTAAAAAAATAATCAAACAACGAAATTTGTATTATTTCTGCGGAACTAACCCATTCCCATGGAATTCAAATGCTATCAAACACAGCCTAAGTTTATGTTTGATAGTAAGGAAATGTGTTCCACGGAAATAGGTTTATTTCCACCACTTTTGCGTAATTAATTCCTTAGGAGGCCATGGAAGCCTATTCCATGGAATTACATTAAAAACTAACTATTAGTCACGCTTTTAAATAACTGGGCCCCAAGTTCTGTGGAATTGAAAAATGCAAACAAACAACAAATTTGTATTGTTTACGTTGAATTAACCTATTTCCATGGTCACAACCTAATTCTACGGAATTAATTCCTTGAGTGGTGGGGGGGCCTAGTTACATGGAATTGAAAATGCAAATAAACAAACGAATTTTTTTTTTTCCTTGTAAACCTAATTCCATATAATTTAAAGGCTATCAAACACAGGCTTACTAATTCTTGACGTGTTTGGCAACTGTTATGGAAGTGGAAGTGTACTTGAGCACAAAGTACTATTAAAAGTCCCCTAAAAGATCCGCGGTCATGTAGGGACTTTATGGAGATAATCTAGAGTAATGCTACAGGAACCCCAAATTGTACTCTAAATAATACCTCATATTATAAAATTAGTGTGGGGGTTTAATTTCAGTCTAACTTTAGTCTAAAGTCGAATTTTATAATATGAGGTATTGTTTAGAGTGCAAATTCGAAGTTCATGTAGCATTTCACTTTTTGTAAATATGGGAAACAAAAAGTGGGTATGGTAGGTAGCTAGGTAGGGGTGTCAATTGGTACCAAAAAACTCGGAACCGAACCGGTACCAGAACCGTTTTTTGCGGTTCTGGGACCTCACTTTTTGGATCCGATAAATTTCGGATCCACCTAACGGGTACCCGGTTCCGTATAAATTCTATAATTTTATAGTTTAATTTACTATTATATAATAATTTTTTTTAATTAAAAAAAAGAAACCAATGACTATTATTTAACAAATTTTATAATAAAATAAATTTTATAATTGAATATAATACGAAAATACAAAAAAATAAAAAAACAATAACTTAAAACGGGTATCGGATACCCGCGGATCCTAGCGGTACCGGATCCGGAACCACCAATTGAGGTTCCAGAACCAGAACCGAAAGGATCTGGAACCGCTTCATATTAACGGGATCGGATCTGGAATCGACCCGTTGACACCCCTATAGCTAGGTGAGTAGCTTGCTTTATTGCGCGAGTCTTTTTATATGGTATAATAAATTCTCGTCCCCTATTTGAGTTCCAGAACCGGAACTTTAGTAAGTCCCGTATCGGATAGTTCAATAACCGAACCGGTCCCCAAAATCTGGTTACGGCTTAAGGAATACAATGGCCACGCAATTGGACGCACGTAAGCACGAGCGTGGGAAATCGAGACCGTGGGATTCGTTTGAGGGAAAAACGAAGAACAAGACATAAGAACCACGAACATCTTAATACGTGTTTTATGGATTTCCCTGAATTCCAGTTCTACTGAAGTTGATTTTGAAAATGTTGAGAAAGAGAATCAGTGTTCGAAGAAGGTTCATCCTTGAATGAAATCGAATCAGATTCAACAGAAACACTTCGATCATGGAACAGAAGATTTGGCTAAGCTGGTTCATTTTCTCCTGTTTTAATTAGTTTCAGTTATTAGTAGGGATCAGTAATCTCAACTGCAGTGATCTGGTACTCTGATTTGAGTTTTTTTTTTTTTTCCTCAATTCGAATTTTTTGAAGTGTAAGTAAGGATTCATTTGGATTGCTAGATTGTAACATTAAACCTAGTTTCCATGATTTTAGTCCACACAAACAGAAACCAGAAACCACGTTTTATCACGGATCCAGAATTTGATGAGTTTACTTGAGAGGAATTTCTTATTCATAAGTTGATTTGAACTGTTGATTAGATAATAATCCTTTGATTAATGTTAAACTGTTAGGATTAGGTATATCAGAATCTCATGAACATCCATACTAGTCTGTGTTTGCTGTCACAAGAACTAGGTTAGAAAAATATAATAGGTAAAGAAACTGTATTTATACTTGAGCTGAAAATGTGAGATCTCTATCTCTTTTTTCAACAAGATCTCACTTGTGGAAACTATCAACTTGATATTAGACACAATCACACTTTTAAGTTTTTAACACTTCTAATACTACTTTACACTCTTATAGATATTATGATGATATTTATGATAAGGATTCAGGAGATGGAGTTGTGCCTTCGTTTCTGAAATAGAAACCGGGCGTCAGAATTAGACCTAGCACCAATTGGTTTAACTTCTCTCATCCGAAAGATTGAATTGAGTCTTCTTAGCTTTTTGGCGAACGACTTGAATATGTTGTTAGCTGGATTTGATTGAACGAACTCCCGTTTCATAGAGACATGATCCTTCTCTAAGTCAGTTAGCCTCATTCTCATTCTTGAAACTTCAAGCTTTAGCTCTCGGTTCTCTCTTCTCACAGATGCGTAGTTGTCTCGAGGGGAGATGGCTCCACTACCTGCACCACTGCCCGAACGTTGAGGAAATTGGCCATTCATTGAACCGAAGAATAACTGATTGTGGTTCCCATTCATTGCGTTGCGGAGCCTAATCTGCTCAAAGTATAGAACTTGAACTGCCATTTGCACTGGTAACCTTTCATTCTGAGCCGCATGACTGCATGCTTCTTGAGATAGTTTTTGACAGTCAATGGTTTTGCATAGTCGGTAGCGTTCAGAGTCCTTGATATTGGTATGAACCTGTAAGGAAATATTACATGGATAAATAAACAAAAAAAAAAATTGGGTGATTAGTTTTTGCAACCAAAATGCTAGACAAGCTGATCATTAATGTAAAACCTCTCTTGTTTTTTTGGTCTTCCCATTTCGATGAAGCTCTGGGGATTAAGTTTTTTTTTTCTAATTTCATTCTCTTTGCGGGAGATGCTTGAGCATCTCAATTTACCTCTCTCTGTTGGAGATTTTATATATGTGTAATTTCTTAAGTACCTCTTCTTTTTATACTGCTAAAACAAGAAAAAGAACCCTGTCTTACCTTGAGGAAGATATCTACAGCTCTGTAAAGTTCATCACTCACAATGCGAGCGTGGTCTGGAAGTAGTTCTGCTAGAGCAATAAACTTCGATGGCGTCAAGTTTGAATCTAGTGCAATTTCTGCCAGATAATTGTCTAGTAGCTTCGAAACCTTAAGAATTGAGCTCTGTTTTGGAGATCCAGGGCTATCGAAATCATAACTCATATCCATTTCATTTCTTAATTGGTCTTCATCCTCATCGTCATCCTCATCTATGTTTAGGAAAATTGAAAAGATCCTCAATATTGTATCTGTGTCATACAAGGATTGTTGGTTGTTGCTGTGTGTGTTAGCAGGGATGAGGATATCTTCAATAATCGCTTGGTCTAGTTGCAGGCCAATCCTCCTCTCTAAATCCGCTCTACAAGAAGCAGATGCTGACCCTATTATCGTGATTTTTAATAGGCCTGAAAGAAATGATATCGGCACTGAACTCTTCCTCGATTGGGTTGGTAATAAACTGACAATAGTTTCAACTATCATCCTTTGTTTCTTTTGCAATTCAACATCTAATAAGCTTCCCTTCACCATTTGAGGGTCTTTGACTACAAGGCCTTGAAGAGATTCATGTGCATAGTTTATCAAGATCTTCGTGACCATGTCTTGTTTCAATCCCTTTGATTTTACTCCGGATAGAACCCTTTGGAAGAAATCTAGGTTAAGCACCGTGAGTGAATTACCCCACCAATCTGATGGAGTCTCTGATTCTGTTTCTATGTTCATTGGTTTGACATGGAAATTTCGCTCTAATTTGGATAAGCCATATGTGAGCTGCTCTTTACACGCATTTGATGCAATACTACTGATAATTCTGCTAACCATGTTGATCTCTTCTGCTATGGGTAGGAGGGTTTCGCAACAGTGTAGAACAGATATCGAGTTTGAGATGCTTGGGAGCACCATCTCCTTCAGAAAGGATTCACATCGAATTTCTAAGTTCTTCTCAGCTAACTCCTCTGTCATTTCCAGGTAATGAGCTACACACCTTATCATGGCAACATTTGATAAGTTGATCTCAACATTCACTCCATAACAAAACTTTGAAGCTAGCTCGAATGCCTCTGATCCTCCTGGCACAGCATGCAGATTTACCCGTGCAGCTTTCTGATCCTTTACTTCTGACAATAGTTTTCGAATCTTTCCACTTCGTGAAACAAGAGGGAACTACAGAAGAACCATAAACATATTAGTAAAGATTTTTAATTCAAACGTCTTTGTTCATTTTTCCCCTGTTTGGAAGGAACAGAGTGTCGATCTAGCTGGTTTTCTACACCAAGATTTGAACAAAACACTAAACTGTATTTCTCACACAAAAGTATCACTATTGAACTGCCTAACTTCTAACATAGTTTCTTCGTTGTTACGAAGAATAATAAATTAATAACTCAAGGAATAGAGTGTGAAAGAAATTCTTAAATCATATTCTTCTTACCTTGTGTAGTGAAAAGCTTGCTGCTCCTACTTCAACAGTAAGATCACTAGAAACATCAGAAATTGGCCTGCAAGAATTAAAGAACTAATAAATAAATAAACTTGGTAGCAAAAACCCATAAATGGCAGAAAGATGAAGGCACTGAACCAATGACCTACATGTTTTTTAGTTCCAATTTCATATGGACTTGCAGGAAATGGTACTAGTGCAAAAGTCTCTGGATTCATTAACTAGCATTTTTCCATTTTTCCTTGTTTTGTAGATATTATAAGACCTGTCATATTCAAGCAACAATTATATGGTTTCACAAACCATTTTTGTAGGCCTTGTACAAAACAAATTTTAGGTTGTGCTGACTAGTTGTATTTCTGTGGGACTTGTTTAGGTCAGATTGTCGGCTCCTGCCTTCTTTGTGATGTTGAATGTTCAAAAGGTCAAGCTGATAGGGCTGATCAGTCATACTCGTACCCACCAAGCAAATAAAACAAAACAGGTATTCCCTTTCTCTACTAAGTGTAAATAGTTCAAGGATTAGATCACAGCTTTAGTTCCTTCAAATCCCCATTGCCCATCTTAGAGCAGAATTTTACGTCTCCATTTTCGCATTTAATTCCATTTTTAATCCTATTTCATCATTCAGCTCTACCAAGAAGAGATGAATCTTCTGATATTGTTTTCAGAAAATCAGTATATGTTACTTGAATTTGCATATAATTACACAACCTCTGAAGAACACTTACAGTAGTACTGCATCACAGAACTCACAGAACTCCAGAAATACTTTCATTGTCAAGTACAAAACATTTAAACAGAGAAAAATGCTTCTAGATATTCCAGGCTAAATTCCAAGACATTCAAACCGGACTAAAATTAAGGGCTTGGTTGAGACTTAAATTTTTACGCAACCATAAACATATTAGTAAAGATTTTTAATTCAAACATATTAGAAGAAGAAGAAGTACCATTCTGTGGCATGTCTAATACTTGAATTCGGACGAAAGGACCTCTTCCCGGAAATACTCGGCTTCAATTCACTTGCAGTAGCAACGCCCATCTCTCAAGAAACCAACCAATTCAACTGCAGAAGCCTCAGTTTCAAGAGCTATGCAAAACCAACAAACTACCTGACCTCCTTTAAGGATCTAAACCATATTTTCATGGCCCATGTTTGCAGATTAAACCTAAAATACCTGTCTTTGTGGAAGAGATGATTAAGAGAGCTTTCCTTCTTTCTTTCTTCTCAATCTCTTTGAGAAATAAAAAATAAAAGCTGGAGTGAGCTAAAAGTCACAAGAAGCCATGCAGGATTAATGGGTTCAATTGGGTTTGTATTAAAATTTTTTTTTTTTAAAGTGTTACTAATTTTGTTAATCTAAAGTCAAAAAAATGGAGCTAATGTTGGACTTCTCACTGAAAGTAGGAAGGTTTTCTTCAACTTGGTCTTTTTGAATTTGCAGGATTTCTGAAGGGTTGCAGTGCTTTTAGGGGTGGCAATCATGGCTAGTGTGAAAGCAACCCCATTAGATTTTTATTAAATAAACACTAATAGAGTGTTTTTTTTAAGCACTAATAGAGTGTGTAAAGATCATTAAAGTAGCTATTAAGGGAATGACCTGGATTACATAATGTAATGTGAGTGAAAAAAAAAAAGAAGGTATCAATAAAGTCTTGTAAACACTAATGGGTGTTATTAGGTTTAGTTTGTAATGTATGAACTTTAATAAAAGTTGGTATGGCCTTCCTTTTGGTCAGTAAGAAAAATGAAAAAAGGAAAATTAGGTTACAACATTTCATCAATGAGTCAATTGATAAGGATGGTTAGATCTAAGTGTTCTATTGATTGGAGTGGAGACTTTGACTCATTTTAAAAGAAAGTTTTAGTTTATGTTAGAAATTAACAATTAAGCAAGGAATTTTTTTTTTTTGAACATTATTGTTTTTAAGTTGTTTATTTTGTAAATCTTTAAGTTTTAACAGAACTAAAACAAATTACACATATCTGACCTAGCTAGCTCATCAATCTGAACCGTTTGAAACGATAGTTAAATTTCCAAGTACAGGAGGTTAGGTTGTGATTCAATGGAGAAAGAAAGAATCACATTTTCTGGAATGTAAAAAGATGGGGAACTTTTATTGATGAAAAGTAGTGAGAGGACAGCAACAGTGAAGGTGATTATTTGGCATGAATGAAGGAGGATAATGGTTCATGGATTTTGAATCAATACAAAGAGCAGGTGAGAAAAGCTGGTGGCTATCATCATCATGATGTAAACAAAACATGTGATCCCACCCTCTTCAAAATATACAAAAACATGACCCCTGCCCCTTCATGTTTCAATATTTTTTTTTTCTTCTAATCAAAATAAAGAATTTTTTTTTTAAATATTTGTACAATGTGTAATTGAGGTGTATAAGTAAATATAGCGTTAACAGAAGAAGAAAAAAATTGTGGTGTTTTTTTACTCTTAAACATGTGTTTCTTTGATACGAATTGAATTACTGGTAAATTACACTTACCATAAGAAATAAATCCAACATAAAAACACGTATAATACATGTATATATACATATTAGTGAAATTGAGAGAAGGGAGAAAGTCTGGGGCATCCCAACCGCCCAACCCAATGAATCCCACACGTTTGCCACATGCCAATTGATGATTTGTTATCTCATAATAATATCTGTAAATAAAACCTCGTGCACCCCTAGTGTCCCCTACTTTAAATTATGATAATTTATTAAGGCAAATTGTAAAATTACCCTTGAATAAAAAATGTTTAAAATGAACAATTTCTAAAATAATGAAATATGCCACACAAGTGATGTCATGCCATGCAATCCATTAATAGACGAATACTTCTATTTAGTTAGACCGACCAAATGCCAGACTAAGGCTCTGTTTGGTATGTAGGGAAAATTCGCATCTGCAGTTATTCCCAGTCAAATTAATAAATTAGCTGCTTAGTATGGTATTTCTCTACTAGTTAGGATACCTGTGGCTTTATTTGTCCATGTAAACTACCATTATCACAGCTGTGGTAATTTGCATTCTGCAAATTTTCTCTGCATACCAAGCAGGGCCTAAATATCAGATATATAGGTGGTAGGGAGAGTCTACCTTGGGCAATTAGAAAAGCGCTAGAATTACCCACTTTGTCACATAAACATTTTGGGGAGATTTTGGTGAGAGAAAGTAGTAAAGGGAGGAGAGGAGAGAAAGAAATGTGAACGAATTTGGATGCAAGGTTATATCTTTGATTCTTACACAAACCACAAGCCCATCCCAACTGAAGCAATTGCCATCACCATGTTAGGAGATTTTATAGGCTGCTACCAAAACCTTGTTGACAGGCCCAGATAAAGGCGCCCCCACCAAATATGATTTTTGTTGTTGGCAGGCAGGATAAGGGCAGTCCCCACCAAATAGAGAAGAATAAATAAAGAAATGTCTATTGGCTAATCTTTATTCCAATACACACCTTAATCAAAATTCAAACAAACTTGGAATAACAATTTATTTGGCCACAAAAAAAAAGAAGAAGAAGCAGGAATCTGAACAAGAAAGAGAAGTGATATCTATATATGTTTTTACATTTATATTTACATAGCCATCCAAATTATACTCAATAATGAAGTAAATGAACAATGCTATATTAACTACTTTAGTACTAGATGAGTTAGTTCATTTGCTGTTTGTGTTTGTAAAGCGTAGTACTGTCATTCGGATAGATGAGAGAACGAACGAACCACCCTGAATCTGATCTTCTTCATCCTAGTCATGGGCATGCATGCTGTTTTGCGACCACCATTTGCATCATGAACTCCTCTTTTCGATTGAGGTATTTCGCTTTTGCCTTGAAAGCTTGTTCTACTAGAGTAACTATGTTTTTAACAAGTCCATCAATTCGAAGATTTAAATTTATTATTTCTCCTTGGATAAACATGAATTCAGAGTACAAATGAAGCAACATATTTCCAATCTCCTCGACTTCCTCCTCTTTTGCGCCGAGCCATCCCTCTCTTATCTCCAAAACTCCTTTTCGGACAAAATCTCTTGTTTTAGCAATTGCCCCTCGATCACGATCTATCTTTGCTACAGCTTGTTGGAGACTGATGTAGTGTTCATTAAACTTGATTAAAACATCTTCATACTCCAGGAGGTCCCTCAGTTTGTTCTGCAACTCAACCGGTAACGAATCTACTTCTTCCAATGACATACTTAGTAACGGATCTGCTTCGAAGCTGAAACTCGATGAAGGCATGGATCCATTGGATTTCAGCAATTGAGGTGTCTTCTGAGCTTCTTCCAGTTTCATCTGAATTTCAACAAAACAGAAAACTGTGATATTGATCATGTTCAAGAAAATAAAAGACATCATGAACACTAGTGAACTCTTAAATTTGCAGTCTAAAAACTCCACTTCTCGGCATCTCGATTAACAAAATAAGAGTTTAGGCCGTAACCCTCATTGTCAGAAGATCAAAAGTCTTGTATACCATTGAAAAGAGTGACTGATTCAAGCATATAATCAAACAAATCAAGGGCACCACCTAGGCATTTTTTATTTTTATTTTTTCATAAAAATCAATGTTTACTAGTACTATTCTACCAAATCAGAATGCAGGGTTAGATAATAACCAGAAACCATTGAAATTCAAGAAACAGAACCTCAGTCAGGCATTTCTTCGAACACCCAGACTTGCTTATCATTGTTTTCCAAGTTAAAACATTCGGATTCTTTATTTCATTAAAGAACCCATGTGTAATTTTGGAATACGAAATCGAACAGAAATCTTCACAGGCTTTCCTAAATTAATGAATTCATGGGATGTATCACTATCATGTCAAGCTGATAAAAACACCTTTTCTTTTTCTTTTTTTTTTTCATTCATTGTAGATGTTTTACTAGTAACTTCCCAAGCATAAATCAGTTTCTCCAAATCTTATGGTTCAAAAAGAAAAGGAAGAAGAAGAAAAAATTAGGGTTTTCAAAAAAAAAATTTTGACCTTTTCTGACTTCACGACCACGAGTGAGAGCGAGCAAGCCAGCGAGCAGAAGGGTTTGAAACTCAGAAGTCTGAAACTGGAAGGAACTTTTAAAAGAGAAACATATTCGTCAACTGGAGGGAAAGTTAAAGGCGGGATTTAGTTAAAATACACTTTTGCCCATTGTTAATTACTACTAAGCAACCTCGTTATAACGGTTTTAACGTCCAAAGACCTCAAACAATATTTTTGTTAAACTTAGAAAATAAAGGTGTTTTAATTTTTAGAAATATGTTAAAGAGACCAAACTGGTTTTTAATGTTATTTTTATTTTTTTTAATAAATAGAAAATAATAGTTGTTATAATCGTCATTCGTGAAAAAAAAATGTTAAACTTACTGCATTTTCCTATTGCAAAGTTTACTGTTTAGTCATCCCACGGTTTTCAAATAATCTTACACCCCTCGTGATTTGCGTCATTCCCAAATTGACGCAAATACCCTCCTAAATAGCCTTTGCAGTAAGATTGGCAGTACACTTTGCAGTAAGTGTAGCATCACCAGAAAACTAAAAAAGAAGAAAGAAAAAAAGAGAGTACTATAATGCAATTTTTTGCATTACCTATACTCAATAAGCAGATTAGACTTATACATAAGCGCACGTGTAATACGATTTTTACACCATATTAACATCGGCTAGTGCCCAATAGGGGATCTCACTTGATTCACAAATGGGTCCACCTGGCAATTGACTTCTGATCTCGTTTTATGGTCAATTTTCAATTAATTTTTTATAGGGTTCAAAGTTTTAGAATGATGTAATAGTCTATTTGGACAAGGGATTTTAGGGAAGGATTTGGTGGGGACCAGAGATTTTGAGAAAAAATATAACATGATTTTTCCACCAAATCCCTTGTCCCCACAAAATCCCTCCCCCAAATCCCTTGTCCAAACAGACTATGAGATGATCTCCATGGTAATGTTTAACTGAGTGTGATTTTGGGTCAACAATTTGCGCCTATTTTAATCACCAACATGAAAAATGTTTCATTCCAATCCATTGGGTTTGATAACTTTGTGATGATCAATGAAGCAATTTCATCATTATATCTAGTCTGAATCACATTATGATGATGTTGATGATGAACATGAATTGTACAAAAATATTGGGGAAAACTTGATTCTAATCCTGATTAAAGTTAATTATAGGAGTTGGAGATGAAGGGAGATCACTCATGCAACCAAATTCTGTTCTTTCACCCACCAAGGGCACGTTGAAATTTACATGTAAGGTTGGTTCAGCACACTCCCTATTTAAATCATGAATTTTCAGTTGCTAGACATCTCATGGAGCCAAACTCTGTTCTTTTACCCACCAACAGTTAAATGAGATACTGTACTGTGTATGGTGATTGCCATCGGTTTGCTGTAATAGATTTGAGAAGTGGATTATAATGATGATGATGATGATAATGAACAACACTATAGAGATTGAAACAGGTGGTTGTTGTTCTTGGTTGTGGTTGGGATGTGGTGGTGTCTTAGAACAAGTAAATTCACATAAGTCAAGATTAAGATGCTTAAAAAAACAAACACCACCTTAATCTTAGGTGAGCAAATGGTTAATGGAGGGTAACATACTTGGTTTAGTGAAAAGAAGGAAAAACAAATGCTATATTACATGCATTTTTCTTACATTGTCTAATGAAATTTGAAAAGCTTGTTTCTCCTAATTCAACATTAATAAGATCACTAGAAACGTCAAAATAAATTAACCTGCAAGAATGAAAATACTACTACTAAGTACTAAACTACCTCACCATCACCCTCCAAATCTTGAGATTCCAATCCCACAAAATCATCCCCAACCTTTTTTGTATGCTTCCATCAGTTCAGGAACTTCTTCTTGGTACTTGTTAACATACTTCTCCAAGAACTCCTTCTCAGGAGCTTTTAAAACTGTAGTGACTTTCAATTTCTCTTTTATTAGCCCCTTCGACTTGAGAATTTTGAGCACTGCACCCCGTGGGATTACCCTTGTCTCCAAACTAAGTGTAAATAAAAATGGGTTCTTCTTGAACATAGAAAGGGCATCACTTTCAGACAAACCAAGTTCCCTAAAAACAGCTAATTTCTTCTCCCAATGCAATTTGTTCAAGCGAGCCATTATTCGAAAAGCATAGGAAAACCTAGGGGTTGAAGGATCGATTCCAACTTTCTTAATCATCTCAATAATCTCATTTAGACGATCGCATTTCAACCCTAGTGTTCTAGGTGAGGAGACAAAGAGTTTTATAATGTCGCAATCAGTAACACCATGATCTCGAAAGAGTGCGATTTTAGGTGTAATAAGATCCTCTAGATTGTAATCCATGAGCTTAGGCCATCGATTGAGTATGGTCAGAATGGCAGCATCATCGTCACCAATATAGCTCTTAAGGAAATTGAAAACAGGGATGATTCCGTTCTGTAAGCTCCGAATTAAGAACACTGGATTGGAGGCAATAAAGTTTGCAACCTTTGAAGGAGAAACACCTAAATTGAAAAAAAAATCGAGTTTTGGTTTTAGGGCATTATTTGCATCGAACTGGAGCAACATTGGCTGCTTGGAGATGAGTCCTGTGATCTGGGTTTTGGTGAATCCATGGTTACTGAAAAGAGAGATGAGAGAGTTAGGAATATCTGCGGAAGTTGTATAGTTCTTAGTCGCTGCAGAGGAATGGATTGATGGTGGAATTAAATGTGGATTATGATGATGATGAAGAACAACACTATAGAGATTGAAATGGGTTGTTGTTCTTGGAAGAAGATGTTTGTAAAGAACTCGAAACATTGATGAATTCGATCAAACAAACAAACAAGTAAAAGATTGAAGTAATAAACTTACGGACTGCTGACTTCAGATTTGTAAAAATTGCTCTCCCTGTTTTTTCACCAGAGCTTCCTCCAAATCTCCTCCGTCTACAAGAATATAATAAATAGGCGAGAGAGGCAAACAGATAATTCAACCCTAAAAGCCATACTAAAAATAAAATCAAACCCACTTTTGAAATCATACTATTCTAGGTAATCAAATCATGCCATATATCTCTTATACAATTCAGGACGGGGGCAGATTTGTCTTGTTTATAAATTTCGTCCTGCTTGATAAGCTGGCTCCTCCTCTCTCTCTCCCTGCCCTCTCTCTCTCTCTCTCTCGATTTCTCTCTACCTCCCCTCTCCCCTTACTATTTTTTTTCTTCGATCTGTGTCGGCTCCTCCTCCCCATCGCCACTGGCAGATCTGCTGAAGTTCTCTCCCTCCTCTGCAAAGGTTTTGAGCCGTGCCGGAGGCACGGCGATATACCTAATACAGTACAAGTAATGTAAAAGGTAAGAGCAAACAACCGCTTGATCAATTGGTTTGCGCAGGAGGTCAGTTTGGCCATATAATGTGTAT
This sequence comes from Macleaya cordata, assembly GCA_002174775.1. Classification (NCBI taxonomy): domain Eukaryota; kingdom Viridiplantae; phylum Streptophyta; class Magnoliopsida; order Ranunculales; family Papaveraceae; genus Macleaya; species Macleaya cordata. Next base: position 380,024 of record MVGT01003318.1, read on the forward strand.
AGCATTACTCCCCTCCTACCAAGCGCTTGGGACTGACATCAAATGGGACAACAAAACCAATAAACCCCAAAAATCATCTAATCTTTTTGCCACAAGGTAAAGCTTGGGACTACTTCAGTAAGTTAGTCCCCGAACAAAAAACCAACGATCTTTTTTTTTTTTTTTTTGCTCGATCAACCAAAAACCAACCATCGAAATGAAGGAGGGAGAACAAGAAAAAAGACACAACCTTTTCATGGGAATGAAGTAAATGAATAAAAGATGGGTGCAAATTGTTAGGTTCTTTGGGCTTATTTTCCATTGGTGGGAAAAAATTTCAAATCTGAATTTTTTCAAACTCACAAAAAATTTCAGATGGTGGTGGAGGTGTTGTTGGTGGTGGCAATGAGGTAGTGTTAAGGGTGGAGGTGGGAAAGATGAAAATGGAAGGGTGTAATAATTATCTAAATTCAAAAGAGATCCCCTAACAATGGTTGAACTAATAATCAAATTAATCAATGGTCTTGTGGATTTTCACGTGAGCCCTCACAATTCACAGATGTCAACGAAATCACTCGAGAGTCGAGAACATGGATTATCAATTGGGCTGACAATGACCCAGTCCAGACTCCAGACCTAGCCCATTGATCACCAGTGTCGTTGCTCATCAACTGAATCAGATTGGACTTGGAATTTGGCAATTTGCACTAGTCGAGAATACTCCATGTTATCTAGTCTGAATTACACTGTCTATGATGATGTTGACGATGAATATGATCCTGAAAGGAATTGGATAGAGAGAGACAGAACCACCTGATCTTCATCATAGTAAACTGAGTCACAAGATAAATGCTAGGTTGCGAGTTCAAGTCTTGTAAGCCTTTTGACTCACCCTGTTGCATGTAGGGGTATTTCGAGTGGGTTAGTGACTGCAATCATGAGATTAGTCTCCCTAAAGAATGGGGACACCCCTGATTTCAAAACTAAAAATTGTTTTTTCCAATGAATTTACTTGGAACGTAATTGACATACTACATAACCAATATGGTTATTGGGGAGCTACTAAATTACTTATGCTTTTGCTAAATCCTTTGGTTCAGGTATAACAACCCTGCAATGGTGTCATTCTTGGACAATAACTTAACACAAGCCAGCCAAAATGGTGATTCATTTATTTAGGGTTTGAACACTAATGATAGAACACTCTTCTAGTGTGTCACTAAAGTTTGTATTATAGCACTTAACTTTTCTATTCAAGACTCTTCCATGATTTCTCTTTTTTGTGGTGGACAAAGAATTTTTACAAGACTCTTTCATGATTTGTTATGTCAAATAGAAGTTTCTTTGACAGCCATCCAGAGTTATTTCAAGCATTAGAGCAACCAGTAAAAAGTGAAGTGGAATGAATTCCAATTGAGTTGAAACAAGATCTGTTTCCATGAAGAATAACAATTTCACCAAAAGAAAGTATGATCCTGTTCACTTGTTACATATTAATCAAGCAAACTATCTAATCATAGAATTGTATTTATGAGTGAAATTATAGTTGCAGAGAAGTGAGCGTATTTAAAGATCAAGAGAGGAGGACGACTGTTCTCATTTGGAAGAATATTTCATATTTGATTGCTTGTCGCCCAAGACTCATCATTATCCTAAATATTTATCGTTTGAATGTAATGTCATTCTAAAAACGGTCCTGTTAAGGCACCCCATAAGGTGGTTCTTGAAGGAGTTTGTTTTTTTTT
>MVGT01003318.1:390712-457724 GCA_002174775.1 Macleaya cordata
TTCTCCTTTAAATTTAGTACTATGAATTCCTAATGATCCTTTCTGCCCTCCCATTTTATACCATAATTGATGATTATCCTCTCAGGAGGATACTATTACATAAGCATCCCTTGATCATTACCAATGGATATTCCTCGACTATCGCTCGAGGTAAATCTCGAGGATCATCAACGGTCAAGACCTAGGACAAATGTCCTCCTAAGATTATGAAGAATCTCCTCTATTAATATATCTCACTTTTATTGCCTTTTAATTTATTTTACTTGTTAAATACACTTTTATATAAACTACACTAAGATAATTGTATGGACAAAAAAAGGGTTTAGCATTGTAGACTTGATAAAATGCCAAGAACAACAAAAGAAGTTGACCCATTTTATATATTTTGTTTATATATGTAGTTCCCAAGGCCATACAAGGCTATGAAGTTTGAACACTAATCAAATAGATTAATGTCCCACTAAATGTTATTTCATTATAGTTTGATCAATAAACCTTTATTAATAATTTTCTTTAAACTTTTGATTGATTGTGCTTTTGACCCTCTAATCCTCACACCCTTTACTACTTTTGGAGACCATATTCTCCATGCTCTCCTGTCCAGATTTTTGATGAAATTTTAGTTCAAATAACTAAAAATATTATAAAATTATATACATGTGGCATCGGTCCGAATCATCGTCAACTACTAATGTACGAATTTGCTTAAATTTAAACTAATTGTTTTCCTAATTAATGTATTATTGTTATATATTTGGAGATTATAATCAAGTAATTGATCTTAATGGGTATAAAGCAGACAAACAGAACAAGTTCCAATTTTGACTTATGAGGCCCTACAAAATACAAAAGGAAGCCTCTTATAGTAGGGTTTTGGTAATGATTTAAGTTTGGTTATATATTTTACAAGATAGAGTAATTAATTTTGGTTAATTTAGCTTAAGACCAATCTAACTACTCCCTTTGAAAAATCTTGAAGAAGACAAAGAAATCTTTTAAACTATTTAGTTGATTTATTTTACATAAAATGAGGAATCGATAATGTTCCAACGATTAAAACGATTTGAATTCAGAATTTATCTATTCTACCCACAACGTACGTTAATTCAATCAATGATTTTAACTAAATTTGAATAATTTGCTAATAATAATAATAATAATAATCAAACATTCTTCTATTTTGGGGTCCAGTGAAATTCATTTAGAAAGTTAGGGCCCGTTTGGTTCGCGATTGGAAAACTTGTTTTCAAAATCTAATTTACACATAAATTAACTACATTTTGTATCATATCTAAAACTATTTTTTTGACTTTACTATAAAATCCTAAATGATTTCATTGAAAACAAAGAAAATAACATTTTTTTGTTTTGTAAAATCATACATGATTTTATTGTAAATCCTAAAATCGTTTTGGATGTAGTACAAAATGCATATTAGTTTAAGTATAAATTAGTTTTTGAAAACAAGTTTTCCAATCGCGAACCAAACGGGCCCTTAGTTTTTTTTTAACAAAACACAATTTCTTTCTATTTAACAAAATAAATTCAAAATCATTATTTTCTACTACCCACAACATAAATTCAATCATTTTCATTAAATTTGCTTCATTTACTTATAATATTCAAATATTCTTATATTGGGGTCCAGCGAAATCTTAGTAGTTTTTTTTTTTTTTTTTAATTTTCAATGTAACAAAACATGTTCCCAACTCATAATTATTTGAACTCAAAAGTACAAGAGTTTATAATAGAAAAAAAAATCAGTTAAATTAAGGAAAAAAAAGAAATTTTTTTTTTTTTCAATTGAATGACATCTGCAATGTCCTTTATATTTTTCTCCTTAAAATCAAATGTTCAAATCAGACTCTTATAAAAACAGCTCCTCCAAAACATTCCTCACTTCACTTGCACTCACTCATCAAACACTTACTTCATCATCTCTCCCACTCTTTCTCTTCCTTCACTACTCAAACTCATTCTTCTTCTTAGCTATAATGTCTACCTCCAAAACCTTAGATAAACCCTTCAAACCTGATGGAAGAACCAGTTTTGTTCAAACTGGTTTTACTATAGCCCAAGTTAATACATCTCCAACTCAAACAAGTGAGAGGAGAGGCCGGCGAAAACAAGCCGAACCCGGGAGATTTCTTGGTGTTCGACGACGTCCGTGGGGTCGATATGCAGCTGAAATTAGAGACCCTACAACTAAGGAGAGGCATTGGCTTGGAACCTTTGACACTGCACAAGAAGCAGCTCTTGCTTATGACAGAGCTGCCCTGTCCATGAAAGGAACCCAAGCTAGAACCAATTTTATTTACTCTGATAACACCACTTATCACACCCTCCTTACACCTTTTAATACTCAAAACTTCATTCCACAAACAACCCATCTCCATACTCCTCCTCTTCCTCCTCCTCAGACCCATCAACCCATCAAACAAAACAACCCATGTCAACCCGACCCGTTTCAAACACCCGTACCCTTGCAATTCCATAACAACATTTCTACAACTCAAGCTTCATCATATGAGTCTGACACTAGTAACATTAACAACTTCCTTTTCTCTTCTGATAATGGATCTGGTTACTTAGGGAGCATAATTCCTGATAATTACTTGAAACCATCTTCTTCTATCCCGACCCAGACCCATTTAAGCTTCGAAAATGGGTCGGCTGATCAAAACTTTTGCTATACTGACCCGATTAATTTCAGTTCATCATCTCCTACTGATGAAATGCAATTCAATCGTACCAGCAATGGAACTTTAGAGGATGCATTAATTGGGTTGTCAAAATCTTCTAATTCCGACAGTTCTTCGTACTTGGATGAATTTAATTATGGATTATGGAGTGATGAACAGAGTACATGGGAACTGAACTCAACAAGCTGCAGCCAAGTACTGCCTGATGCAATTAGTAACACTCCATTAATGGTGGAAGATGGATGCATGGGAGCTTTATATCCTAATTACAGTTTCATGTCTCAGGCTTCTTCTTCTTCTTCAGACACTTATTCTCCATTTTTCTTTTAAGATGTTACACTATTATTATTATTATTATAGACTACTCTTTTGTGAGGATTACATGCTGAAGTTCTTATTGAAAGTAAACAAACAATTTAGTAATTCTCTAGTACTCTTTACACTAAATTCTGCTCTATCTTCTTTGGCAAACCTTTTTTTTTTAGTTTGTAATCATAGTGCAGTCTTCAGTACTACATTTTAGAGAGAGAGAGAGAGAGAGAGAGAGAGAGAGAGAGAGATGGGTAAGGTGTGTTGTTGTTGTTGTTGTTTTGGTAATGGATGGATTGAGGTCTAATAAAGTGACTTTTGAAAGAAGAATGCTTCATTTGGTAAGTTTAAAGAGTCAGAAATCATGGTGGTATCTGCTTTGGTCTCATGTTAGCAAATATATATTTTTGTTTAGTAAAAGATTCAAAGTAAGTTAAGGCTGACAACTGAACTGACTACCCTTTTCTTTGGGGTTCTTTTATGTGATCTTTTTGGAAACCCCAAAATCTCAACAAGAATGATTCTTGTTGATGAAAGAAAGACCACACATATTATATTACAAATATACATACAGGGTTGCTTCACTTAACACATATATTGACACGTTTTCTTACTCGTCCCACATCAAAATGGTTCAAGGGTTAATTCTTAATGACTGCTCTATACAAACAAACATCCTTCCCAAGATTGTGTTCATAAAAATAACCCCTTGCCCAGACCTTCTAATCTTAGAACCAGAATTATGTTGGCTCCGGACACAATTAGTCCCAAAATCAGTGACATTGACATTCAGTTGTATGAGCATTGTTCTTTCGACTCGATCACGGCTTTGACGATGTTAACCAGACCTGGGTTTTGTATAATTTCATCTACTGGAACCATGTTAAGCTTGTTGTAAAGTAAATAAAAACCAAGCGTAAGCTAGTGTGCATTACATGATCTGCGTGCATATTCTTTACAAGATTATCACGTAGCTCACCAAGTTGATACAACCATGTAAAGGGAGGAAATTATCCGAGCCACTAAAACGCAAGCTATGGAGATATAAAACACGAAAGCCAACTGAAGCAGGGATCGCTCGAACAAAGTACACATAACATGAATAAATTGAGAAGTGTAAACTAGTAAAGTCAAGGGGCTTCTGTTTTCGTATTCGATGACCAAATATATATAAAAAAAAAAAAAAAGTAATTATCCAGCAATTCAAGTTTACAAAATATAACATTGTGATGTCTCTGATCTCTCAGATGGAGGAACAGTGAGATGCCCCTTTCGGCTTTGGAGGTATCTGAACTTACTTTTTCTTTCTCTTTTTCACAACAAACCCCTGCAGAAAAAAATGGTGGGGTAGAAGAGAACAGCTTCCAATTCCTTTCCAAGTTGAGCAGATAAACCAATCCTGTTCCCATATTTAAAGAGAATAAAAGAGGACCGACCAGTCTGTTAAAAGAAAATGCAAAAAAGGAAAGACAATTGCGTGGAACTGGCTGATCCACTTCGTTTCGAAGGGATCATAACATAAATAAACACAACAGAATCCAGAGATGGAATTGATGCAATTTCACCTGATGGAAGGGGTGTTCTATCGAGGTTATTAAGAAAGAGAAGTGGAAGACTATAACGGGGTTGCCATACCTTTCAAGGACATTTATAAACTTATTCATGATTAAAGAGCTGGCCATATAAAAGATTATATGAACATAGAGAGAGCGATCCTAATGTGGGTTGGACCTGGATAGGATGATGAAATGTTGATGGGTGAGAACTGAGCTCTTATCTGAGAAATGAAGTGCAAGAATACATCGAGGGCTGTGAAAAACATGATGGCTTTTGGGGATTTGCTCAACTTGAGCTACGAGCCTCGCCGCCATGACCTGAGCTGCTGCCACTTGAAGGGGCAGAACTCTGACCAGACAATTGCACACCTGAATGAGGAACAGACCCACTCTTTGAGAAAATAGAACCTACAGAACCACTGGATGTGTTCTCTGTAGATGGCACTCTTGTTGAGAAAGAATCCTTGCTGGACCCTGCTATGAACTCAGGCCGCAACTCTGAAGATGATGAAGATGGAGCCAGGGTAGCCGGGGACGAACCAACAGGGTAGGGGGCAACTGGCATATCAGTAAGAGAAGATGCAGATGGACTGTAACTCAGAGACCCCATTGGATGATCGAATTTGCACGTTGGCCCAAACTTGCATACTCCAGATTGCGCATATAAAGTGCAAGGTGCAGCTCCCTGTTAATTGAATAGGAAGATCAGAGGAAATATACATCCAACAAAAGCCATAGTTTAATTACAAGCATTCCATTTCAGCACAGCAAAGTGCTATATGGAACCATTTACATATTAACTCAAATGATTTTTTTTTTTTAATATTTTTATCAGAGATTAATCTCCAACCACCCAAAAGAACTGATTATAAAAAAAAAACAAGACAAAAGAAAAGGTAATGAAGGTGGAATAACACACTTTTGAGCTGAAAAGACTACTACTGTGTCTTTATGTGATTACAGAATCTTAAGACACAAGGATAAAAAACTACAAATATTGAAAGCGGCATAAGAATCAATAGATATTATAACTGTAGGGACCTCCACTTAAAGTACTGAGTGGACATTTTCAGTAGTTTTGAGCTATTTTTGAGACGAGAGTGTCAGCACAAATATAGCATATCACAAACGAAAAGGTAACGCATAAAATCTGTGAGACAGAAGATCTTGCTTCTTTAATCAGCACGACGGATTTAAACACATACTTCTTTGATTACATATAAATGGTGTCACTTATTTTTTCATTTTTTTTTTATGGGCTGAATACTTTCACCATTTCCTGTTTCCGCTCCTTGCACCATTATTCCAAATAGGAGACACATGACTAGTTCCTTCAGCAGCTTTCTTGACAGAGAGTCACGTCCTCCAGGTTTCACATGCTGAGCCATTGGTGAGAATGTTACACTCTCATTATTTGGGACGTAGATTGGTTTGACAACCTGCTCTAAATTCTTTGTCTGATCTGTGATATCATCTCAATATGGTCAGTAAACCTAGTTTTACGCACATAAACAATTCTAGCTAGTGAATCGGACATGGTTCTGATTTTAAAGCAAAATATGTTCCTTAACACCTATCCAGTGTCTTCAGTCCCTTAAAATGAAGAGGTGCAAAATTGTGATCATTCAGTAATCTCTTGAAGCTCCAGGTAATGAAATTATAAAAGTAAAGAACCCTATATGGGCTGAAATAAATCTTATGGCCCACCAATGTGAAACTTAACAAACTATTATGCACTCATTTGAATTACCTTAAAGTTCATGGTAAATAGAATCTTGAGGTAAATCAAAGTTATGATGATGCAGGGAAAACTAATATGTTCTTTTATTGTAGTTGTTGTATTTGTTAGTTCCAGCGAAGCATCTGATGATGCGGCCAGTTAGTTAACTATTAGTTAATTAGTTGCTGTATTTGGTTTTCCAGCTTAGCATCTGCTGATGTGGCAAGGTTGTTTAATTTGAACCCAATTACAGTCAACAAATGGCACATGCATGAACTCTATCAAATAATTAGCAAAGGTGCTTGTCCACAAGAATTTGGAATTAAACAACACATCAGAAAACACCAAAAAGAAATCTTTGAGGACTATAGTAGACTAGTAGTATGAGAATTGGCTCCTTTGTAAGATCAAATCAATTCTAATTCCCTTTGTTTGGAATTGTACAAACATTCAAAGGTATAGTAAACAAATAAGCCTCAGTTCTCTGACTTCTAAAGTTTTTTGAGATTATTGCAAACTCAAAACTAACATAAGAAAGTTGAGAATTATAGCTAAACTAGAAGTAAACCCAGTCCCAAATAGCTTTAGATCTTTATATTGTATTGTTGTACCTTTTAATAGGAAATATCAAATCTAATGGTTCTATTTCTATTCAAGCATTCTTTTAAGGTCCTAGTAATCATTAAGGAATCTTCTTTAAGAAAGGATAAAATAAGAAATGAGATCCATACCGGACGAAGAGGAAGACCCATGGGACTGAGGACGATTGTGTTTGGAGCTATCCATTCCGGGGGATGATGGTATCTACACATGGAGCCGTATTTACAATCCCCCGTTCTCATGTAATACCGGCATTCGGGCATGCCAGGTCTTTCAGGATACACGTTTTCCTTCTCGCTACTGCTAGAAATGCCAGTAGGCATAGGTAAGGGTGGGTTTTGTCCTGTATATGCAGGTGCAGAGGGAGATAGCCGTGTTACCCCAAAAGGTGGGTTTGCTCCAATAGTGGCTTGAGAACTTGGAGATGCTACTTGGCCAACAGGTCCCTGAATCAAGTGGAATAAGAAATTAAGAAATCTATATAATATTTTTTAGCGCTAGAAAGTAGTGACCAGGAAGTATTTTGTGCACATACAGGATAAGGACTCCAACTCGAAAAGGGAACCATCCCTGCAGATAGCAACACGGATCCATAAGTCCCTTGCATAAATGAACCAGGCAACATTGGAGGCCTACCAACTTGCCAGCTGGCAGCCACGCCTCCGAATTGTTGAGTAGAAGGAACTAAAGGAGATTGCACTGTTGGATAAAATTCAGGTGCAGGCGCCGGCACTGATGCACTGGATGGCTGTGGATGATGGAATTTACATGTTTCACCAAACTTACATTGCCCCGTCTTTATGTAGTAGGAGCACTCTTTCTCACCCTGCCATGATAAATATTACTGTGTTTTATTTCATTATCAACAAATTTAAGAAACACCTCAAGATTCCATTATGACACTATGCTAAATATCAATCAAGAAAGGAAGAATTTCTAACCGGGCGAAGTGGGTATCCGTAATAGTTTAGTAACACGGAGTTCATTGCTCCACCTTCAAATCTAGGATGGTGGAACTTGCAGGAAGAACCAAATTTGCAAGTCCCAGTCTTCATAAAATACTGAAGATCAAAAGAAAATAACATACTTAATAACTGAAAGCAAAAAAAAAAAAAACCTCTTTGTAGACTCAAGTAACAAACTTAACAAAATTATTCTACATGAAATCCAATAATCAACTATTGGAAGCCAATCATCTAGTAGCTGAGACCCCACTATTTTATTTTCCCATTAATCAACAAGGCCAAACAATATGGTACCTGGCATACAGGTTCACCTTCGCGCTCAGGGTATTCCCCTTCTCCTTGTCTTATGGCTCCCGCAGCCTAAATAACATTGTTCACGCATTCAAATTTAATCCACCAAAATTACAGTTCAAAATTCCTAGTATACAGAAATTAGATAAGACTGCAAATACATCAACACTGAAACATCGAAAAAAAACTCAAATTTTGTGAATCCAACACCAAATCTTAATTGTGAAACTGTATACATTACAAGATTAAACTGAATTTAACCCACGGAAGAACACAAACGCATGATACTAAAGCAACCCCATTATTAAGCCCTAAATTCTAAGATTCCGGAAGCAAATTAGGGTGATCGAGGGTTTACCGTACTGCGATCGCGGGGATGATTAAAGCGACACCTGACACCATATCCGCAGGACCCAGTCCGCATATAGTAGACGCAGTTAGGCTCGCCGGGCCGCTCCGGATAGGAATTCCTACTGCCCAACCCCAACTGCCACATGGATTCTACAATTCAATAAAATCAAGATCAAACCCACAAACGTCAATCAAATTCGAATACCACCACCACATTACAAAACCCTAAATTTAGATCAACCGAAAGGGGAATTTTTTTTACGAGAACTCGAAATTCACCTCAAATTAATTGAAATTCAAATGCCAGAAGACGAAACTAACCTTCAAGTCCAGTTTCGGGTACTGCAGAATTCCAATCCATGGACGGATCCGATTGTGACCCTTCCATTGCGTGGCTCCTACCGTGCATGGTTACGTATTTTGATTTTGTGTATAACTTACAGAATGTACAGGTAGAGAGAGAAGAGAGAGGAAATGGAGAGGAAGGAAGATGTAATAACTTTTCTAGAAAGCTCTCGAAGGTTCTGGAATGATCTGGAAGTTCCGATCGAGTTGGAAGTGTCGGAGAGATAGAAGTTTTTGGTTCTGAAGATGATGAGGTGTTTGCTTCTTCTCTCTGCCGCCTGGTTTTTCTCTCTCTCTCCTCTCTCTGTCAAGTTTTTCAAAGCTTTTTTGTTTCTCTTTCTCTCTCTTTAGGTTCTTTTCGTCTGTTTTGTTTTATACCCGCCAAACAAATGAAGAGGGACTTATGTCAAATTTCAAGCACCTGGAGGGGCAATTCCGAAAAAATAAAAGAATATTCTCTTTATCAGTTGCATCAGAGATGTTCAAAAAGTCGTCTGGCTGCGACTCTTTCAACCGACACCTTAAAAGAATCTGAAGAAACATATATTCCACTTCAGATCATGGAAGCGGTGTTGTACCATTATGGTCCGGCTGTGTTGTTCTGGAAAGAGATGGGTTTACTGTTTGATCTGATGGAGGTGGATAAGAAAATTTACAACACCAGGTTTGGTCAAAGGTCAGTGGAAAAGAAGTCAACGTGTGAGTTCCTTAAATCTGCTGTCGGACTAGTTTGGTACAGCACAGTAGAACAACAGGTTCACTCCAAAGCTTAACAGGTTACCGACACTAGTTTTGTTTGAATTAACAAGAATGCCATTTTATTCAGCCAACATGTGTGATAAGAGTGATCTTACCAACCAAAAAGAGTGACCAATTTTTGCTACCTTTAAACTACCTAAAGATTTCCTGTTAGCACATCTGGAACCGTTGAATTTCATCAATGGTTGGAATTAGATATTATTTGTGAATGAAAATGCTAAACCTACTGCATTTCTTACTGCATATGGATCCTATAAGTATAAACTAATTTTATACTCTCGTGATTTGCTCACATTCTAAATTTATGAAGGAGAAAAAAAATTTACACTAACTATCCCATATCTATTTTAGAGATTCAATGGATACCTTTTTTTTTTTTAGAAACTGTTAGATACATAAGCGATGGCCCAAGTAAGGACAGAGAATTCGCTGACATTGAAAGACAGCAAAGTTTTGTCTCTAAAACAAGCGTGCGCTAAGATTTTTATATAGAACGAGTAATAAAATAAAATAAAATATGACAAAAATATCCTTTGCTTTATTTTATTAGAACTTTGCAAAATGACAAATTTGTCCTTTGATTTATCTTGTTTTGTTGTGGCCCGAAAGATTTCACTTATTGAAAAGAGATTGATAATTATTATTATTAATTATTATTAGATTATAAGATGTTTTTTTATCAAAAATCAATTGATGAAGCAATCATGATCGACCATCTTCTAAAGTAAGGATACGTTATAATAGTAAGTTTCTAGTAAACATCCTTTTCATATATAGTCAACCTTGAGCTTTGTTGGTTGGAGATTACATGTAATGTGAATCCCAAGGAAGTTTGTGCGGAGGTCATTTTTAGCATGTTGTGACTTGTGAGCCAATGAAAGGTTTTGCTATTGAGACACCATAAATAAACACTGGCATGTAGAGTCCATTGACATATAAAAAGGTTGATTTTTTTTTTGTGAGAACGTTCTTTTATATATATAAATCATCCAAACTCTTAAATAAAAAGAGTATTAGGTGTGTCTTGTTCATCTATAATTTAACAAACGTCGTGTTCGAATATTGCACGTGTTTCTTATGCTAAGAGTAACTGAGGAGAGAGAGGAAGAGATAGTGAGAATCCGAATTAGATTTGGCATTATCCAAAAATTTTAGAAAGGAAAAGAATATCATAGAGAAAATAAATGTGTTTTCGTAGTTTTAAATTTTTAATTGAATACACGAGAGATGATTTGAAGATAATTAAGATGAAAAAATCGTGGGAGATAAATTTAAGGAAGTGATGAAAGTTTACTGTGAAATATTCATATTATTCAATTTTGAAGGACAAAAGTTACAATAGTATTCTTATATATTTTTAAGAAAAAATGTTTCTAAAAGTTACAATAATATTCTTATATATTGGATAATGGACCATCTCGTCATTCTGTTTTCTGATCACCAAATTGAACGGTCTGAGATCCTCATAGTAATAATCCACCTTAAAATGATGATGATGTACACAACACGCATATATTAAAGAAGGTTTTTGACTTTTTCCGTTTTTTTTTTTTTTGGGTCCACCTCAAAGCGTGTGAGTGTGAAAGCAAAACAATTTTACTGGGCGGTCAATTTATCGGATAAATATGGGCAAATCTGTTTTGAAATCTGAAAACTGCTGATAAACTCTACATTGACAGCGAATAAGTGAAATTTACACAATCAGGAGGACTTTTGCGTACTGAAGACAGCTGATGTGGCTGCCCTTACTAACACCTGTTTTCCACCTCACATCCACGTGGCAATTAGTACCCTTTCGAAAGTCAACTAGAACATTAAGTAGAAACAAGAAGAAATAAAAATGATAAGTGTTATTTTGTGCACCATCTTTTGGAGCATCTCTACTGGAATTGTAAATTTGATTAAAGGTTGATGCTACTTAAGAAAAATAGATTTTCGCAAAAAAAAAAGAAAAATACACATTTAATGCTAATGTAAAGATAAATTTAGAGGTTAGTATGATGTGTGAAGTGAGAAGACAATGTCAAGTCCATCGTTTAAGCCCATAGTTCTATTTCTAGACAATTGACTTAACAATATCTTCACATCTCAGTCAATAAATATAAATAAAATCTATTTATTTTAAAAATAAAATAAAAATCTTAGGTTTACTTTTTTTTCCCCTCATCAAAAAAGAGAATAGTGTTTGATTAGTAATGGAAAGTTGTGTTTTTCTTGGCGTAATTCTTCCCATTCCACCACCATGTCAGCTTCTAAGTTATATTCACATTAGCATTAGAAACTTATAAGAGTTGTTTTGGGGGGTAAAAGTTTATTTTTTCATGTGGCACGGTGAATCCCACCCGGCTTTGACTTAATAACATACGACGATTAAATGATATTTGGTATTGTGAACCCTCCTTCAAAGTGGGTGTACATAATAGCATTAAAAAACGAGAACTCTTTAGAATTCTGGATGTTTGAATGCGTGCGAATTTTTAGAATATTATTGACCCGGGCTACGCCTACAGTAATTACTATTGCAAAGGCTATTTAGTAAAAAAACAAATTAATTTGTAATGAGCGTAAATCCCGAAACGTTATGAAATTGACACAGCACAATGAAATCGCTTTTAGAGCATCTCCAATGCTGTGGATGTGGTAAAATAAGACTACCATGTAGGAAAAATACACATTTTTCAAAAAAAAATTCCTCAAATGCTAATGTGAAGATACACTTTTAAACTGAGTTGGCAGTAGAATAGAATTCTATTGGTGGAATGGACGTGAAAAATGAGGACATTGTGAAGTTGAATGTATAGAATTTGAAAGAATTAGACATTCAACATCACAATGTCCTCGTTTTTTACGCTAGCGTCTTCCCATTCCACCAATGGCATTTTATTCTATTGCCAATTCAACTTAAAATTGTATCTTCACATTAGCATTTGAGGATTTTTTTTGGAAAAATGTGTATTTTTCCTATGTGGCAGTCTTATTTTACCACATCTACATTGCATTGGAGATGCTCTTACTGTAGGTTTAACATTATGACCTTGCAACTGGTTGATAGATGTAATGTGCAGCTAATGTTATAGCAAATATTTTTTGTTTCCATTGATTTTAATGCGAACTGTGGGGATTGATTCTCTACACTGCCAGTGCTGAGAAAACCTTTTCCCTCTTAATTCAAGCTCCTCAAGACTTTTTCTTTCCCTCTCTTCCTTTCTCCTTCTCTCTTTTTCTCTCTCTCCACTTTTTTTTTTTTCTTTTGTTTTTGGGTATTAAAATATACTTTTGTTTTTCAGCTTTACCTTCTCTTTTTTCCCCACCAGTCTTCGATTTGTTGAGCTATGCTTCCAAAATCTTTATTTGTTTGATTTCCTCTCTCCGTTTCGAAAACTGGGTTAGAGGGTTAAAAGGGTCGAACAACATCTGTCGTGATAGACCTAGAAGAGAGAAATGCAGTGGCCTTGAAATGCTTTCAAATGGGTTTTTACTTTTTAGGCAAAATGAAGATGAAGACTAGTTGTTAAAGCTTTTGATCATATTTATTTCCTCTGTGGGTTCTTTTTTTTTTTCTTGGGGTTTTCTGGCTCTGTTTGATTAGAGATGGGTGGGTGTTTCCCGTGTCTTGGACCGTCGAAGAAGGAGAAACGTCAAGGTGTTAAGGAAAGTGTGAAGAAGGATTTTGTCAAGAATGGTTCAGGTCCTCAATCTCGTACTACTAGCAGAGTCAGTTCAGGTAATTTTTAGGTTTTATATTTTTTTAAAATTTTTTTTGTTCCTGAAAGTTTTGATTGAATTTATGTAATTTTGAGTAACTTGAAATGGGTTCTTGTTGTTTTCGTTTTTTAAGGCACTAATATGTGGGTTCTACTTGAAATTCTCAGATGAGATGTTAACTAAATTAAAGATTAAACTGTAAATCTCAAGAGAATTAGATAGGATTTTAACTTTGAATTGAATGATGGGCATAATAGATTATTATTATTATTATTTTTATACAAGCTTCTGCTAATTAGAACTGGTACATTAAGAAACAGAGATCATACATGCTTTTAGGCCTTGTTTGGAACCCATTTAGATAATCAATTATGAAGATAATAACCACTGTTTATCACCCTATTGTTTAGTATAATTGTAAAACATGCTTGTTAGCAAAAGTAGACAATCATTTATTTTAGAATGAGAGTTTGTTTTCTCATTCAAATCATCATAAATAAAAAGCTTGTTTATGTAAACATAAACAGTTTCTGTTTTCTCATAATTATTTCACCACACTGTAGCCACCACCGTCGCTGCTGCCACAACCACAACCACCACCACTAGCAACTTGATTAGTCATAGCATGATTTAATATTTTGTAGAAGTAAAATAGAAAATAAAACATTTTCATTAACTTGCATTCAAACATGTTATTGCACGTAATATTTTTCATAACAATCAATACTTTAATTTTTTGGTAATATTTATTTAGAAATGATTATGATAAAATGGATTTAACTTAAACAATTCCCATAGAAAGGTTGCCAAACGGCATGTCAGTTTTAGGGTGGTTAAGAATGGTCATGAATGTGTAACTTTGTAGGCTTGTATGCTGTTATTGTCATATCTTCCTCCATTATTTACTTCAACTTGTTTTTATTGTTTTTTTTCTTTACGTCTACGTCTCTATGATTTATCTCCCTCTCTCTCTTGATGAGCAAAATTTATTGAAAGCAATCCGGAGGTAAGAAAAAATTTATAAATAAAAATTGATATCTTCTTACTTTTCCTTCTATGATGGGGATGATTTTGTTGGGGCAGACGAATTGATATCTCAAAGTGGTGCCGGTTCTAAGAAGGAAACTTCAATTCCAGAAGGTGGTCCTACTCCACATATTGCTGCTCAGACTTTCAAATTTCAAGAGCTTGCTGTTGCCACTAACAACTTTACGGAGGAGTGCCTTTTGGGTGAAGGAGGATTTGGACGTGTATATAAGGGTTTCTTGGAAAGCACCGGACAGGTAAGTTGGGATTACTCTATTTTGCAAGTTCCATAATAGTAGATAGCATGTTCCAATTATGGACAATTTCAGACTTGTCTTGGCTCATTCACTTGTTATATGAACTTCTTGGACCTAGTTGAATTCAGACTTGTCTTGGCTCATTCGCCTGTTATATGAAATCTTGGACCTAGTTGAATTCGGAAGGCTCTCTGCATTGTACTTATTACCTTATTTTGGTGAACTGTGATGGTTACACAACTTTTAGGTTTTTCTTGTGTCTATATGGGTGATGTGAAATAGTTGTCTTTGCAGGTAGTTGCAGTGAAACAGCTTGATAGGAATGGCCTTCAAGGAAACAGAGAGTTTTTGGTGGAGGTTCTCATGCTCAGCCTCTTAGACCATTCTAACCTTGTCAACATGATTGGTTACTGCGCCGACGGGGACCAGCGACTCCTTGTATATGAGCTGATGCCTTTGGGATCATTGGAGGATCATTTACATGGTTAGATTGCCTTCCATCCTATGCAGTTGATAAATCTTATTCATTTTGTGCCTTACACCTCGTGCTTTAGGCTCTTTCCTTTGACTTATCAGTGCTGAACTGCTTTATTTTTCTTAACATGTTCTATGACTCTCTGTGAGGGGGAGTCAAATTCTATTGTACTTATCAGCAAAAAGGAGTCAAGGGTTACTGTGAAAGTCCACCATGCACTTTAGGGTTTAAACTATCAGGTTCCTTTGTTGAAAATTTGAAATAAATAAAAATTTAACAATTATACCTAGATAAGATAATGCTAATCCTTCTTTTTGATTCACATGGTAAATAAATTCTTGTGAAGTTATGCTTTTTCATTTCTAAAGCTTTCTATAGATTTTTTCTGTATAACTTGATGACTCGGTTGATCTTCTGTTTTAGATCTTCCACCCAACAAGGAACCTTTGGACTGGAATACGAGGATGAAGATAGCAGAGGGTGCAGCTAAGGGCTTGGAGTACTTGCATGATAAAGCCAATCCTCCTGTAATTTACAGGGATTTGAAATCATCGAATATCCTTCTAGATGAAGGGTTTCATCCAAAGCTATCAGATTTCGGTCTTGCAAAACTTGGCCCTGTTGGTGATAATACCCATGTTTCTACAAGAGTGATGGGAACATATGGTTATTGTGCTCCAGAGTACGCTATGACTGGCCAACTCACTGTGAAATCTGATGTCTACAGTTTTGGTGTGGTCTTCCTTGAACTGATCACAGGACGTAAGGCAATCGACAATAGCCGGCCTCATAAAGAGCGTAATCTTGTTGCATGGGTAACATATTTCTGTGTCTTTCAGTTTTTCTTTGTATTCAATTTGGATACAAAAAAGTTCATTTCATTTGAAAGATTTAAATAGGATAGTTATAATTTTGTTAAGGGTCAAAATCCATTGATACCACTACTCTTACACCATGTACACCACTCTGTGGGACCCAGATGAATATGACCCAAGGGTTATTTTTGGTGAGGATGATTTCCTCACCATCTAGACAACCTCACAGAAAATCACAATCCCATCGAAAGTAGATTGAAAATTTTGACGGTAAAATGGATGGTTCATTAGTTTTTCCATTTCAACCAACTTTTGATGGGGTTAAAAGTTTTAGGACAATGTGATTTTTGGCGATGGTGATCTACATGGTCCTCATGAAAAAGCATCACTTGAATCATCTCCATGCTGGCCCCCATAGGACAGTATAATTGTGTGTAAATGGATCTTCACCTTTTCCTGTTAATGTTTATTTCTGAATCAACATAAGATAAATAATGTTCCTCTCTTCTCTTGTTTTCCCCACATACTTCCCGATGTGGCTTTACAGGCACGACCACTATTCAAAGACCGTAGGAACTTCGCAGAGATGGCTGACCCACTATTGCAAGGCCATTATCCAAAACGCGGCCTTTACCAAGCTCTTGCTATTGCAGCTATGTGTTTACAAGAACAAGCTGTCAGTCGACCTCTCATAGGGGAAGTTGTGACTGCTCTTTCATATTTAGTCTCACAAACGTATGTGCAAAAAAACGAAGTTGGTCCATCTACCACTACAACCAAGGACAGTAAAGAAATCCAAGATGAAGTTGGAAATAGTGGAGAGAATGGTTCCCGACCCCCTCATCAGAATTCACCCAATTTCAGAGACAGGTGTGAAACAGGTCGGGAGTCCGGGATGAAGCTTGGGTTGGATGAATTAGAAGGACAAAACTCTCAAAGGGACAGCCCTGGTAATCTGCTGAAAGCAAGAGAGACACTGGGGAACTCGAACCGTAATCTGGATAGAGAACAAGCTGTTGCAGAGGCAAAATTATGGGGTGAAAATTGGAGAGGGAGAAAGCGAGGGAATTCAATGGGTTAGCTTTAGCAGTACTAGTGAACTATGAGGTAATTCTGGTGCTTAATAAATTCCGGTCAATCACCTTGCTTTCGCCTATTTTTTATGGGAGAATTATTTCGTCGTGCAAATGAAGTTTGATTGATTAGTGATGAATTATTACGCATCGAACTTGACTGTTTCTGGTGATCATGTAACTCCAGGTTTGATGTAGGACATCAGAGTGTCCATATGTGCAAGTGAGATTCACAGCGTTGAATAGATTTTATTTTTATTTCTTGTTTGGTTTTGTTTAATAATATAATTATAATTATGATATATATATTTTAACAATAAAAAGTAAATGCCGTTTTTCTATTATGTAAGAGTACTAGGTATATCGCCGTGCCTCCGGCACGGCTCAAAACCTTGACGAACTTTATAAACAAAAATTAGGGTTTACGGAGGAGGGAGAGAACTTCAACAGATCTGCCGGTGGCGGTGGGGAGGAGGAACCGACACAGAAAGGGGAGAGGGGAGGTAGAGAGAAATCGAGAGAGAGAGGGCAGGGAGAGAGAGGGGAGCTTATAAAGCAGGACACAATTTATAAAGCAGGACAAATTTGCCCCCCGTCTTGAATTGTATAAGAGATATTTGGAACAGAATGGGAAGTGTTTTTTGAAGTTCAGTTCAGGGTGGTGGAGAAGACAGAGGGTGGGGTTAAGGGGACCCCAACCAAAGACTAACAACGAGAGTGATCTTGTTTAAATCTTCGGCGAATGAAATAGGGATAATCTTATAAGGTGCCCGTGCAACAGCATATAATGTTGTGTTCTACTTCTACCTCAAGTGCGCCACCTTGAAGGTGTGCCTTGGAGTTATCATCATGTTCTCTTTCTCAACAAAACAGGAGTGGTTGCTCACAATAATACTTTTTGGAGGGATGGTTTTACACAAGTGGTGCGACGCTTATGTGACAGGGTGGGATCTACCATTTTAGCATTGGACATAATTTCTGTAACTTAGTCGGTCCAAACAGCACTATTCGGCTGCTTTATCTCATAAAATCCTAATAAAAGAAAAATGATATATAGAATGAAAAAAATAAATAAATAAAAATGCTGCTTTAATGGAGAATGATGCACCGATACTTGACGCACCATGCCACATAAGTGTCGGGCATTGGTTTTGTCAAACCGTCGGTCCAAAAAGCACTACTCTCCAAAATGACTTTAATGTTGTTCGACATAAAACATTTAATGTTTAGCCAAACCATAAACCTTGTGGAACTCACATGAGTACGATCTAAGGGCTAATTTTTGGTGACGATATTCTCCTCATCATGTAGATCATCCCACAAAAAATCAGTCTATTCTAAAACTTCTAATTCCATAAAAAATTAGATGGAAGTCATCACTGTTGATTTTCTATCAATTTCCAACTAATTTTTTAGTGGTGTTAAAAGTTTTAGAATTGGTTGATTTTTTAGAGGATGATTTACATGATAAGAATAATATCTTCACAAAAAATAAGCTCTTGGATCGTTCTCATATGGGCCCACAAAGTTTATGGTTCGGCTAACATAAAATGTTTTATGTCCCAATCCATGACTTTAATAAGTGAAACTGCAGCAAAGTATGTATAATACATCCAACCGCAATCATGCCACCACGCGGTAGGCCGACAGTGGTCCGGTTTTTTTTCTTCCATTGATTTCTGCACCCTAATAACATCGACTGGTGCCCAATCGGGGAGAGCTCGTTCCACATATGGGTCCATAGTCCGACTCTAGTGATGATCAACGATGAATCATCCTCAATAAAATTCAAAGCGTTCTTGAATTTTTTTACTTCATCTTTAAGTGAAACATTCATATTTTATGATTGATTTTTAATTAATTTGTAGGGAAAACTTCCAACTAAGACATCTTCAAATGCTACCAGTCAATATATACTTCTTTCAAAATTTAGTTTAATTTTCTTTTGCAATTTTTAAAAAAAAAAATAAAATTATGTTTGGAAAACCAGGTAATATCAAAAGAAGAAGTGAACATCACAACGACTAAACATGTAAATTTTGTCAAAATTTGTTACTAAAAACTTTGTGCACAAATATTTTTGCACAAATAAATAGAGAACTACTTCTATAACTAGTAATTTTTTTTTATCTAGATTACATTCAAATTCGAATTTGTGAGCCTCAAAACCTAGTAACATCAAAAGAAGTGAAGATCTCGAAGAATGATTTCCAAATATATAAATTTCGTCAAAATTTGTTAAAAACTGTAGACAAACAAATAGTTTTGCAAAAATTTCACAAATTTTTTGTTTTACAAAAATATTCTTAACTAGTTTAGTTTCGAAGGTCTTGAAAAGAATTTTTGCAAATGTATTAAACTCATCAAAATTCGATTTTTAATTTAAGAAATATAACATTTTGAAGTTTAAAACAAATATTATAAATAACTTTCCCTTTAACAGCTATACAAGTTGACAAAGACAAGGAAGTAATTGAAAAAAATAAGAATGGCAATACAAGAACACTAAAAACTAAGAAATAAGACTAAACAGGTTTAAAAAAGGACTAAATATTTTAAAAAAGCTCATTAAAAAAGATATTTCAGCCATGTTGAAAATCTGGTGGAGCAAATGGACAAAAAAAGCTATGTTTTGGATCCTTGACCGTTTTCCCCAATTTTAGTAGTGTTAATTTTTTTTTTTGTTTTTTTTTTTGGAATGCGTGAATTTTCGTGAAGATGATCTGAATGGTGATGTTTTACCGAGTCTGATTTTTGGGTAAACAATTCGCGATAATTAACCTTTACACAAAAGATGGTTGAGACTTGATTCCATTGGGTGAATTTGAGGTCTCCATTCGGCAGAGTGATGCCGTTATCCTCTTACATTTTGGTGTTGTTGTGCTCTGTCGTCCGAATCGTTCGTATCAACTAACAAAACATCTTTTTTTTTTTTTTTTTTTGGCTTATTGCATATCAAAAAGCTTTGAAAAACAAAACCCCTAATACGGTTATTGCACCTTGTTTTCTCCTTGACTTTCAGCAGATAAAAAAAAAAGTTTACAAAATCCTAAAAATGGTGATTTTGGATAAGACAGAGTGATGGATATATAGAGGATTGAAGAAATGGTTTTAAGAGGTCGTTCGAATAGAGGTTGATCTTCATTGGTTGTTCTTATTGCCGATAAAAAAAAAAAAAAATCACAGAGGGTTTCGTTGAGAACTTGAAATAAAGAGGGTGAGGAAGATAAATTGACAGATAGGGTGAAGGTGGGGTTACCTCCGCAGATATTTCAGAAATCTAAAACAGAGAGAGGTACGAAGGATTAAAAACTAAAAATAATTTTGTGGTTTTGATCAGTTTTGAAAAACTCTGAAAATGGCCTATGGATTTCAAAACCAGTGGGTTTTACAAAATCCCAAGTTTTTAGAAAGAGGAGAAGGTGGTTTTCCTTTTGTATAAAAAATTATGTGAATATTAATTTCTTTTAGAATACCATGGGATGATCCGTCCACTAATCCAAATTGGCGAACCCATGCATGAGTATTTGTGGAGGTGGTGGCGGTGAGGTGGTGGTGAGGCGGTGGTAGTGAGATTATGGTAGTGGTGGGGGTGACGGTGAACTAGATTTATGATGGTCAAATCTGTTTGATCCGTGCCAACAAGATTGGGGCTTGCCAACAATAACAAATGCAAATTTCATAACATATTTTATTGGGGTTGCCAACAAGATTGGGACTTGCCTATAACAACAAATGCANTAATTTTGGGGGTGCCTGTAGAGGGGGCCTGCCAATAAGTTTACGAGGCCTTCTTAATTCAAAGCTTGCTCCTCTAATTCAACAGTAATAAGATTCAACAAAAAAAACAAGAAAACACTAATAAGAGCATAAATTAGACTTCAAGAATGAAAAATAGATATCGAATGGGCTGGTTTTAAATATCGATTGGGTTGAGAACGGCCCAGTCCAGACCTGGAAGATTGGATCACCAACATTCTTGATCATCATTTTGCAGCACTCGTTTAAAGTGTTAATAAGTTAGATGGTTCGTCTAGCGTGTTAATAAGTAAGATGGTTACAGAGAGAACCACGTTTGCTGGGGTCTTCCTATAGTTGGGTTTGATAATTTTGTGGAGCCATTAAAAAGGCTACTTACATATACATGCAAAGGCCCTTTTAGATGCTTATGGAATACTGATCAATGAAGCAAGCAATTTCATCATTTATATCTAGTCTGAAGTACATTATGATAAAGTTCATCATGAAAATGATCCTGATAGGTATGGGAGGAAGAGGTTTTACATATTATATGGGCGTTTGCCCCCTGACTTCCACTCCAATTTACAGATAAAATAAAAAAGTTAAAATCAGATAAAAGCTTAATACAGTCTTACAAACTACAAGTATCACTCCAGTGAACAAATTTTTTGGTTTTGTTATCTCCTATATATGGGCATTTTTATTTGGAACTAAAAAGTATAAGAAATTTGAGGCTTTCATTGATTTGCTTGATCTTGCTTATGAATTGTACAAAAAAAATTGGGGAAACTTGTTAATGACTTAATCTTGATTTTAATCCTGATACAAGTTAAATATCGAAGTTGGAGATGAAGGGGGATTAGTCACTATACATTCGACTTTGATCTTAAAGCAGCACATTGAAAATTAACAAGTCAGCACACTACCTATTTCAACCATGAATTTTCAGTCGCGCTATACATGTCATGGAACCAAATTCTGTCCTTTCACCCAACAATGGTTAGTCAAAGGGTGGGGAAACACACACACACACAAACACACACACACACACACATATATATATATATGTACTTTCAAATGAATAGTACTTGGAATCTAATTGGCATACTGCATAACTAATATGTTTATTGAGGAGGTATGATTTTGCTAAATCGTTTGGGTCAGGGGAATAACAACCAAAACCTGTAACAGGTCATTCTTGGACAATAACTTCACACAAGTCAGATAAAAGTGGTGATTCATTTTTTTAGAGTTTGAGCACTGAATTAAGTTTGTATAATAGCGCTTCCTCTTTGAAGTTTTAAAGGTTATTCTATTCAAGCCAGATTTATTTCAAGCAATGTAGCTTGTGTTGGAGAAGTGAAATGAATGCTAATTGAGTTGGAACAAGCAATTTCATCAAAAGAAAGTATGATCTGATCACTTGCTACAAATTAATCAAGCAAACTATCTAGAATTCATAGAAGTGGAGAAGATTTAACACCCCAGACTCCAGAGGGTCGTGTTAGAGCAAAAAATGAAAGAGAATTGTTACAAATGTTTCATACATACATTGCCATTCAGAATTCAAACAAAAACATATCTCAACAACTGGTTTCAGGTAGCTAAAAACCCTCATGAGCAATGGAAATGAACTACTTAGTACTAGAATTAGCTCAGAATTGTTACAAATGTTTCATATGTACATTGCCATCCAGAATTCAAAACAAGATCATATCTAAACAACTGATTTCAGGTAGCTAAAAACCCTCATGAGAGATGCAAATAAACTACTTAGTACTAGAATTAGCTAATTTGTGTTTGTGTTTGTAGTGGGTATTATCATTAAGAGAATGATATACAGAGAGAGAGAGACCTGAATTTCATCATAGTCATAGGCATTCCAAAGAGAGACTCAGTAACAAATCCGCTTCCAACAAGAAAGACACGATGAACACATTGAGGTGCTGCATATGGGCAATTGAGGTATGTCACCCAAATTTCTTCCAGCTTCATCTGATTTTCAGCAAAATAAAAAACTTTGATTAGATCGTGCACAATAAAACAATGGAGATCATACAAAAACAATGGTCCTGCTGAAATTTTTAAAGGAAGTAAGCAGAAGAGACTTACCCTAGCTATTACTCGCCAGTTCCCGAAGGCATTCCTTTACAAAGCTTACATCGTCTTCAATCTGCTCTAATCGAGCATCCGCTAAATGAAATACCTTCCTTACCCCATTAACGCGAGGAACAACACGGTTTAACCGCTCATTGACTTGGTTCAGCAGCAGATCCCTCCTTTGAGGAGGTAAAGGCCTCGACTCTCCATTTTCTGCAGCTTGAACTTCAGCATTGGAGGATTGACGGTGGTGTGGTATCAAATTCTCTTCCTCGCCAAAAACAGGTGGGACAATCCTCCTTTGACGAGGTACAGACCTCGATTCTCCAACTTCGGCATCAGCGCCTTTTTTAAAATGTTGATGAGTAAAGCAGTTTGTTTTACCCACTCGACTAAATCCCTATTACAAAAATAATTGAATGTAAATAACCAAAACAATAAAAATAAGATAACATAAGAGAAAGGAACACTAACATGATTTCGTAATTGTTAGAGGAAGGTGCTAAATTCGCCTGTTGTGCATCCAGACATGAGATTTTGGATGAAAGCTCTGCGGTTGAGAATTTTAATCCCGCTTAGATTTTCACCCCATGAAATTATTGGATGGTTCGCCTCATTGCCTACTATCGCATAGAGATTTGTCATAAATTTTCCTCTGGGAGCTCTTGGAATTTTAACGGAACCTGCTGATTGATATCAGCTGCTGCTTCAGGCCTGAAATTATCATCAGTTGCTTGATCACCATCCATTACTTGATCCACATTAACTGTTTCATTCCCATCAACTACTTGTGCTTCATCCCCATCAACTACATGATCAACATCAAGTGGTTCATTCCCATCAACTGGTTCCAAAGAGCTTTTAGAGACATTGAATGATAACGTTTCTTCGCCATCCGATTGCCCAGTATTAGGGTATTCCGATTGCCCCTTACCAGAATGGTTTTCATCGAATGAATGGCGAACCGATTGCCCCTTATCAGAATTAGGGTTTTCACTGATAATAGTGGGGTTTTCATTGAATGATAACTCAGAGCCATCTGCATCAACTTCTCCTGCACGAGAGATCAATTCATTATACCCCTCTTGGCCATTTGCATCAGATTGCCCGTTTGCATCAGATTGAACGTTACCAGAATTATGGTTTTCAGAGCCATCTGCATCAACTTCTCCAGAAGATCAATTCATTATAACCCTCTTCGCCATTTGCGTTTCCATGCTCAGAGTCATCTGCATAAAAGCATCTGCCTAACTCTTCTCCTGCGCGAGAGATGACGCCATTATACCCCTCTTCTCCGGTAGGTGATGGATTCTCAGTAAGATGTGAAGGACTGGGAAGATTTTCCTGTGGAGAACCGGGGTTCCTATGATTGTTATTATAATCTTCAAGAATCAAATCATTTGAAGTCTCTTCTGTAGGGTTTTGANAAACACCCAACAACCACACTAAGCATACCAACCACACTAATTCAACAACCACACTAAGCATACCAACCACACTAATCCAACAACCACACTAAGCATACCAACCACACTAATCCAACAACCACACTAAGCATACCAACCACACTAATTCAACAACCACACTAAGATTAATTAAGTTTGAGTTTAGATATCTAAAATTCTATCATGAAGATGGTGGCGACTAACAGCAAAAGGGTATGCAATCTTCTTCACCGAGTGATTCTGAATATTGAAGATGAGAAGAAGAAGAAAAAGAAAGGAACAGAGCAAAAGAGAAAGTCTGAAGAACTAATAAGAAGATTGATGAAGGTGGCTGGCAGTACTGCTCAACAATATATTCCTCACGAGATAATTCTGGAGATTCTCTACAGACTTGCTGTTCATTCTCTGATCAGATTCAGTTCCGTCTCTAAGCTCTGGTTTAAATCAATTAGCAATGACGACCCACACTTCGCTGCCTCCCACTTACTCCAATCCCAAAAGAATCCCCGGCTCGTCTTTAACGTTGTGAATTATCCAAATCTCATCTATCATAAATTCTTCTATTTAGAGAAAGATGGTGTTGATCTTCATGGACCGCCAGTATCCCTTAAATTCTTTCATAGGGATCTGGTTGGTTATTGTAATGGTTTGGTTTGTCTTTCGCTGCTATGTCCTACGCCTTATCTCATTGACATCATTAACACTAGCAGGCGTGAATTATTCACCATCTCCCCTCCAACGGTTGATGGATATGTTCAATGTTATGGATTTGGATTTGATTCCTTGAGCAATGAATATAAGGTGGTCTTTATTCTTAATAATATTGCTGCTGCTGCTCCTGATGATCATGATGATGACGACTATAAGTGCCTGGTCTTGACATTGGGAACCAATTCATGGAGAGAGATTACGATAAGCCCGCAGGTGGTCCCTAGTCCATTATTTAGGGCTACTTCTTCTGAATCTGCCATCTTTTGTAATGGAGCTCTGTATTGGAGAACCACAGGAATGCTGATCACGTTCGACCTCCACGATGAGAAATTTCAAGTCATTCAAATCCCAGTTGACTGCGTTTCAGTTGACGGGCAGCAATTGGTTCATCATCTAGAGTCTAAAGGATCTCTGTGTGTTGCACGTCTGGAAAAATTATTAGGAAGTAGTAGTAGTAGTTCTGATGATCAACAACAACAACAACAGGAGAATAATTGTTGTAAGGTTCACTTGCATATATTAAAGGACAGAATCAATCAAGTGTGGATCAAAGAGACTTTTCTTCTTCCCTTTTCACCTCCCTTGGATGACAAAGAAGACACTAGCAGTCGTTTTTTGGGCTTCTCAGATCAGGTTCTATTGTATTGGTACGACAGGGAGTTGAAAAGTTTTCAATTATGTGATCTGCACACGAAAGATGTGAAGGTGGTAAAATCCCCAGGTCACCACTATACGTATTATGAGCTGAACAATCACGTAGAGAACATAATTCCTTTACGAACCTTTGTGCCAGCAGAAGCTCGTAGATTAGATGTTTTGCCTAGAGGCCTTTTTAAACAAAGGCCAAGAACACATGGAGTATTCACGTTTTGTTCCTTTAACACAACTAGTGCAGAAGAGGAATGTTATATTTCTGATTAATGTGTGTTTTATGTTTTGTTTTGTAATATAATGACAGCTGACAGTGTTTATTTTGCTAGCTAGCTAGCTTGAGATCAATTTTGTTAAACATATATAATGAGGCGAGGCGCGCGAGTTTTATTGAGAATGAATGATTCTGTTATTGGTCAGTTTATCATCATTTTGTACTTAATTGATTCCATTATGTATGTAAGTGGGTTGTATTTTATTGTTTATTGGCTTTATGAATAAGGAAATAAATGTTAGGTTGTGGCTCAATTCAACTCATAAATGATAATCCCACGTAGGAGATCTCGACTTGGATCTTTGTACTGTTCTTGTTTTGTTCTAATGCATTTTTTTCATTCAAAGTAGTTCGAGAATAATAAATTTTAATTTAGTTGAATCTTTATACCCATTAATAACAGTTTAGTTATATAATTTTGCATCACCACCACAATAAAAATGATATAACATAATGAGAGTGGTTCCAATGATATTGTTATATTGACATTATCCTCACCGAAAATCAACTAATTTTAAGATTTTTAAAAACTAGATGATAGGGTTACAAATTTTAGAATGGACTAGTAAATTATCCATTAGTTCATCTTCATGTGGACCCCACCACCTAAAGCCGATTGCCGATTGTATCCGAAATAGTGGTGTTAATTTAGCGATTTCACTAAGATCGCTCTCTAACTTAATAGAATAATCATGCATCACAATTAACTCCCAAGTGATTCACTAATCATGTAGAATCTTATTTTGATTAATTTGATTAATATGAATGATAATTTAAAATGACGAATATAATTATCTATACTATATATAAAGAGAAGCCACCTTCCCAAAAACCAATAGACGGACGTCCATTAAAGTGATTTCCTAAAATACCCTTATTCACTCTAACCAAAACTTGCCCCGTGCGCGCGTAGTGCGCGTGCCAGTCAACTAGTAATTATTATTAAAAGTAATTTATCATATTATTTTTTTAAACATCAAATATTTATAACTTAATTAATTATTCGAGATTGCTGATTTTTTTGTAAGCAAAATAGATGACAAAAATTATAAATTCTACAATTAATAAAAAATATACTTGATATTTAATGAACATTAAGCATTTAATAATTCCACTCACAATTAATTAGATACATCCACACTAAACATTAAATAACAGTAATTAATCATTCTTTTACACATTAAATATATGCGCATGTGCAAGTAGCTTCTTGTTGATAAGCAGAGCATCTCCCTCCAAAATGACTGAACTGCTTTTGTGGGTAATGTCAACGAGAAAGATGAGAGAACCTAATCTTAATCTTAGTCATTGACATTAAATTTTACGACAACCCGGCTTTTAATTTTACAACCCGCTGCATGAACTCCTTTCTTGTGCTGAGATATTCTGCTTTTGCCCCCAAAAGATTTTCTCCAAGAAGATCTCTTGTTTGAACGATTACTTCTCGTCGAAGATCTATCCTCGCTAAATCTTGTTGGATCTCTGTTACATACCGTCGAAGACGCATTAAATAGTAGTTACAGTGACGCATAGTTTTCTTTGTCTTCTTAAGGTTCGTGAACTCCTCTTTGGTGCTGAGATATTCCGCTTTCATCTTCAAATGTTCTTCTTGGATAAAATCTCTATCTTCAGCAATTTTTTCTCGATTAAGATCTAACTCTGTTAAATTTCGTTGGAGACGCATGAAGTGATAGATACCCTTGAGTAAAATTTCCTCTGTCTTCTTGAGGTTCCTAAATTCGTTCTCCAACGCACTTGGTAATGAATTTATATCGAAGGAGAAACTCAATGAAGACATCAAGTTGTCCAATTGAGGTGTATCCCGAATTTCTTCCAGTTTCATCTGATTTTGAGCAAAACAGAAACCTGTTATATAGATCATGTTCAAGAAAACAAGGATCATACAAAAACCATAGTCGTGTTGAACTTCTTTTGCAATCGAAAAGCATTCGTGTTCAAATAACAATTTGAAATAAAATTCTATCCATCATAAGTGTCCAACATTTTGACATCTTTTTCATATAAATTATAGATGTTAGATGACAACATCTAAAATGCGTAAAATGTATTGAAAGCAGAGATTCTTAATTAAAACAAATAAGAACCTTACAGTCCTTATCTATATTGGAAATATTTTCCACTTAAATTAAGAACATTCGAATAAAAAAAACTACTAAAAATTTCTAAAGTCCAATCTCCAGTAAGACCAAAGCAATTGAATTTAGAAATAAAAAGTTGCCCGGTACTAATGAAAATCACAATAATGCCTCTCCGAGGTGTAGTGCCAATCTAACAATTGTGAAAGTATCTCAAACAAAGCAACCACTTTAATGCCCTTTAAAATGGAAATCATAATAATGCCCCTAATGCGTGCACTCACTTGGTAAGTTCATTGCAGCATGCAATGAACGTGCACGACCCCTCATGGTCATTAGTGCTTAATGAGTGTGAATTCGTACACATACTTGTAAGGTAGGTGAACAAAATTGCACCAATGTTTAATAAACCATCACAACCACAAGTGACTCAGATCTGATTCCAATCTGTTAGATTTGCCTACCTTTAATCTTAGGGTTAACATACTTTGTCTAGTGAGAAGAAGGAAAAAAGAATGCTTAACAATACATAATCTTCTTACCCTGTCTAATGAAAAGCTTGCTTCTCCTAATTCAATAGCAAGATCACTTGAAACCTCAGACATTGGCCTGCAAGAATGAAAAATGTATAAATAAATAAACTTGCTAGCAATAACCAAGAAACGACTAAAAGATGCTGACTCTAAATCCATGACTTGCATGTTTTTCAGTTCCTGTTTAGTATGAACAATAGAGAAAACCCCATAGAGCCAAAAGAGAGAAAAGTGAGCAGTTTAAAAATCAAGAGAGGTGATTTTCATATGGAACCATAAAAGTACCTAATAGTTCCTATTTTCTTTTCTGAAATATTTATGTTTATGAGATGAGAAAATATTAGAAGTTGGAAAATTGATTTTGTTGGATAAAACTGTACCAGCACTTTTTGTGAGATTTTGGAGAGCGAAAATAAGAAAATGAGGAGAGAAAGAACAGGCGATTTTGTTCACACACTTGTAAATTGATGAACTCGGCATTACAGAGTCGAGTCCAAGTTAGCCTTCAGAAGACCAATTTCAACTTTAATGAGCAATACCTCTAGGTTATTCCACCAAGAAAGAAATCTTCTCAACCGAGGGGAATTGATGAGGGCATCAAACATTCAAGTTTTGAAATCTAACAAATAATGAAAAAGAAGGCCCCCACACATGCATCTTTATGGGTTGATGATGTTATTTGGGCCTGATTTGAGTTTCTATGAAATGCTGGCATGCGCGATGCAGTTAGAGCAAACCCACTGGGCTACAATAATATGTGAATTTTGCACAGTCCTCCATTACTAATCTTTAACAACAAAAAGAATACTAAGATTGCATCTCCATAGAACTAAAGTTTCAGTAATCAAACAGTAAACTAATAAAAGAAGTTGAGAGAAAATTCCACTTACCTATATGTTGGAAGATTCAAAGCAGTCAACTGCACATGAAGTAATGAATATGTTAGCACATACTAGAAATTATCAAATTCCATCAAAGAGAAATCACTCGTGTGAAAAAAAAATAGTAATATAGAAGACCTAAACTATGCCATTTAATACTTAAAATGGGCCTCTCCATCAGAACACATTATCCCCCACAAAATATATACCAAAAAACTAAAACCCAGATAGGCAGATAGAGAAAGGGAATTGCAGTTTGTTTTTTTGTTAGGCATATGAATCTAACTTTTTCGCTTTAGGTAGATTTCTAAGGCGAGTATTCATCTAAAACATATTAAATTTGTGGGCATCCAACTCAAAACCAATTGGCAATGAGTGGAGTAACCTAAGATCTTTACATATTGGGTTTGTAAGGCTCTCATATCTCATGTGGGACTATTCTCAACAAAACATTTACCAGAATTTGAGATGAAAGCCTGATTGGATGTACAAATCAGATGAGTTGATTTGAAAATTTCTACGCATGAAGATCCAACACAATAGAAGATTATATTTAAACTCAGATTTTCAGATGCTTAAACAAACGCCATCGAGGAATAGATAATTAACAAACAAAATATTCATGCTGACCTTAGTCAAAGAATCCCTAACTGAACCTTAATCAATCTCTAACTGAACCCTATAACTGAAGATGAAAGCCAATTAACCCTACACAAAGAATCTTTAAGTGAACACTATTTTTATTTTGTCTTAACTAAAAAACAAAAGAAAAAATGAAAATACCTTGGAGAGATTTCAGATTAAGGACAGGAGCGGAGGCTTCTTGTCGATATCAGATTGAGGGAGACCGTCCTCTTCTTTTCGGTTTAAGATCGATGAATAGATAGGGATAGAGTTTGTCGATGGAGAGCAAAAGTTTCGAACGGAAACCCTAGATGGTACTGACGGAATAATGGATATGAAGGTTCGTTTTATGAAGGTTCCTTTTCGATAATCCAATTAGGGGTAGCCTTTTTTCTCAAAACTTTTTACATTACGAGGGGCTGCCCCCTTAAGCTATTTGGGTTGGCTATGGGGCGCCAGTCCCAAAAACATTAGGATAAAGAAAGAGAGAAGGGAGGAGAGAGAGACAGAGTGTTTTGGGGTGCGGCTGCGGCGGACAGCTTTGAGCTGTCGTCTCCCTATATTTTTTTTTAAAAAAATTTTAAAAACTTTTTTGAAATACCGGATATATCCCTTAAGTAAAATTTATTTATTTACACTTGGTTTACACTTGCCAATGGGGTCGCATTGAGTTGATCCAAGGACTGTTTTTTTGTGACGACGATCTATTCATTATGTAGATCAACATCAGTACATATATCATTCCCAAGTGGGCCACCTAATATTTATTTTATTCTTATACTCTATTTATAATTGTGTTGTGCGCCTATTTAGATATGATCCAAGGGTTAGTTTTTTGTGACGATAATCTATCCATCATCTAGATCAATCTATTATCTATTATAATATACTATAGGAGAAGCCTTGGGTTAACAAAACTCTTTCTCTTAAGTGTGGGTTAAAAAAACCTACATTATAAAAATATGACCCAATCTATTATCTATTATTGGGTTAACAAAACCTTTTCTCTTACGTGTGGGTTAAAAAAACTTACATTATAAACATATGACTCAATCTAAACTAACTAAATTTTTTAATTATCTAATAAAAAAATTCAAAATTTTTTTTAGAAGAAGTCCCACGTGCCTTGCACGGGATATAGGGACTAGTAATATACTTCAGGAGAAGCCTTAGGTTAACAAAACCCTTTCTCTTAGGTGTGGGTTGAAAAAACCTACATTATAAACATATGGCCCAATCTATTATCTATTATTGGGTTAACAAAACCCTCTATCTTAGGTGTGGGGTTAAAAAACCTACATTATAAACATATGGCCCAATCTATTATCTATTATTGGGTTAACAAAACCCCCTCTCTTAAGTTTAAGTTAAAAAACCCTACATTATAAACATCCGACCCAATCTATTATCTAATAAAAAAATCAAAATTTTTTTTTAAAAGAAGCCCCCGTGCCTTCACGGGATATGAACGTACGTATCATCCTTGAGTGAGCTATTTTTTACCTATAATAACACGTCGCATAATTTGCGCGTGTGAGGGGGCAAAATGAGTTTGTCATCGCGAAGCACGTGTGAGGAGTACGCGCGAAGCACGCGTGTGGACAACGCGCGTAGCGCATTTGGACATTCAACCCACACTCCATCACCCTTTTCATTTTCATCTACATCTTCACTACCACCACCATCATCATTATCATCTATCATCACCATCACAATTGTCACCATCATCCATCATAATTACGATGGAGGAAGAGGAAAACTTTCGGTTGTTACGAAGAAAAAACGATGAAAGACATAATAAAGAAAATAAAAATAATTTGGGAGACTGAGAAATCACTTATCTTAGAAGCAAAAAAGCAAAAAATATTTTTTACTTATAGAATTCACCAATGTTTTAAAAACGGACCGGTTCGACCGGTAACCCAGTCATTAAATTGGGTTGGTTCAACATCTAACCAGCCTTTTTTTTTTTTTTATTAAACCAACCATTTTAACCTAACTCAGTGGACCTAGCAAGTTGAACGGCCGACCTAGACAAACCAACCGATTTAAACACTTAGAATTTTAATAAAATGGTAGGCTACAAGTTTCGAACCCAGACAACTCTAAAGTACAATTATCTGTTGCTCTTTTGTCAAAGACTAAAATTCTTAACCCAATTATTAGGTTATTACTTATTCCTAAGAGTACTATATATCTCGGATGGGTTATTTGGGTCGACCTACTGGTTGACCCAATCCAATAGCTTTTCTAGGTTAATGATCGGGCCAGTTTTTAAAACATTGGAATTCACTTCGTGAAAACGTAGTACACAAATTTTTTTTACTTTTCAAAAAATAATTTCTTTAAGTGGTTGTCAAACACCCTCCATATTCTAAACTTTGAAGAAAGCCCAAAAAAGAGTTAAGTTAGATCTAATTAATTAAAAAGTACATTTAGTTCCCTGCTAGCTAACAAAAATTTAGAACTTGGAGAATCCGATCACAATTTCAACTTCAGACAAAGAAGAAAAAAACTAAGAAGAGAAAGAGAGGCCAGTGGGGAAGTCACTCCCCCCAGGCCCCCAACAGTTCTCTCAGTTGTATTTACAACTTATTAACACCTATCTTTTAGGGCCTACATGGAGTAAATGCAATGTAAGAATCAATGGGTTAGCAGAAGAAAATGTAGGGTGAGGACAAAATTTTTATCTCTCACAACTCTCCCAAGAGTGGAATCCAGATCCAGCAAAGCAGTGAAAGATGATGTTCGGACTTGAGAGAAAACCATAAGCATACTCACGGGAATTGTCCAATTGATATCCACGGTAATCTCTTTCTCTTCTTCCATCTGTTGTGTTACGTTAAAGTTACACACAAAATCCTTGAACTTTTGGTAGGTCCTACAATTACCCCTTTCTTTTGGTTGTTTTCATTGAGGTAATCAAGAAAAACAACTCAAATTCTAAAAACAAAAAAATATTGTTTCGAAATCATATACAATTTTATAGTTAATACAAATACAAGAAGTAAATTTATTTAATTTAAATGTAAATTAATCTTTGAAAATAAGTTTTGGGATCGAACCAACGTCAACTATTTGAGTTTTCTCAAACTTTTTTAAGAAAATGACAGCTATCTGAGGCGTGTGGGCATTCACGGCAAGATTGTTGTATGAAGAATCTTAGAACTAAACCAGGTTTGAAAAAACCCAGGCCCCAATTGTACCACCACAACACACAAGATCTTACAATATTTTCAGATCAATGTCAGCAGAACAGCAAATAAACATGTAGAACATATAGCAATGGATTTCACTTCAGTTACCAATTAACAGGGACAACATCCGAGCAGTTCTGCTCTTCAAAAAAAGAAAAAAGAAAAAAAATAAAAGACAGAATCCTCTCTGTTGTAAATATAATAGGGCAGTCAACCCAATGCATTGATTCAGCTAACCTCTTTAATCCACTCCAATGGGAACAAAAGCCTTGGGTGGATTTTACATATAAAAATATGGGACCAAATCAATTTTCTTCTTCCTTCTAAAATGCGGACACACATTACCCTCTTCAGCCATGGCAGGGTACATGGGTGAGACCGACCTAGCAGAACCAAAATCTTGGTCCACGATCCACATAAGGGGAGGCTCTGATGTGTGTGTTTCTTGTTGAAAGAGTAAATATCAGATTTTAAGAATCTGGTTGGAAGGTAGGTGTTGCCGTTAAAAATTACTTCTTCCTCCGCCCCTGTAACAAACCAAGACAGTAACTGAGATTTAATTGCAAGTCTTGTGAAGCAGAGAGACACCAAGAGAACAATGAACTTAAAACCATTCAAAATGAACTCCAAAACAAAACCATGGGGAGACTGTTTAAAATTAAAGGAAGTGAGAAATACAAACTTACAGAGCCTATATAGTCCTCCATCACCGATTGCTTTCGCTTTTTTAAAGATGAAACGGGGCTCTCTGCTGCTCTTGTCATAGCCCGCTTTGATGGTGTCATATTCTGAAAATATCACAAGTAGGGTTCAAGGTTTCAGATAACTCAACAAGGAGTAACATGGGTGAACAAAACCCAACAATGTGACTGGTTGGGACTTAAAATGGTCAACAGTCAAACCCACCATCCTACTGACCGTCCCCCCACTCACATGGTGGGCATCCTGTTCACAAGTGGGTTAACAGAATAGGACCCATTTGGACTTGACTATCACATAATATAAAAAATGTTTTCCTAACAAAGCATGATGAGATGCATAATAAGAAAAAAGAATAGTCAAATAGCTAAATCCAACCTTGGCAAGCTTCTTATCTTTCCGAGCTTGTCTCTCCCTCTCATCAAATTCTTGGTTTTCTCTCTCCACCAACCGAATAAGGGTATCACAGCGCCTCGCAAGCTCTTGAGTGGTTCGAGACTTTACAAACCAATCAAAGCGAAACAAAGGAGATGTGCGGAAAGCAGCTTTGAGTTCGTCCCAGTTGCCATACCCAAGCTTGTGAACCATACACAACTGTAGTGATGCAATGAGAACAAGAATATTAAGAATGGTTATGAAAGTTAAATTCCAGAAACTGAAATGGCAGTAATAGAGAGGAACTCGTGAAATTTAGATGAATCACCATGAATCGATCACATTCTTCATTGTACAGCTTCCCTTTATTTTGACCATACTGAATCTTCAATTCCAACCACGGATTCTTGTAACGGTCCATTTTCTTCCCGATTGCTTTCATGATCTCATCTTTCCTAGAGATTCTTGCTTCCCCTCTTTCAATATTCTTGATGATCCTATCGTAATCTGGACAAAAATTGCAAAGTTGTAGCTTGGACTTCCAAAAAACTAAGAATTTATCCCCCATAATATAGTTTATAATTTTAAGATATCCATGCCAAATAGTTTAGTCAATATGAATAACTATAGGTGTCTTTAAGAAAGTTCTACTTTAAAAAAAATAAAATAAAATAAAAGAGAACATAATTTGAAAAATAATTACCATTTAATTCTTTGTATCTTTCTTTGAAAACTTTAGCGTATCTTTGAACTTCCTCTTCAGTTTTGCCTTCCATTTCAGATGCAATACTTTTTATATCAATCCTCCCATACTTCTCACATGCCCGGATAAAAGTATTGAAATCTTTCCTTGTCCACGATGAGAAGCCCTAAAATGCACCAAAATTAACATCTTGTAGAAAAACAAATAACAGAACTTATTTCTCTTATTCATTACTCACTCACCTCCTCTAATAGTTGCTCTTTTTCTTCCTGTTCTTCTGAGGTTAAGGGATCCCCTAATTCTATAAAACAAAAACAATCAGTTCTTAGTAGGTTCGTTTGCACATT
Organism: Macleaya cordata; assembly: GCA_002174775.1. NCBI lineage: Eukaryota > Viridiplantae > Streptophyta > Magnoliopsida > Ranunculales > Papaveraceae > Macleaya > Macleaya cordata. Next base: position 426,039 of record MVGT01003318.1, read on the forward strand.
AGGATAGCCACGGAAAGGGATAACTTTAATTATAATAAATTGAAATACCTTCAGGCTCATCCCCATCTGCAATTGTGTCTTTCATCTGATTCTTTTGATGTGTTAGCTGAAAATAATTACAACCAGATGAGAAATCAAGCTGAAACTATGGAGGTGCAATGGCACAGACCAGAACAAAGAAAATGGAGTTTCAAAATGGCACTCACCATAAGATAACGCACTTCCTTTTCATAAAGCTCATTGAGTCTTTGTGTGTTAAAGAACTGGAAGTCATGCCTAAAAACAAAAGTAGAAGAATAAAACATGCTGCTGGGAAACTACTGCTTCAAGGGAAAGAAGTAAAAATAATCAAAAGATACTTACAACTGAGGCATGCGAGGAATTCTAGGTTCTCTTTGTTTTGCCGGACCACCCTGCCGCATTGCTTGCTTGAAGTAGTCAGATTCCGAGTAACTATGAAAGAAGAAAAGATGAGGCAAAACAAAGTAAATAGCAACAGCTGCAGAATGTGCAGAAAAAAAAAAAAGAAAAGAAAAAGAAGGGAAAGAAAAAGAAGAAAATCCTACTTCCGTTTCCGCTCCCTTTTGGGTGGCTCGATCCAGTTGTCACTGACAAGTTTCTTAAAGTCCGTTTTGTTCTCATCCTTCATGTAAATAAAACAAACAGGAAGAAAATAAAAGTTACATCATAGTTAGGTAAACCATTATTATAATGTGCTTGAAAGCAGTACTGTGCCAATATCAAGCCAAAAGCTAATTAACAGTTGAGAATATAGTAGATAGACAAAGAATTGCCTCTACCTTGTCATCGTCAAAGTCATACAATTCAGCAGCTGCAAAGAATCAAACAAAAGACTATCAATTCAAGTTTTATGTTAATTGATAGACAAAAAATAATAATCAAGTGAAACTTTTATGCATATATCAACATACTGTCATCCATTTTAAATTTAATGGCATCTTCTGTAAATTTCTTCATCTTGGCATCAAGCTCAGCTGTTGCCTCTTCTCCTTTAGCTATAATTCTGTCAATATCCTCATCTGTGATAGTGCTGTCCTTAGAACTGAAAACCATTTCAGCACCAAACCTCAACATTTGTAACAGCTCATCTTTATTAACAGCTGGGCAAAAGACAAAATTCACAAAAGCAACAATTATATTTTAGAATATAGAAGCTGAAAATAATCCAATAGAATGTTTTAAAAACAAATATCCCTTACTTTTCTGCTCTGCTAATCGACCTTGGTGAATCACTAAAGCATGAAGTGCAAGCTTCTTATAAGCCCGCTCAATCACTTTTTCCTCTATTGTATACTGAAACATCATAAAATTCAAGCAAAAAATAAAGGGGGATCAATAGCTGTGTTTCAAAATGTATGTATTAAGGTAGCTAATGCAAAATAAAAGAACCTCTGTGCAGAAACGGAAGACTTGAACTTCTTTCTTTTGACCAATCCTATGGGCACGGTCCTGTGCTTGCAAATCCACTTGTGGGTTCCTAAATGATGTACACCAGAGAGGGAGACCATCAGATTTAGAACCACCAATTAGTCAGTAAAACCAATTGATGATGTACAAAAAGATCGCAGTAACTTACCAATCACTGTCATAAAGAATGACAACATCAGCAGTGGCAAGATTGATACCAAGGCCACCTGCTCTAGTTGATAGTAAGAAGATAAATTTTTCACTTCCTGGTTGGTTAAAAGATTCAATGGAAGCATCACGATCTTCTCCGCCAGTATTACCATCAATTCGACAGTACTGATACCCTCGAAACATTAAATAGTCCTCCAAGATGTCCAGCAATCTAGTCATCTGAACACAACAGAAAAAGCCTTCAACAAAAAAGGACAAAAAAAAAAAAACAGATGCAAAAACCATGTAGTACTACAAGGAAATTAAAGAATATCCAACACTGGTGTGATTTACGAATGTGATACTGACCTGCGAAAATATTAGGACCCTGGAGTCTCGCTCCTTCAGCTTAGGGAGCAACTTATCTAAAAGAACCATTTTACCTATAAAAAGTTTTAGCAAGTGATGATTATTATAGATCAACCAAGAGGCACACAAGAACAATAAGAATTACAGAATGTGGAGCTAACCTGCATTCGTAATAAGATGCTCTCCAGTAGTATAAGGAGGGCCAGGTTCGGCACCTTGAAAAAGGTATGGATGATTGCAACATTTACGCAGTTGCATTGCTATATTAAGCAGACGCTTCCGCTCTCCACCAGCATTAACAACTTCTAAATCCTTCTGCAATAAAGCCCGATAAAAATGCTTCTGCAATTGAGACATGCCTACTTTAAGTATTGTTTCCTTTTTTGGAGGCAACCCTTTCTCTACATCAGATTTCAACCTTCGGAGGAGAAATGGACGAAGGACCTTAAAAGTTCAGAAACAGACAAGGTTATTACATATATACATGAAACATAATCTTACAAATAGTTCCTCAAAGACGAAACAAAATTTTACCTTGTGCAGCTGTTGAACAACCTCTTGCTGATCATTTTCACCTGATATTTGGAACCATTCATCAAATGTTTCAGCAGAACTAAATATCTCTGGAAGTAAGAAGTTAAGAAGCGACCAGAGCTCATGAAGATTGTTCTGCACACAAAAAAAATGATTTCAAGAACATTATTATTCTTGGACAAGATCTTCTAACAAACAAACCAACCATTATAGAAACACTGTTGACTATTATAGGATCCTACTCATCCTTAGGGTGTTGTTAAACAATCTAGAAAGTTGTACGCTGAACTGAGTCTAAGGAGAGCACAAAAATAAGTATTTTTATTTTATTTTTTTTTCCAATACATCAAAACATCTCAAAGTATGTCATCCTTTTCTTCTGTTGATTTACTTTAGAAGTAAGTCATTGATTGATACCGTAAAATCACAGTTGTAACTTACAGAAAACATCCAATAGGAGTACAAGCACAAATCCAATGTCAAAAACAAACTATTGCAGGCATTATATGCAGCACGAAGCAGAGAACTCTTAAGGAATAATAACTTGGAATACTATTAAGAATCATCAATAGTGTTCAAGACAAGTCTTCAGTAATGGTTTGCACTATAATGACCGCATTGGATCAAGGTCATTGAATCTGCTGTTACTCCCTACTTTGACTATCTTCTATTCAGGTATAAAGAAAAGATAGTGAGACAGAAATCAACTAGTTAGCCATCTATAATGCAGAAGGCAACTTGACAAGAGAAACCATTCTCAAGAAGCATCTAGAAGTACCTGAAGTGGTGTTCCAGTAATAAGAAGTCTGTAATTGGTATTGTAGAGTCTCATAGTTTTTGAAAGAAGTGAATTCTCATTCTTGATTCGATGAGCCTCATCAATGATAACATAACGCCAGCTAAATCGAAGTAAGCTTGATTTTTCTTTGATGGCCATCTCAAAACTAGTTACGCAGACATCAAACTTCCCAGCCACCAATAGATTCTCACGTATGTGCTTCTGTAGAAATTAAAAGTAACAGAAGTATTTACTATTGTGGTATACAAATCCAAATAGAGAAAGCAAGAATGATCTCACAAATTGAGGGTGGGTGACTTACCCTTTCATCTGGGTTTCCAAGAAACTTTACAGCTCGTAAAATCGGGCAGAAGCGACGAATCTCCTTCATCCAGTTGCCAAGAGTAGATTTTGGTGCAACCACCATGTGGGGGCCAGTAATTCCTCTGAACTCATGCAGGTAACCCAGTAAGGAAATGGTTTGCAGTGTCTTTCCAAGCCCCTGGAGGAGATTAGAAGAACCAGTTCTCATTAATATACACTTGATGTTACACAAGATGAACGAGTGAGGCAGTTCTACGACTTTGATAGCAAAACATGTCTGACTGCCATAGAGGGTTTCTCTGCCAGTAATGAAGATATATGTGGAACAGGTTTTTACAAAGATTTATGGCTGCGAGACTCAAGAAACCATGACTGGAACAGAACAGGTTAAGAAGGCATAGAACTAGGACACAGAAATATAGAACAGTATATACCATCTCATCTGCAAGAATCCCATTGATTCCATTTTCATACAGTCGTATCATCCAATTCAATCCAGCTAGTTGGTAATCCCTCATCTTTCCCTGAATACCTGCAAATGAGAGCAGTTAAAGATAACATAAAGATATAATGATAACACTTCATCACAGAAGACTTTTTTTCACTCTGGAAGAGGACATTGCAGTACCTATATATTGTTTAATTTCTCTAAATACAATTTAGAGATATTGTTTATATTAAAAAATGACAACATTATAAAGTTTCTGTGTTTTATATTCCTTACATAAAATTTGTAGAAAAGAAAGAAGAAAAAGCACACAAAGGTATGAAGTCGTACAAGAAGGTTGTGTCATCAACCGTGTACTTCCAGCAGCACCATAACCATCCTCTTCCTCTTTAAGGTATTCTTCATCTTCTTCCTCCTCCGTTACTTTTGATGCATGACGACCCCTGTACAGAGGGATAAAAAAACCCAATTATTCAACTCTAGTAGAGATTAGATCCAGAATCCCATATTTCTACAGTTAAACAAGCTATGGGAACACCCTAACAATTTCTACTGCACTACCAGGATGGTCACATACTCAGACCTGTTAACTCTTGCATAGCTCATAAAAAGAATTGATTCAATAGAACACATTGAAAATTGTGACCTAGTGACTAAACTCTTAGAAGATAGTATTCATTCACCTACTGAAAATAAAGAGAAAAAGGACATTTAGTCTAGGTTGAAAGTAAGTGGCATTTAGAAGCCTCATAATAAAGATGAAGTGCGCTTCATAGTATCATAGCAAATATTTTATGGATTTCGGTCTTTATATCACGGTTGAGACAAGTCAACATGGGTGATCTCAGACCACCGAATGAAAACCTTACCTTCAGGAACAATTTGCTAGAAATAATGAAAAGGAGCACAATAATATATACCACAATGTAACCCTTTACAGGAACAAGCAATGTTACCTTCCCCTAGGTTTCTTTTGAGACGCAGATTGACTGCCTTTTGCAAAATGAGCAAAAATTTCTGTCTGCTGCAGGAGATACTTCAGACGCCCTTTCCCTTTGTTATTCTGGTGATGCAAAAACAGGTCCGCAGTTAGTTCAACAAAAGTGAAGTTACTTATAAATATATATTTAATCTATTGACTATCCCTGAAACTTCCCTACCATGTCCGCGTCAATGGCAGCATTCTGTGAGTCGAGTATTTCTTGAATCTTTTGTTTCTTCAACTTCTGCATTTCTTTCAGTCTGGCCTTCTCACGCCTGCCGATTTCAGCATTAGAAGTATTTCCGGCCTACCAAAGATTACCAGAAAATAAATGTCAAAACAAGTACAGAGAAACCCTTTTTGCATGCTCTATCATTTACCAAAACCCGTACTATAAAACGTGAAATTAAATTACAAACAATCTGAGGAAGACTAAGAATTTCCAGATAGAAAAACATGGATCCTGCGTCTTTATTTTGCAAAGCAAATATATGAAATCCAAGGAAATCAAGTACATCCAAGCCAGCAAAAACCACTAAAACCCTAATAAGAACTAATTCCACATAAGCCACAAAAATATTACCGAAAAACATGCATAAAAAGATAAGAAAACAACGATAAATAAGAGTAGATCTAAGAAAACAATTGAAATCGCATTTTTCACCTCATCATCTTCCTCGTCATCACTCCTCGCATCTTGTTCGGTCGATTTTGAACTCTCTTCGGCGGCTACTGCTGCTGTTTCTTCTTCTTCTTCGTCATCTGAAGCAGTAGTTCTCGCGACTGCTTCGAGTTCTTCTTCGTCCTCATCGTTAATCTCTTCGTTCTTTTGTTCTTCCTCTGAATTCGACGGAGATTCGTCGGAGGAAACCTCAGAATTCGATCGTCTCGCCATCGACGTTCCGAATCAAGGGTTTGCTCCAGACAGAAACCGAAGAGAGAGAAAGGAGGAGAGAGAGAGAGAGAGATTCTAAGAGCACTTTTTGTGTGTAAAAAAAATGTGCTTCTCTATGAATGCTCGGAATGGTCAGTTGGTTCTTATATATAACGTTTGAGAAAAGCCTCGTAGTGCACATGTGGCGGTCATTTAATGCTGCGACAACTGTCTGCAACGTCGCACTGATACAGGAAAGATTTTGTTTTAAGGGCAAATTCCCGCCAATTATTCCATAAGGTCGAGATATTTCCCGCCCTCAAAGTGGGACTTTGGAATGGCGGAATGGGTTGAGCCCAGGGCTCCAATTTCATGGTTTAAGTGGTTTTAGGTCAATTTGGACCCTTTGCTGGGGGTTAGAAATAATACATGATGTGAGTTGGGTTCAGGAATTTTAATGGGGTTTCAAAGTGATATATTATGAAAGGGATTGAAGGAAATCCAAGTGAAGTACAGGTTCAATGTGGTTTAGCCGTTTATTAGGGTTTTCAATTTGAATCGGACCCAAAATCCCCAGATCCAAATGTTGTTCAAATTAGAACAGATCCAAAATCAGAATCCCTTGTTTTGACTGAAAACACCAATTGTATGCCTTGTTTCAAAGGGGTTGAGGATTGAGTTTTCAGTTTACAACAAAACTTTCTATAGAAATTTCAAATTTAAAGGTCGATGTAGAGGATGTGGAATCCTGTGATTCACAAGAAGACCCGTAATTCACACCAAGTTTAGAATGGTTTGAGTTTTTTTTTTCTCCTCTAAAAGGAAACAGAGGTAATGAAAATTTTGTTAATATAGGCGTTAATTTGCATTTAATGCCTGTTTTTTAACCGACAGTTATTTTTGTTATACGACCGTTATACCGACTTTTCAAACATTATTCTAGCATGACAATACAGTTATTTTCATGATTCGGTAGAGTCGAGAGGATACGTCAACTGAATCTCGTGGATGCCTGACTTCAATATTCTTCGATGCATTAATCATATCCACCATAAACTAATGAACCATTAAATATGAAATATGAAATTTATAATGACATAATTGTCAAGAATTAAATTTATTGAACGGAAAATGTATAAAGATTACAACAAGAAGCGCGATGCTCGGTGAACAAAATTTTTGTAGAGACAAAATCATGAATGAAATAGAGATCCTCTTGAATGGTATTATTTATCTTCTATCAGATGGAAAATGAAGCGGAGGAATGCAGATTGTTGCATCCAAAGCTCCAGCAGAATTATGGTTCAGCATGGAATGGATTCTCTGGTGGTTAGATCATCCATATTCACTATCACCTTTAAACCCATGTTTAATAAACCATGAATCATTGCATTGATATCATCTTTCAAGGATGTAGTAATTGCCTGGAAAAGAAGCAATCAAAATTTTATAAGCTATTAAAAGAAAAACAAGTAAAAGTCAAGCTATAAACAATATGGAACACTAGATTCTAAAACTGAACATCATGAAAGTACATGCCAACCATTAAAACTCTGTTTTGGAAGCTTTCCAACCCGAATGACGGAATGAGTATAGTTAACATTAATATTTATTCTCAGCCTAAAATGGTAGAAACCATATATTAGATAAATATACCTTCCTGTCTTCTTCTTTCTGACGCTTTATTATCTCCAAAGGCCACTCACTTACCAGCTTCTGAAGCTGAATCTTGATACCTGACCTCATCATGTCTGGAAGATTCTGTTGCAAACATATTAAAATTCAATATCTTAACTTGACAAAAGAAGTACGTAATCCTGAGCAGTTTCTTTTATTTTTGTTTTACCTTCAAATATTCAGACATGCAACTTTTTCCTAAAGCATGTTTTTGAAGAGTTAATAATTGAGCCAAAACTTATCATCACTCTACAATCGGAGAGTTAAATTTTTCAGGAATCCCCTAGAGAATTCCCTTCTTTTTGAACCATGAGCAAAGTAATATACACCTGACTGAGGTTATGGACGATGGCTGCAGCACTTTCAGGCTTGCGAACAAGTAGAAAACCCTGCAGAAAAAGAGCAATTTTGAAAACTTCAAGAATGATAATATGTTTATGAGTAAAAAATATAGACTTTTCCCTCCCTCATTAATTTCCATCTCATCGTTCATCACTTTTGACCCATATCACCATGTTATACTGTTTAACACTTCTTTTCCGTTAGGTATAAAACACAATAACAGGAAAACAGGAAAGTTTCAAGGCATTTCTGATTTCTGAGAGTTCTTTTAAAAAGATGCATGCTAAATATACTCTAGTGAAATTAGTTTAAACGTTACCATATCAATGCATGCATGAATTCCTTAGCATATCATGAATTCTCAAGAAGCACAAGATGATACTAAGAGATCACAAGTCTGATCTTTAACAAGCAATTGAATCAATTTCCAGGAATAAAGGATTCGAAAAGTGGGACACAATGACAAGGATCGCTTTAAAGACCATAGCAGTAGACAATGTGTCCACACTGCAGAGAGAGCTCAAAAATTTTATTTGAAATTCTGAGTGAAGACTACCCCACATTTAGTTAATTGACCTTAACATTTTAGGCAATCCATGTCACTGCTACAACTCCACGTGACTTGCAGCGAAACAAATAAAACTCATTGCGGGATTCTGAGGTTGAAAGTGGTAAATTTTGATATATGATGAAATAGATTACCTTAGCGCACGAAAATCCGCTGATAAGCGTGTGCTGTTTCATCGAATCTGATCTCAGCTTCTCAACTTCCCATATAGACTCAACATCTCCTGCAAAAAGTTCTCTTTGATTAGGGTGACCAGCACAATCAACTATACTCACCATAACTCATTTGGTTATTGAGTATTAATGAAAAGAACAACTATGAAGCAGAACTATTATTGTTATTATTGTTATAGTTGTAGTGTTGTTATATTTCTCTTTCAATATCACTATCAATTTTGAGTTATAGATTTCTAAAAAATATATGTGATACTTCAGTTCTCATGTTTGTCATGATTTTCTCAATAACAGACTGTGGCCCATTAGGGTACACTAAGTTTTCAGGACATGTACACATTAACTGATAATATGAGAATCTTGACATGGTGATAACTTGGTTGTGATTCTCATAGCCAGTGGCCCTTTATTTACTTGTGATAACAATTATGGTATATTGGTATGTGACTGAGTTTGACATCATTCTTCAATTCTTTTGGCTTAATTGATGTTTAAAAACAGGCACTCGTTGGTTCTCAATCCCCTTGGGTGCTTGTATATCGTTATATCCTTCAGGGTTATAGTTAGAATTTGATTTCTACAATAAGTGAAAGGAAAATCAAGTGCTATATCCATATGGAACAAGTAACCTAAAAAGGACATGATATTTGATTATCTTACAAAAATCATAAATGCACATCACAAAGGAAACAATGCAACTCAAAGTAAGTAATAAATGCACATAACATAGACATAATATATACAGCTATCTTCAAAACGATTGTTTGGTAGTTTCTCGTGTAAGTAAAAAACACGTTTTGGCATGCACTTATTTACACGTGTTGGTGGGGGACGTGGCGATAGTAGTGGTGGTGGTGGCCGTCGCAATGTTAGTCATTTAAGTCATACTGTAGACACTCTCATTTGAATGGAATCTTCAAGAACTGAAAGACTGTTTATCGTTTTCGTAGACTGTTTATCATTTTCATATTACACCATCTAACATTTATTGGCAGGAGGGAAAAAAAAATTTGTTATCTTTTTTTAAGACAAAAATAAAAAGAAAAGTGGTGCATACCTTGTTTGGCAGCAAACTCCATCCAAATATCAAATGTAGTCCTATGCAGTTTCACTCCAGCCTTGAGGAACTTTTTTGAATACTCTGAGATCAACTCCCAATTATCAGTATTATAACAAATTCTGCAATTGATCAAGAAAAATATGAAGGTAAATTTATAGTAAGTAGTAAGTACTAAACCTAAGATGTTTAATAAGACCTGAGCTTTTAGTTACAACATAAGGATGATCAATAGTAGCAAATGGATAGTCTATTCATCACGCATGCCTATTGACCACATTTCTCCAAAAGTTAGACTTGTCTATGGTCCTAATATCACAGTGACAGGATGATTCTTTGCATTCAGGCAGTTCTTGTACTTGAAAGGTCAATAAATTAGAGCCTGACTACAAAAATAAAATTTGTATTTACCAGATTGATGGTTTCATGCTAAGAGCAATGCCGAACAAAAAAAAATCTAAAAGAGCAATTACAATCAGATTTACCTGAAAATGATGTCTGCAGTACCAGGCTGAAGTGGTAAATGGCTCCTTCTCATAAGCTTCATGATTTCCACCATGAGTTTAGCATCATTGTGCTCTTTCGCGTACAACTACAATCTCATAACCCAAACATTCCATGTAAGCATCAGCAGATTATATGGAATTGTTCAAATCAACTCATTAAAGCAATACCCTTACCAGCATATAATGTGCAGAACCAACACTTGGAGTCAATCCATAAACGTTATGTTCCAATAATGCTTTTTTGCCTGAATATGCAACATAAATGCTAGATTACTTCAGAACGTTTCCGTCCCAACAAGTGTTGCATGAACAAGGACAAAGTTAGAGCTTGTGTCTGGTAGTTTGACTCGTCAAGCTGAAAAGTTCTGGCCATCAATAACACAGTGAGTGGAGGAACCAGACACTGAAAGCATCAGAACTCAGTTTTTCTGATGATACGATTTGCATTTAAAACATATAATGACATTTACATTTATAAACAAATACAACAACAATGATAGTGCTTGCTTTTTGTTGTTTCAGTGGAACTACCATTTAATAGAAATAGTAAATAGATATCCAAATTATTGTAGGATTCCATCTAGACAAAATCCTGCCTGTTCATTTGGAAAGAAAAATGTAGCTAGCGTTATGCCACTGAAAATTATTACATGTGTAGCACAGATAAACCTTTCTGTACATTTGTGTGTGTCTCCAATGTATGTCTTTACATAAATGTACACTTATCCACAGCTTCAAAAAAGGAAATAGAAAAGGATAGCATTATTATTTGATATCCTCGTGACGTTCTTTTTATACACTACAAATGACCGTCTTCTATTACTGAAAACCAGACCAAGAAAGTCATCTACCTTTCTTATGAAAATAAATCATCAATAATAATGTAGGAGATCATATTCAACAACAAAAAAAAAAAACTCAATTATAAGAAAAAACTTATAAAGGCATACCAAAGTCAAGGGCGCCTACAGCAGCACATGCCTCGGCAACTCTTAAGCAAATATTACAATTAAAGTTTGCATGGATGCGAAGGTTCGAGAGCCTCTGCAACCAAAAGACAAGCTTTAATCCATCAAGAAATGACAATCCTAATTCTAACACAATAAAATTAAGTTTTCATGATTTTAACTAACAAATTTTCTTAGAATCTGCAAAATTTGAAATAGAAGTGTGATATCCTCCTGGTTAGTGCAGCTTTCAATCAGTGACCACAGCCAAGCATCTGGAGGCATGGTTTTCGCCTCAATAGATTTAAGCATTTTCTCATACAGTTCCCTCACAGCCTCTGCATTTAATAATATCAGGAATTTGTTTCACCACCTGAATTCCAAGAGCTTAACATAATTCACTAACCACAAGACATCAACAAATAACAAAAAATTCCAAAATCCAAACTGTGCCCAGGATTCATTATTCATAAATAAGTGAACTTGAAAGAGATTAAAATACAAGAAAAACCTGTGGGGCCTCCACCCGTTGTGCTTGCTTCAGAGAAGTAAGAATACCTCGCCATCATAGAGCACATAAGATGGTGCCCTAGATATTGATCATTGGGTATCAATGGAGCTCGAATTCGACAAGTAGTTCCTGTGTACAACATTGACAGATTTGTTCATTGGAGAAATTGTTCAACACTCTAAAAGGAATTAATTTTTTCATGTGTTTTTCTATTTGAAGTAAAATGGAGTTTCAAACGACCTGATATCATTGAAGCAGACTAATAACAGAGATGAAGAAAGTAGAATCTGAGGAAAATACCAGAAAGATTGAATATTTGAGAATAAAAACTTCTCTGGTTCCGCCATTGAGAGGAGTTCTGCACATCATGGAAGTTTCCGACGTTATAGAGGAGAGATTGATCTGGGTGAAGATGTAATAGAGCTCTCAAAACCCTAGAGAGTCTGCGAGTAGTGTTGGCAACTTGCATCGTTTATCTTCTAGCTTGTCTTTCCTGGTTCTACGACCAGTCCTGCGACATGGTAATTGGGAAATTTTAAAGGCGCTCTCAGAAAATGTTATTGGCAGGGTCCGTTTGGTTAGACTTTTTTACTTTGACTTCGAAATTATCAGAGGCTGTCCCAAAATGGTGTCGGCCTTGAAATTTCAAATCTATGTTACACAGCCGATTTAGATTTACAAAAAAAAAAAAAATAAAAATAAAAAATTGCACCTATCAAATGTTAATAAAAATATTTTGCATGAGAATTAACTCTACAATTAAAACGTATCATTGTCATTTTCATTAAAAAACCTTTAAAATCGTTTTTTTTAAATAAATAGGGTTTTTTTCTCTCTCTCTCTCTATTGTTTTTGGTTTTTTGTTATCATCTTGTTCTCAGGAAAAAAAAAAAAAAAAAACAAGAATGAGCCTACCAACAACACAAATGCATTTTGTGGGTACTTGTAACTGGGACTTGCCAATAAAATTTTGGTAGGCGCCTTTAAAATCTCCCTTACCAACTTAGATAAATATGATCAGTTGGCATAACTTTTGTTTACACCACGACAGGTCGACCTCACTTTAACCCATCAAATTTCCAACTTCATCTAACACATTAAGGTTAAAGTTGTAGCATTTCTTTGGCAAGTTAGAAGCTTTCAAATTAAATGATTTAATGTGAAAATAATATTATTATCATTCAGATTATTTTCACAAAAAAAAAAACAGATTATTTTCACAAAAAAAAAAATCAAGTCATCAGAGTTCACTAACCCTTTAAAATAACTTTAAATGTCAGACCATACATTCACATTTTTAATTTTTAAATCTATGGTGCTAAAGGTCTTGAACTGATTTTATTCGCATTTAATATTATATATAGATTTTCTTTTTCCAAAAACATGTCTTAAACATATAGTCTGTTTAGACCAGGAATTTTAAGGAGAGGTTTTGTAGAGACCAAGGATTTTGAAAAAAAATATAACATAATTTTTCCACCAAATCCTTGGTTTCCACAAAATCCCTCCTCCAAATCCCTTTTCCAAACAGACTAATAGTTCATTCTTCGTATATTCCAGGGTGTGACTTTAAATCTAAGTATACAAAAAATCACATTTTTTATTTTTTTATTTTTAATTTTTATCAAGGAAGTAAGCGTGGAACCTACTCAAAGAAATAATGAAAAATACACTTAGGATAGCCAAAAATGATCATTTTTCGTATGTTTTTTGGTGAAGGAGCTGGAGTGATTTCCACATATTCCAACGACAATGTTATTTAATTATTACTTCGAAAAATTAATTTTTAAAAGAAAATCAAAATGATATTGTAAGGAATTTTTGTAAATCATATTTCTTTGCCTAAGCAATGTTTCTGCTGAGGCCATGTGAAAATCCAGTATAGTATACAGTCAATCAAAAGATGCAATCAGAACTAGCCGAATACAGAATCAGAACCCAGTTGTTATACACTTTAGTGGTAAGGCCACCAACAAAAAAGAACCCATTCAATGTGAAATTCTTCTAAGTGATCGATGAATACGAGCAATATGGGATCCAAGAATTCGCTAAACCTAATTGACTGAAATATCCAGAGTTACTCCAGTTATTCAGGAAGAACTGGTGGAGCAATTGTGCGGGTATTGTACGACTTGCAGTGACTGCATTTCTGCCCAATTATGTGAAAGAAGACTTCGGTAGTATCATTGCAGTCATTACAAAGGATCCAAACCTGTGAAAATCGGATTAAAGATAATTAAAAACAGGTAAAGAGTTTGAAAAATTGACGTCAAAAGAGAGAAGTACAGAAGCTATGTTCTAGGAGGAGCAACGTAACGCGAACAAGAGATAGTGGGAAATTTATGCAACGACTACTATACATGCATGTCATTTTGGTTATTCAAATCTTTTGCTCTCAGATAATTATTGAAATTAAAGTTTTAATCATTGCCTTTAGTAACCAATTCAATCATTTTAAGGACCTTAGATTTGCTAATCTCATTTTCTAATGGGGATCGATCTATTATATCTTGTAACTATTATCTTTTGCCTATGGTTGAGAGAATAATTAAACCTTATAGATTGGGTCATTCAAATAATGAGGCACCAGATGCATAGCCTTTGGCTTAATGAAAGGGACCTGATTCAAATAATAAATTTGGGTGGCCCATCTTCCAAACAATGCATTTGATGTGAAAATAGAAGGAGCATAAATATGGGATAGATAATCGGGTATCTGATTGGTCGACCTCTTTAGACTGGTGCTATCTAATTGAGGGTCTAACAGTATGTCAGTATGCAATAATGTCTATTACCTATAGAAAGGTAAGGCCCCAACAGACATAATATGCACGTCCAAAACTCCAAAGCATATTTCTCTAAAAGATTTATCGGCATGTTCATGCAGAAGATATGTCGGTAACAAATGTAGAAGAATGGAAAGCATAAAATCCAATAGAAATAGATCAAAGTAAGTTGGCACAGGACACTAATGTCGCATTTAATCTGATACTTAATAAATACCACCAAAATATGATGGGAAAGTGTGTATGCATTTCATAGCTACATATTTTTTTCAATCTTTGGTGACATGTTCCGATTTATGAAATTAAGGGTTACTTTGCCACTTTGCTAGCAGGAAAGGAGGTTTGTAACTATACTAGTTTAAGAATTTAAGGAAAAAAATACAAGGATGTAAAAAAAGCACCTTCTTGTTTCGGTAATCCTCAGGCATGATCGTTGCTTCGACCTGACAAAATAAAACTTTGATAACTTAGTTTTCTTGGTAAATCCAGTAAAAATTTTGATTTCAAAAGAGGAACCAGGAATAAAGAAAAGGTACAACTCTTAAAAGTTTGTTAGCAGTTACACTAAGGGAGAACATAAAAGGAGGAAATGATACCAACAACCTAAATAAAGTTAACATGAATCAAGAAAGAACTTAAGTCCTAGAATAATACATCAAAGGCGTAAGAAAAACCAAGCTAAGTTATCCTCGTTACTTTATTGGATCGGGGTTGGTTTCCCAATCTAGTTTTTCCATTTATGAATATTATTTATCACCATATAAATAATGTACGACAAGTAGTAAATATAAGCCTAGGTCAGAGTTCATCTTATTTTCAATGGTGACGGCAAGTCCAAGTTTTCCTAACTTTAATATAATACAATCTTTGAAAATTAAAATGAGCATCTTTTTATCGTATTACATATTTACATGTCAACGGGAAAGTTGTGGCATGAGGTTGTAGCTCCAAAGTAGACTGTTGTTTTCAAGTCCCAGATTACCACCTTCGCAATAGGTAGCACATACTAATCTCTAGATTTCAAATCAACTTCATCTGATACCCCTATATGCCCAATCACTTTTCAAAAGTTCATCGTACAGATATGCAAAAAAGTCTAAAAACATGGACAAGCATATATTAGCACCAGTTATCCATTAACACACCCTTGTTTGGCGTGTGATTATGAACTAAAGTAACCTTTGTACCTCTTCATCTATTAGTTTCCAGGCTTTGGACATGTCATACACTGATCTCGAGCATATGGGGCAGCAATATCTGGGTATAGTAAACATGAGGCAGCTTAGATCCATTACGAACAAAAAATAATAATGTAATTAAAGATAAGATGCTAAGCTTACTGATTACGCTTTGCCATCTCATGGAGACAATCTGAGTGCAGTGTGTGCCCACACTTCAGAACAGTTGTCTCTTTTAGAGAGTCGAAAAGATACTGCATTGTAGAAGGGAATAAGTAAGACATTTTGAAAACTCTGATTTCTAAGAACATAGTAGTTAAGAGGTCAAACCTCGTAACAGATGGGACAGTGGTGTCGCATCGAGTTCTCCACACACAAGTGGTTATCACGCAGATTAACTGAATAGCAAGATCCTGTTTGTACAGAACATTAATATAGGGAAAGAAATCTGTCTGAGATAACAGAGCATTATAGAACATACTACATGCAGGAGCATGTGCATGGACATATGCATAAAAATTGGATGAAGTAATGATATGCATAATTCATGAAAAATAACATTTGGCATACTCAGGCCCATAGACTAGAAGTTGCAGGTGTAGTGTTGCTCCATATATTTGACACTATTTAATCAACTATCTAGCTTTGAGTGGGGGCAGGGGAAAATCAAGGAAAGTTAAGTTTGTCAGTTGCCATTTGGTAGTTTCAGTTTGCCCAAATGTCATTTTGGCCTAATCTGAAAGTTAGAAATGTATAACATGTAGAAGGAGACAGACGAGGTAGGAAAGAGTCAACTCAACTTGATTCAACTTTTAAAGAGCCAAAGCCTCACAGATATCAAGTCTTCAACAAACTAAGGTATGTTTTCTTCATGACTGGAATGAGCTAATACAAAGCTATAAGCACAACCAATTGAGAAGTATAGGACACTTGCCTCAATATTTAGCCATATATAGCTATAGATTGTACATCTATACTATTTGCTAATCCATCAAACAAGGCTATTTACAAGAATTGAACTTGGAGATCCAAGGCAACCCTGACCAAAAATCCTTTCCTTCTCTACGTTATATTTTGTTAGGAAAATTCCAATTGGGTGATTGGTCCAAGCCATAGGATGTCATCAATATCAAGAACTTCCCAGTATGGATGTGTTCTACATGCCATGGAACATGAACTACCACAATGTTTTTCAACCTAAAAGAACATTACCAAGGAGAAATATTGGCCTTTTTGCATTGATCACAAAGACAATGTAGCACAGTGTTCCAATTTAAACTTGCAATTATAGTTGGGGATGATACTGATTACTGACCCACAAGGGGGTCATGCAATGCAATCATAAGAGGCTAAAATTTGTCAATACAACATTTTCTTTTCTTTTTTTGTTGTGAATATAAGGTATAACAGTTAAGTGAACAGAATAAGAACACTTTCTCTCTTTTATTTTCTTTATCAGTAAAACAGCACTCCAATACTTGCAAATTTAAATAGATGAATTCAATATACGCCGCGAAAATTAAAATGCACAAAATACAATTTTAAAAATGTCACACATAATTGAATTGTTCATGCCATTGGATGATGTACAAAAAGCTCATCAAAACATAAACAACGTGGAGTAAAGATTGCATACCATCTCACGACCGCCAACTCTGTTTGAGATTTCAAGATTAAGATTAGTTAATAGATTGACCTAATTATACATACAACATATATCAAAGCCTAAGAAGATTGGTCATCAACTGATTGCTACCTGCAGATCCCGCAGTCATTGCAATGAAATTGTCCTTTCTCTGTCTGCAGAAGATCAAAAACAGCTTTACTTAGCATCAATTTAACTGAAAAACCGTGTTTCTACAAAAATGAATGATTTAACAACAATTAGATTTAAAAAAAAAAAATCACTAGTTATATTACATCATCATCGTAGAATTTGCACACTTCACAGAAATATTCTCCCATATTTACTCCGCAGTTTGAACATACCCGAGCAACCTGGAAGAGTAAAATTAGGTTGCGATATCAATGAAAAACAAACAGAAACTAACCAAATGGAATCATATAAATCCAAATTCACCAATACCCACCTGCTGTTCGGTGTCGCAGACTGAACAGATAACCTGAAAACATCATCTTATCGTCAACCGAACCTAGATGAATGTGAACAAAACCACAAGCAGTAATGAGGTAAAACGGAAAACAAAAAGAAGCAAATTCGACTCACTTTCTGAACCTCATGCCGTACGAGTTCATGTCGATCACTGGGGTTTTTCAGCATACTCTATCCACATCAATTAAATAAAGAAAAGTAACAGAACCCAGATTCAATAACAATAAATAAATTAAAAAACAAAACTCAAATTACTTTAAAAAAAAAAAGGAAACAACCCACAAGAGAAGAAGTGACTATTTTGTTTTTGTTTTTTTTTTTTTGGCCTATTTCGTACCGTTGACTCATTATGACAGTGACGGCAAGGGAAGATCTCGTTGCAGCAGGGAGCTCGAATTTTGCATCTTCTTCTGTAATGCTGACATCTAATGAAAAAAAACCCACAAAATCATAATCAAAACCAGGATCATCATCAACCAAAAAAATCTCAATCTCCATTATTTGGTTTTCAAAGCAGAGATGGTGAGGAAGAGAGCATACCCGAAACCCATCTTTCCGAAATCCAGACGTTGGTTGGCAAAGTCCTCCATTTTTTAAGGGAGCGACTACTGTTCAAGAGCAGAAGAGGAGGGCCAGCGATCCTTGTTCCGAAAGATGGGCTGCAAAAGAGGGAGAGATTCGACACTTTAGCCTGCGTTTTATATATAGCTGACAAAGGCGCCGTCTTCTTGAGGAATAGGTTTTATCGATAAAAGTAATTAAACCCAAAAAAAAGCAGAGGATATATTTTGTTTGAGGGTATTTATGTTAATTAGGAAATGATATAAATTAGGAGGGGTGTAAGATTATTTTGAGAACTTTGGGATGATTTTTGGAGTAGAAAATATAGTAAGTTTAGTATTTTTCTTTTCTGGCTGATGATATTTAGAGTCTACAAAACTGAGAAGACCACTTAAGTTAAGGGCTTCCCTGTAATGTTAAGGGCTACTACTATCAAGGGCCACTATAACTTAGTTAAAATTCAGTACACAGATCAGGCTCTGAACAATTATTGTGATAGATCCAAATAATGGAATAATTGAACAAATAAAAATTATCAAGAAAGGTAATGAAGCCTATTTTCAGAAGAAAAAAAAAGGTTCAAACATATCTTCACCAAATTCGTTTTGTTAAAAAAAATCATCCACTAATTAGAGTTTACTATAGAGAAATGATAGACCTACACCGAGCCGTACACGCGCCATACACGGGGCTGACGTGGCCGGTGAGGTGTTAAAAAGAGTTGTGTGCTGCCATCTACCACGTCGTAGATGAGGTGGCAGACTAAAAATTCAAATTTTTTTAAAATCTCTCCCTTATTGTGGCACGGATCTCAAAATATGTTCCCTCTCAAACTAAAACATCACATTTAGGGTTCCATTTCTATTCTTTCATCGAGAGAAAACCAGAGAAAGCCGTCGTCGCCACTCGTCGTCAACTCTGGCCGCCAACCCTCGACGTTACCCCTCTCAAAACAAACAGATTCATATCATCTTCCCCATTTCTTTCTTTATTCTCATTTTCTAAAAAATAAAACCTAGAGACCACCGTCCGGGAGGCAGCCACATCGCTCCGTCCGCCGCTCTTCCTCTAAGGTAAACCAACAGTTTCGGTGTATGGCTCAGTGATCTCTCTTCGTCGGTAAGTATCTTTCTGGTTCTTTCTTCTTTCCCTCTCGTTTTCTTTTCTTTCTTTTCTTTCTGTCTCGTCTTCTCTTCTTTCCCTCTCATTCTCTCAATCTCACACTTCTCTCAACTCTTTCATTTTTTTTGGGTAGGAAGTTTTAGAGATTTCACTAACCCTAGTTTGAAGACGATTTTTTTTATTAAACCCTAGATCGAGGTAAAATAACTTTTCTTTTCTTTATTTTTCTGATTTTGGAAGATTTATAATGCTAGAAGTGTTGATTTTGCTTCAATTTTACGAAAAATATACAGATTAGATGAAACCCTAGATCTCAGTTGAACAATATAATGCATAAGTCTAGGTTTTACTTATTGCTAGAAATCTGATTGTTGTTTGACTGTTCATTTTATATTCTAAGATCGACACTAATTTTTTGAGAAAAAAAGACGAAATTTTTGTACAAAAATATTTGTTTGAGTTGTCTTTAGTTCTTAGCTTATATTTTAGCCCATTTTCTTTCTCAACAGAAAAAATAAATAAATTCAGAAACAGTTTGAGATGAACAATTTGAAGAATAGGGGTTGATGAGGTTTTAGGGATTTTTGAAGTTTATTTTTAGCCTAATTTACCTAAGTATCATGTTTTCCCCAATTCTTGAGGTTCAGTAGGAACATAATACTCGTCTATAATTTTACATTTTTGCGTATCGTAAAACTTCTGATCAGAAAATCTGCATATGTGATCCTTGCAGGAGCTTAACATTCAGAGACCTCCGACACCAACTAGGGATCGGCCACAACCTGACTTTGATCTTGCATGTATCGGATCAGAAACCTAAGTCATTCGTCATTGAAACCGTATCAATGGTGCCTTTATTCTGATGTAAAAATGGTGAAAGATAAAGTTGTTTATTGAGAGGAGATAGTGTAATATTTATACAGTCTGTGAAAGAGATGTTTGTAAACATTTTTCTGCTTGCTAAATGAGATTGTTTGCCTTCTACTCTTGTTCAGATCTAATGGATGGTTTAAGAAGTAAAAATAACTACGGTTAATAGTGTTGATCAAGTTTCTGTTGCAACACTAAAATGTTATTATTAACAGTTAGAGAACTAAGAGTGATCATAACTTTTCAAACTTTGCCTGGAATCCAATATATCAACAAATTACATGCAAATTAGAGTTTTCACCTCCTGAACTTGATGATTTCCCCTCCTTATATCAGGTTCTCCACACTCAGAAAAATATTGTGGTAGTCCCGACTCTTCCAAACAGGAGAGTAGACATCTTGTTTGTATTTTAATAGAATCTTTGGCCAATTTCACTTCAATTTGGTTTAAGTAGTCAAGTGGCACATAAATTTGCAATGAACAGGTCTATAATCTATGTAAAAGAAAATTGCCAGCTTAAATTTCAGGTACAATAAAAGAAATTACAGACTTCCCCTTTATTCAGAAAGGAATGGGAGCAAAATTAGTTACTAAATGATATTAGGCAGTATCAAGTCAACCAATATAGGAGGGACCTAATTTCAAGTACAAAGTTTGTTAACAAAAACAAAATAGACAGACTGAGTAGTAGCAGCTGATTCCCTCTTCAACCAGTTGCCTCGTCACTGAATTTGTTCAATGGTTCCTTATAGAACTGCAAGTAAACAAACAAAAATACAAAACCATTAATAATCTCAATTAATGAAGGATAAAATCAATAATTGCATCCAATAGTAAACAGATGATCTTTCTAAAACAAGACCGAAAATTTGATAACAGCACCAATGAGTAAAAATATGCAGGTTCAAAATGTGGACAAAAGGGCAGATTGTTATTAATACACAAATTTACCATCATTCTCTTAATTCTACCTAAATATTTGGAAAGTGTTCACATCTCCATCTCATTCATAGCCGCTCAGCGAAGAAACACTACAATTGATACAATGAGGGCTTTAAATTAGGGGTGTATTAATCATATCTAAAAGTTTCCCTTATTCAACTTGGTTAACACAAAGATTAGTTCTCAAAAACATACTAATAATTATAATTGTTATTATTATCAAACAGATTTTACAGAGAGATGAAAAGCATGATTTTGTACCTAAAAATGGTGGTGGTAGTGGTGATCCAAATGGGGGTGTTTCGGAGCTCCGAGAGGGAAAAAGAGTGAGCAACGAGATTTGTACACTGTTCGTACTTTGTAGATCGCGTTAGAGAGAGAGAGTGGCCGGCGAGATCCAACGGCGAGTGGCGAGGAAAAAAAGTCCTAGGTTCTGTGTGACAGAGACGGCGAGAGGTGGCGTACTTGTATCATTCGTCGTTGACGGAAAACGCGAACAGGGAACGATGAGAGTTAGAAAGCAAAACTTACCAAAGAACGGCGAACGAGAGAGAGAACGCACGCACTGTGAAATTCTCCTCTAGGGTTTTGGCCGTGTGGATTTTTTTTTCAAATGAAAAAAGAGAAATGGGGAAGAGAGAGATATGTTGTTTTGAGATTTGTGGGTTAGAAACCTTCTCGGATTCCGCGCCCAAAAATGAGTAAATAAAAAAATTTGAATTTTTTTGAAATTTATAGTGACACGTCATCAATAACATGGCAATGGGCTGCACAAAACTGAGGCAGCCACCTCACCCGCCACGTCAGCGCCGTGTATGGCGCGTGTATGGCTCGGTGTAGGTCTATCATTTCTCTTTACTA
Source organism: Macleaya cordata (assembly GCA_002174775.1). NCBI lineage: Eukaryota > Viridiplantae > Streptophyta > Magnoliopsida > Ranunculales > Papaveraceae > Macleaya > Macleaya cordata. Next base: position 448,141 of record MVGT01003318.1, read on the forward strand.
TATACCATATAAGACTTCAAAATAGTGAAATTCAATATTTAGAATGCTGAAATAAAAATCCTCCATACTGGTGTAGTTTGGAATAGTGAAAAGAGAGTATAATCTTAATGTTTATCAACTTTCAAGGATCTTTTTACACTTTGTGACATCATCACTTGCCCACACACGCGCTCCAATTATTCGATGGATCTTGTGGTCAGCTCAACTTGTGTTTTCATTGTTTATGTTTGAATATCTTTTTAAAAACTAGCTGCTTATGATGCTCTCATGGACTTGTATAAACTGTCTCATTTTGATGGTCTTGATTCACCGTATGGCTCACAATGATTGTTTCTCATGTGGTTGGGATTAAATTTTTGCACTTATGTTTATGTGTAGAGCATTTTTTGTGAATGTGTTCTTTTATCGAATCTTGTTGGTTTCCTTTGAAGTTTCTTTTTGGCTGATTCGATTTAGGGAGAGTTTTTGTTAAAAATGTGGTTCATATGATAGACTTTTTGGAAAAACTCCCAGCTTGTATCTGGAAAGACAATTCACTCCGATACGTGTTTTTGTCAGGTGTGAGGAGAATGATTAGACTAGGACACTTTCAGTTTAGCTGTGTAGTCTTTTAATTCTTCATCTTGTTATGCATATCATATAACTATGCTTGTTTATGTTGCTTCACTCATTTATATCGTTTGTAGACTTGTTCTCTTTCGAATGAATGATTCTGAAATATCTTTTGATGCACGTTATCTTCCATTGTTTCAAGTCTTATTTATCATTGTGAAAGTTTTTGACTTGTTGAATGGTGAACCTCTTGTCTTATGCTCCTCTCCTCTACCCCCTCCGGCCTTTGTCGATTTCATTACAAAAAGGGGGAGAAGTAATTATGGGGGAGTTGTATAAGATAAGGGGAGTTTCCAGAAACTCAAGGTCCGTATTTACTGCTTATATTATGATGCATTGATGACTCTTGTGTGATTTTGCAGAAGTTTCTCTATGTTTGTTGTTTATCTCTTATTGTGGAGGTTTTGCATTTTATTGAGTCCATTGTAAGAGAATTCGTGTCGTAATGTGTCTTTTGGAAATTTTCTTATGTATGGGGTTTTTGTCATGAAATTGACAAAGGGAGAAGATTGAAAGGTCTCTGTGGTCCTAGAAGGTCTCTTTGGGTTTGTCAATGTTTATGGTAAGACAATGAACTCAAATGTATGTCCTTGCTTGAGTTAGAGTTAGGATGTATCCTTCATGCAAACTCACACTTCATCGAAGATCGAAGAGAAAGCACGCCATCGGACTCAACTCACCACCGGAACTCACCATATAGTGGTAAGTTATCATGTTCATCATCCATAGGTGGTTAAAATGCATTAGGACTTAGCTACATAAGCTAGGATATTTTTACAACCATTAAAATACTTTTCAAAGGGTTTTTCTAGCTTATGGGCAGGGTGGTATCGATATTGACCTAGCCTGTCGTATTGACATTGCTAGGATGCATGTAGAACACTCACAAAGGTTCGCAAAATCAGTTTTGCACATTTTTCCAGCTTGTATCGATACTGATAAGGTGTGTATCGATACAGACTTCATCTGTAAGGGTGTATCGATACACATCTTGGTTGTATCGATACACCTCACTTGGGTTTCTGTATTGCGTGATTTTTGGCCGGGGTTTTATACCCTTTTGGTCTTTTGACCCAAATAACCTTAGGTTTTGCTCCTTCTCTTTATATAGAAAAGAGGCAACCATTTTAGGTGATGCATCTAGAGAGAAGAAAAGAGTTAGAGCTTAAAAGGGAGAAACCATTCTAGTTATCTTCTCCAACTAGCTAGGGCTTCAAGATCTTGAGAGAAATTATACTAACTTCTTCTTGAGAGTTGATTTTGTTCCACACTCATAGGACTTTTCATTTTGGCTAGATATTACATATCATTCTAGCACGAGAGCTATAGAGTGTTGAAGAAACACCCAAATCTTCAAACACCATTACAGTCACTGGTGGAGTTCCGGTGAGTTCGTCGGTGGAGTTCCGGCGAGGTGCAGGCTCGTGTATTCGAGCATACAAGTACGATGATTGGTGGATTCCGGGTTAGAGGCATACAAGAGGCTTGAGGATTCGAGCAAACAAGTGCGGGGTTTGGTGGATTCCAAGTTGGAGACGCACACACCATTGAAGGGTGATTCGTGGATTCGAGTCGTGGAGAAAGACCGGTCGAGTTTGCATGAGGGAGTCATGTTGTCGATATGAACGGTTGTAAGATTTCTTACAACTCTTAGTGGTAATTTCTGGACTAGGTCCCGTGGTTTTTTCCGTTAGGTTTTTCCCCGTCAACAAAAATCATTTGTGTTGATTGCATATATGTGTGAATGATTTTTGTTCAAGATTGAAATATTTGATTCTCTACTAATTCCGCATTTGAGAATCGAATAAGTCAATACTTATTTGTTTCAATGTCTACTTATTATGCTTGCATAGTGAATTAGTTTCAAAATAGGTAGATATTGATCCCCTTCCATATACACTTAGATTAGTGTTTATTGGTTTAGACATTCACCTAGGATTAGGTGATTTTTCAAACTCTATGAAGGTCGATCATCTAGAACACAAATTAGGGCATCGTGCAACGGAAAGTAATGAGTGGAAGACAAGACAGAAAAAGGGAGAACGTACAAAGAGATCGAAGTTCGTCAGCTACGGTGTTTGAAACTTGACACTAATCAAAAGCAAGAAGAATATTGTAACTGAAAACAATTTTCTAGGAGAGTCTGCAACATAGTTAGTAAATTCGTGAACCGAACGTATTAATGCCGAACTGAACCGAACAACTGCATTATTCAATGAGTCGGAATAATTTGTGAATTTTTAATTGGTCCCGAATTATTCACGAATAATTCTCGAGTCTGAACCGAACTTTTGAATACTTCTTAGTTATTGTTCAATATATTATACTAGTTACATTGAGATTATTGGATATGCTATTTTACTTTTGAATAATTCATTTTTTTTTATTTTTTTTTAAATCTTAGTTATTGTTCAATCTATTATACTAGCTCCATTGTACCGGTTGGAGACTTATTGAATGGGTAATGTTAGTATTGTAGTTTATGATAAGATATAATATTTTTTTATCATAATATATAATATTTTTACACATGGTACTTGTATATATATCCGAATTTTTTAGCTAATATTTTTACGGATCATCTGAACTATACTCGAATTATTCCCGAACCGCATTTTTACCGAATTCCGATTATTTGACTGGATATTTGACATAATTTTTCGTCCATAAATTCGAATAATTCCTAAAAGATTCCCAAACCGAACTTTTACCGAACACCGAATTACTAACTATGGTCTGCAAAGGGAGTGAATGAGTGGACGTGATTTCTACGGAAACTCAATAATGAAGACACGGAACCGTCCTATTTATTTATCCCAGAACCCAACGATCTAGAACTTCTTATATTGGTTCTAGTTCCACTCCTTTAGACTACCAAAATTTCAAACCGCACCAGAACCTCATCGATCGGTTGCGATTTTATAAAGGACATGGATCATGTTTATCCTGCAACCAATAAAACGTACATAACCAATCTGAAACTACTGCTTGTCTTGGCTCGTCTTCCACCCCTTTTAGATTGAGAAATGTTATTGGGACCGGGGTCTCAATATGTTTATTTATACAGATTGAAGTGGCACCCTCAATCCACCACTCATTGTGTTGTGGGGAACACACAAATCATAATGAGTGGTAGATTGAGGATGCCACCTTAATTTATATAAATAAACAGATTGTAAATCCGGTCCCAAAAGCATTTTCGTTTTGGATTTGAGTACCGAAGATTTTCGCACCATTAGGAGTGTCAGTGCCAATGCTTGCTTGCAAGTTGTGGGTTTATCTGTTATTTAAACTCTGCGAGTGAGTCTAAAGACTTTTACAAAATTCATAAATACAATCAAACCAATTAATTCAACTTTGGAGCCATGCACAATTTGTGCTACCACATTTATTTCATATGTTCTTTCTAATCTCGTCCATGATGTGGTGCAATATTATTGGTGCTACTAACTTAATTAGTATGTGCCAATGAAATCACACCACATCATTATATAAGAGCTCATTATGTGGCACCTTTTCGTAACTCTGGCATTAACTCATTACATACTTTATGTGGAAAAAAAAATAGGACAAGTCATCCCATGGGTCAATCTACGAATAAGAAGATTTTATTCGACAATGTGTGGATTTGGAGGTCTACATTATTTTGAAACAATAAAGTTTTTTGGACTGATGAACTTACAAAATTGGTGTCAGATGCTTATATGGCAGGGTGGAACGCACCACTTTTTCTCTCCTAAAAGTCTTTTGAGGGGATTTTTAACTTATGTGGCAGTGGAATCCATCATGCCACATAAACGTCTGACATTTATTTTGTAAATACATTGGTCCTAAAAGCAGCGCTCATTTTGAAAATTAGTTAAGTGATCTAAAAGATGTCTCTAGTTATTAAAAAATTTAAATTTTTTTTTGAGTCGATCATATTACAAGTAAATTATAAAACTTTTTAATTCGGACGTTCAAATCAGAAACGGTCAAAATTAGGTCCAATTTCTGTTCCAACTTCCAATAAGAAAAAACTAAAAAGGGAAAAGATACATCGGTCCCATACAATCGTCCTTTGCATTCATAGCTGCCAATCAATTGACACAACGCGACCCTTCCGAATCCACCGAATTTAACGGACACCTACATAATACATACATACACACAAAGAAGCCAATTAATTAATCAAGCACCACCCAAACGAATTTGCTTCTCCATAGCCGCAGAAATCTAAACACATACACTCTCTCTCTCTCTCTCTCTCTCTCTCTCTCTGCAGATCGAATTCTCATCAAAACTCGATCAGTACGTAATTTGGGTGTCGATAATTAATAATCTTTTTCTATACAAATGGGTTGTAATGAATCAAAGCATGACGTCGTCACTGGAAACACAGTTACCAAAAATCCCCCGCCGGTACGTAAGAAGTCGAACGTAAGCGTTAAAAAGAACAAAGATTTAGAGGTCATCCCAGAAATATCAGACGTCATCAACTTTTCCGGCACAAATTCATCACCAGTGCATGTGCAACAATCAGATCAATATTCCAATAAGAATTCCAAGAACCATAATAATGATCATGAGTTGGGGGCGGCCACAGCCGTGAAGGACATAACTGTGAATACGGAACTGACGGAAGGAGATTTTGGGGAACCAGGCGGTGATAATAAAAAAGAGGACGTGGTGAAAAAATTGGAACATGATGATGATGATGATGATGATGTTGTTGGTGAACAACAACATGGAAGATTGATTTCGTCATCATCATCGCCTGATCATTATTTCTCGCCAAGGAAAGATCATGATGAGAATGCACTAATTGAAGCCATAACCGTTGAAGAAGAAGAAGAAGAAGAAGAAGAAGAAGAAGAAGAAGGGATTATTGATCAATTCCACCAGTATCACTCGCCTGAACACGAACTCGTCGTCAAAAATGACTGCAAAAAATCGATGGAAAGTACTGGTGAGGCGAAAGAACTTTTAGTTGTACAGGAGAATGAATTGTTGGTTAATGAAGAAGAAGATAAAAAGATAGACGAAGAAATAAATCAGAACGGTAAGTCTTTTATATTCATGATTTAGTATTGCAGCGGCTTATCAAAATTGGTTTAATAAGTTCTTGAATCAAGGTCCATTAATCTGGTTGGAATGCCTATGACAACACATTGAGTGATGTGACATATGCACATCAACTGCCATATCATATATCATTACACTGACCTCATAAAAAACAAGCCCCGTGCCATCTGTTGAGTTCGGATTCTCTATCTCTACTTGCATGTCCCCTCTTCCCTCTTTATCCCCTTGCTGATTTTATCTTGTGGGAATCACATATATATAGATCAACCAATAACTGATTTTTTGTGGTGAGAATGTCCTCATCACTATATAGATTATTCGTACAAAAAACATGATCATTCTGAAACTTCTAACCTTATCGAAAGTTGATGATTAAGAAAATCAATTGTCTATTAATTTTTGTTATTTTCCAATCTATAAAATATGTCGGAGCTAGGGCTTCTAATATTCTCACCAAAAATAAACAATTGGATCGTCTCCCATAGCCCCCAAGGCAAAATCAGCAAAGAAACATGGAGAAGACAAAGGATATGAACTTTTGACTTTTAACCTTTAAATAAATCTATTTTTTTACCATTTTATTAAAAAAGGCCCCCATATACAAATTTTAAACTCGTAATCAATTAGTTTAAAAGTTATTAAGTTTGTAAGCGTCCAATTCAAAATTAATTAGCAATGAGTAAAATGGCCCCATATATTTTAATGTATTGGGTTGAGCTCTCATTTTTTGGATGTGGAACTATTCTCAACAAAAGTTATAGCAAATGGGCATTATTTATCATTTCTAAGTTTACATGTATACAGTTAAATCGGAAGATTTGAAAGAGCAAGTTCTAACAGAAGAAGCAAAAGTCATAACAACTATGATAGAAGCAAAGGGGTACTGAGAGGTTTGATTTTTTATTTTTTTTAAGAGCATTATTCCTTTTTTATTATTTTTATTTTGGTCGATCATCAAATTAAAAGGAAAAAAAGATAAAGATAAAATTTGATGATAATTTAACTTAATTAATTTAATTTATTTGTCTGATGATACAGGAAGATTCAAGTTTGACAAAACAAATATATCAAGGACCAATGGAAGAGATATTAATTAATTAGGAGATCATACTAAACTTAAGCTTGAAAGCTGGTCCTGTGTTTCCTCTAATATGTAGATCTCTATGTATTGCAGTACTCAATCTGCCATATATATTAACAATTTAATTTATTGTTTCTCCTTCAAAGTTAATTTATGTTTAGTTTCTATTTAATGTGACGAATTTTAATCCGAGCCTCTAGTGTCTGAATCCTATATCGTAGATCATTCTAATAAAAAGAAAAAGAGAAAATGGCTAAAACATCCAATAAATAATTTTTTTAATCCGTTTAATACACAAGATTTTCAATAAGACTAAAATACCTTTTTTAAAACTTTTTATATATGTTTAGTCCTTTTTAAACTTTTTTAAATCTATTTAGTCAATTCCTTCATTTTTAATGTTCTTGTTTTACCCTATCTTTTTTATTTTTAAACTTCAAAATGTTATATCTCTTAAACTAAAATTTAGATTTTGACAAAATTTATATATTTGGAAAGCTTTTCGAGATCTTACTATTCTGGTCAAGAATGATTTTTGAAAAAAAAAATTACAAAATTTATGTAAAAATATTTTTAGATACGTTGAAAATATGCAAAAATATTTTTGCCTACTGTTTTAAGTAAAAGATTTTGACGAAATTTGTAAGGAAAGTATTCTTCGAGATCTTGACGTCTTCTTTTAATGTTACCTAGTTTGAGACTCACAAATTTAAATTTGGATCCAATCTAGATAAAATGTATTAGTTGTAGTAGTTCTCTATTTATTTGTGCAAAAATATTTAAAAATATTTTTCTATAGTTTTTTTTATTTTTTTATAGAAAAAAGTATTATTGTCTAGTCTTATTTCGAAGATCTCGATGAATGTTTTTCAAAAATATAAATTTTGTAAAAATTTAATTTGTATTTTTAAAGTTATGCCAATTTTATGTGAAAAATAATATAAAAAGTAGTCAATTGGTACACATGCATCTATAGTTAATGATAACTTTGAATTAGTTAAATGACAAATTTGTCTAAATTTTATTTTTGGACTAAATAGACTCATATATTATTTGGTGGACTAAATTGACTCAAATATACCGAAAATAGATTTTTTGTACGATCTCCCTAAAAATAATCGAAGAACGACCAAAACCTCCAAAATTTAGAAATTCATGCCTAAAAACTACATGAACTTTTTATAATATATAGCAAAAACCCCTAAAATCTCCAATATTATAAATAAGGGAGATACTTATTTTAAACGACTCTTATATTTGGTTAGAAGATATTATGAAGCCTTATATTAGGGTAATAAACTAGAGTTTTTTAAACCATCAAGAAGATGGCTAAGTAGTAAGACACTCACTTAACAAAATGGCGGTTGAGGGTTCAATTCTTCCTGATGGCCACTCCTATAATAAGCTTTTAACCAGGTTGAAGGTTCAATTCTGATTTTAAAACTAGAAAAAATCGATCAAAATAAAGAAAAATGGCTTTAGGGAAGGAAGATCATTGAAGGGTTTATGCAAAAGCTTATTTGTTATTGAAATATGTAAGTTTAACTTAAAAACAGTTTTTGCACAAAAAATATTGCAACTTTCAAATGAAGTGTGTGCAATAAAGCTTAGATTTTAAAAATGAAAGTGAGTAAAACTCATTTACCTTTACAAATCTCCATTTCATTTCCAAATAAGTCAAAATAATTTTTGTACAACAAAAAATAAAACAATTGAGGCTTAAGTCAATCAATAGAAATTGCAAAGGAAACGGGTAAGGGAGAAAGTGTTATGTTTAGATTGGGAAATGAAATAAATTATAAAATAAAAAGATGAAGGGATCTGATTAAGAATTTACAATCAAAATTTTTACGGGCCCATTATTTGATTGGGCAAGTGTTATTTTTTGATTGGGCGAGTGATCTGATTCTGAAATAAATTGAAATAATTTGTAAAATAAAAAAATAAAAGATGATGATGAGATTTCTTGGGTGTGCCCATATCCTCCTGTAAGTGGACAATTTCCAACCCCATAACCTACTAGTTGACAATTTCTAGCTTCATAACCGGCTCTAGAGTCGGATCTCAGAGGCCGCCAGAACAAATTTTTTTCGCATCAACTCTTTCCTTGGTATAAAGGGTATTATAGTCTTCTGTTCTAAACCGTTACTTTNACCCCCTGAACCCAAAGATGGGAAAGAAGCTGGTACAGAAAAGAGAAGTCCAAAGCGGCGGGAGGAGAGGAAATATACCCCATTGAACATCGGGCTAGCGGACTTGTTTGAGAAGATTAAAAGAGATATCAGGAAAGCCAGACCACTACCAGCAGATGGACGAGAGAGCGATACGATTTACCGGACTCTAATGGAAGATTCTGATTCTGATTCTGATTTGACTTCATCTCCACCTCCTTCTGTCGTTGATACTCTCTCTTCGGTACGTAAGTTCTATTTTGTAGGTCATTTTCGTACTCTGTTCGTTTTTAAATCTAATCAATATTATTCATTAGCCTCTTCTGTCTCATTACAGATTTATCTAGGTTTCTGAGTTCCTTCTAAGAACCCAAAGATCTTGATTTTCTGTTTTTTTTTTTTTATATATATTTTTTAATTTATTGATCGATCTGTTACTTAATTGTATTTGCAGGAGCAGGAAGAGAATATGCACTCAACACTCAAAGTACGGTGGAAATTTTAGTTGTTTTCGTGCTGCTTATACCTGTCTTATGATCAATTTGTTTCTTCTATTGTTTGTTTGCAGAAACTGTGTGAATCGACATTAGACCTTCTAACTGGAATTCAAGTGTTGAGGCAGGTGATCACCACCTGGAAGAAATTACTTCTGTCTT
>MVGT01003318.1:458128-489614 GCA_002174775.1 Macleaya cordata
ATACCCTTTAACAGGACCCAAACACTAATTATGAATTATCAGTAGGACCTAAACTTAATTTTTTTTGTTTTTGTGTTTGAAAATATAACTATTACCTCTGTAGGATTATCTTTGAATCTGTAAAGAATTAATGAAATAAAATCTCTATCAACTTGTCTGTACATTCTTGCATCTTCATGGGAACTATAAATTGGATTAGTATGAATTCTAAGTTAGAGATCAAACCCACAAGTGGCTCATGTTTGTGGTTGGTTCCAATCCACCACGGCTTAAAATCCATGTCGCCATTAATAGTTTCTTCCTCACCCAGAGCATAAAGATTAAGATCAAGTAGATCTCGAATCATGGGTAGCTTTTGCAGAATTACAATAGTCTGTATCTAACTTCAGATCCACCAACAAAAAAATTGAGTTTAGGTCCTACTGATAATTCATAATTAGTGTTTGGGTCCTGTTAAAGGGTATTTTCGTCATTTTATAGATTTCCGTTAGTTTTTAGACGGTCAACCGAGTCAACCGTAAATCCAAGACCTAAACTCAAAGCTGGTCTTTCGTAGGACCCAAACACTAATTTCTAATATTATATGGGACCCTTAGACTAATTAACCCTAAAATAAATAATCTAATTTTTTAATTTTTAATTTATATAATTTTAATTAACACTTACAAGAACCGTGAATTTTCGTATTTGCAAATTCACGGTATACCAAGCAAGGCCTTACGGCAAAGTGTACAACAAATCTTACTCCAAAGGCTATTTAGGAGGGTTTTTGCGTCAATTTTGAAATTCGCAATTTAGAAATGACGTAAACCACGATGGGTATGAGATTATTTAAGAATCATGGAATGACTAAATAGTAAGATTTGCAGTAAGAAAATGCAGTAAGTTTAACATTTTCCTTTTTTTTAACACTTTGGATTTAATTGGGATTTTCATTATTGAAATTTCATATTAATATGTTCTTAATTAGATAAATGTCTCTGAACATTAATTGCAGGAAGTGAAGAGGTGTTCGGAGTTTCCTAATCAAATTAGGTTTATCTACCGAGTGAGTGTTTGGGGTTTGTTTCCTTCCATCAATATCTCTACTATTATAAATACGGCTCCTAATTAGAGGCTTAAATTTGAGCAGATTAAGTCGTGTAATCCTTGCATGCTATTTTTGGTTTTAAAAAAATAGGAGGGATATTAGAACATACTTTTTTGTGGGGTCTACATAGAGATGATTTAAGGTTTGATGATTAATTCTGATCATCCCATATACAGGACTTAAGAAAGGCGCTGGAAAGACACAGTGCTAAGATGGATGAAAATACATCAGTAAGTTAATCAACTACTGCATTCATTCATTAGGTCATCTGATTCATTATCTATCCCTTCGGGGGTCCGCCCATTAATATTTTCTAATTATATTCTCTTTCTTTGGTAACTGCTTATTATTTAAATGGAACCGCCCACATGCAGGAACTTATAAAACGGCGTAACACTCTCGAACAGGAGCTAGGGGATCGATGTTAGAGGTAGGCTGCTAGATAACTAGTACTCCAAGGATTCTTCTTATTCGATGGAGGGAGGGTAGCCTGTCTATCTAATCTATCTATCTATCTATCTATCTATCTATCTATATATATATATATGGGTCAATTTATAAAGCCCTTTTATATATATAACCCCAGAATATGGGCTCACTTTTAACGCATTTAGGAGTTGATTTTTGAGAGGATATTCTCCTCATTATGTATTTCATCGTATTAAAAAAAAGCAGCTCGTTCTAAAATTTCTAACCCCTTCAAATTAGTCCTTAAAAATTTTGCAAGTTTTTAAACTTTTATTTTGACCGTTGAATTAAAACGGGTAGATTTGAGGTTATAAGTTTGATAACAGACTGATTTCAGGTAACTGTGTTCCACTCATAATGTAGATCATTGTTCAAAAAAAGCAGCCTTTGGATGCATTCCATGTGGATCCCACAAGGGAGGAATTTTTTAGGGGGCTATATAACCTGACCCTATATATATACAAGTTTTATGCACGTGCGCTGTATGTATTTATGTTGGGCTTGTTCCTTAATTATAGTTGTTATTTATTAATGTGTATGTTGCACATTTAATGTTATAATGGAGTTATTTAATGTTAGAGTTTTATTTACTACCAATTATGCCATCCATTTAATAAATAATTTACAACTATATATATGCAATTTGCAAATAGAAAAACACACATATGGGTATTTTAAATTTTTTTTTATCAAAATAGACTTCACGTAAGTATTTGCATTATATAGTACCAGCTTCGTGCACGTGCATTGCACGTATATACGTTGGGCTTGTTCATTAACTGTAGTTGTTGCTTATTAATGTACCATGTTGCTCACTTAATATTATAATGAAGTTATTTAATATTAGATCTTTATTTAATACCAACTATACCCTCCATTTGATAAATAATGACAATTATATATATGCAATTTGCTAATAAAAAATATAAATAAAGATATTTTAAAATATTTTGACAAAATATGTTTTACTCAAAATATTTGTATTATATAGTAATATAGATTTACATATATTTTTTCCAATGGGATGATTGGATAATCAACTTTTTTTTATTTTTTTTTATGGGTACTAACACATTACATGAGTAGAACCTTGCTGGGCTCGAACTCAAGACCTCACTAATGTGAGGGGACGCCTTAACCATCCGGACAACACCGGATTGGCGGATAATCAACTTATCCTCTTTCGAGTTTATACGCACGTACATTGTTAATATTTTACTGATTGATGGTTTCGATACAACTAATCCGCCTTTAATTAATAAGCTGCAGGACACGTGAGGAAATACAGTAATAATAAGGAAGCTCCAAAGAGGCGGGAGGCAGTAGCAGTAGTAGTAGAGATTGCTGATGAGGAGGGACTTCAAAATCCACCAATCAGCCAAAATAATNTTCCCACCGTAAAGACTTTAGGGTTTTCTTTACCCAAGTGATGATGCACAAAATCCGTCTGAGAAGCAGACAAATATATATATATATTTTTTTGTAGTCAGGAGGTGTCCCCACCCTTTGGGTGGGACTAATCCCCTGGTCGCATGCCCCGACCCACACAGAAGTTTCCCAACATGCAACTGGGTAAGTCAAGAATAATCTTGGTGGATTGGCCACTAGGGGGTTTCGAACCCACGACCTCTTTGAGGTGTGTGTCTTTACCACTAGGCCACCCCCCTAGTGGTTATATATATGTGGTAGATAAGTGTGTATAATCGATGAAGTGTGTACTACGCTTCCCCAACCAGCCTAGTACACACTAGCTTCATCACTTGTCAATGAATATTCAAAACATTGAAAAGTTATGAATGACCATTATTTCTTTTCTGTACTTGTTGAATAAATACATTTAGCTCTAGATGGGAATAAGGTTTTAAGATAGTTTAATTTAATTGTTTTTCTTTTCTCTGTTTATACAAATTTCTTTCCCATTTCTGTTTGGACTAATTAATTTAGGCGGTATTGTTAATATTATAAAAAGGGAAAAAAAAATGAAATAATAAAAAGAGAATAGCTTACAACCAAACTAAAAAAATTAGAGCTTACACACCAATTACTACTGATTCAATTAAGCTTACAACCAAACTAAAGATTACATCAAGCAGCAGCTTACAAATTAACCAAACTAAAAAAACACACCAAATAATTAACTAAGGATTAGAGCTATTATTACACACCAAACTAATAAAAAGACACACCAACAAAAACTAGAAAGAAAGACAACAAATAGCTCACACATCAAGCAACCAGCAGCAACAAAAGAAAAAGAAAGCTAAAGCATAGATAAGCCACAATACACGCGCGCGCCTTCCATGGATTTCTGCGCGCAGCTAGGTGTTGTCACTTGTCATCACCTTCAAGGTTTTTAATTACCAGATGGTCCAGCACCCCCGCCGCCCGGCTCCAACAACAACCTGAACCTCCTAACTTCCAATTCTTTAAGCCGGTTAGTGATTGCCCTCCTTTGCGGGACATGATTCAATAATAGATGGAAATGTGGAAAAATCAATGTCTCCTGCTCATTGACTAACTCTGTGGGAAGTTCACTCACTTCCTTCAAAAATTTCTCGAGGTCTACCTCCAACTGGATTAGTTGAAGTTCGCATTTCTCAATATATAGTGGCCAAAAGATTCTGCATATTGAGTTGAAACTCTGGTGTCCTTGGAGCGGGCCGGGTTTGTTAGCAAGTTCAATGCGTAATCCCTTTTTCTCCGAGTCATCTCATGCATATTCTGGTATGCCCGCATAATTCTACGAACCTCACTGATCATCCATATACTCTCACATTTTCCGACTCTTCTACTACTTTTCGAAAATCTTCAACGACTCACGCAGCTGAGCTGCTAATTCATCCGGATTAAATGGAGGCGGGGTGCTGAACGATTGAGGTGTATCCTGCATATATTTGAGGGGAAATAATAAGAAGAACAAAAGGAAAACTGTGATATATAGCTAAAACAAAATAAAATAACAAAACCCAATAAATTAAATTAAAAAAACAAAAACAAAAACAAAAACAAAAACAAAGAAATGCTGGAAAATGTATGTATATAAGTATATATTGAGACAATAGATCTAGGGGTACCAAAACTTGGTCCCAATAATATATAGCTGATCGAGAATGGAGTCATCACGCACAATTAATATTGATGGAAACACTTAAATTTGTTTTAACCAATAAGTCTCCGCTGGCTAGCTAACAGCTGCCACATCATTTGGGAGCATGCTGTTTGAGATCAAGTTTTGGTGCCGGTACCATTATTAGTCTCTAAAAAAAAGTACGAAGCAACTCATGAATTCATGAAATAATTAAGAAATAACTATATATATTATATTATATGCATCATCAAGAAACTAGGAAGTCCCTAAGTGGTACTGGTGGCGCGTTAACCCGATCACAAATTAACCTCTCTTAGACACTTACCCTGCTTCCCGAGGCCATGACCAGGCTGATCGTTACTAGCTATTAGTTATCAGAGAGTAGTTTTAGGGCAAGGCCAATGCATGCTCTTAAACATCAAATACCAGCAACTTTGTAAGGCTACTGGGTACCCTTGTACCTCAGTACCCGCACTTGGTCCAGTAATTTGAGGTATGCGTGCGGGTATAAGGGTACCCGCAGAAGATAGCTGCGACGGGCACCCGCAGAAGATAGCTGCGACGGGCCATCGCAGAACTTATCTGCGATCGCCCAAATTTATTAATAAATAAATGTGTGTCGCAGAAGTTTTATGCGACACACATTTTTTTATTAATAAAATAATTTTAAAAAACCCACTTTTATTAATAAAGAAATATGTGTCGCAGAAGTTTTCTGCGACACCTTTTTTTTTATTATTAAAATAATTAAAAAAAAGTTTTTTTAATGAATAAAAAAACAAAATTTATTGTGTCGCACAAGTTATGTGCGACACATTTTTTTTTTTAAATAATAAAATAATAAAAAATTACTTTTTAGTAAAAAAAAAAAAATTAGTGTCGCAGATAACTTCTGCGACACTAATTTCTTCACCACTAGCCCTGCCGATCTGTTATACATCAGATCTACCTTACTTGTTGGTGGATCTGATGTATACCACTGGCCTTGCCCTTAGGGTTAGCAGCTGGTGGATGCTTTGAAGACTTGAGTGATACTTATATAGAAAATAAGGTTTGTTTCCTAATATGACTATCCTTCCTATCCTTTGCAAAAAGTTGCCTTAAATCCTTTTCCAGGTTAGGATCCCACGAGGTGCAATCAGAAAAAAATAGCTCAGGGTCCCACGTGATTCCTATTCTTTGTTTCCTAGTACAGCCCTGCTGTTTGGCCCGACCATATTACAAAAAAATAGCTCAAGGAGAAAAGTAAGCGGTTTCGGATCCTACCGGTTCCAGTTCTGGAACCTAAATTGGTGGTTTCGGATCCGGTACCACGGGTGCCTAATACCCGTATTTAATTATTATTATTTTATTTCTTCACATAAAGCCTATTTGTATTTTGTATTTTCGTACTCTATTCAATTATAAAATTTATTGTATAATAATCATTGGTTTCTTTTTTAATTAAAAAAAAGTTAAAAAAATTAAAAATTTGTTGTATAATTATAAATTAAACTATAAAATTATAAAATTTATACGGAACTGAATACCCGCGGGTACCCGTTGGGTGGATCTGAAATTAAACGGATAAAAAACGGGTAGATCCGAAATGGATCTGATCCACAAAATGAAGTCCCGGAACCGTAAAAATTAGTTTTGGTACCAGTTGGGTTCCAAGTATTTTAGTACCTATTAACACCCTAGGGCTATATAACCTCACTCATATATACAAAACGACATAGGGTTGTTGACACCCAGTTGTGACGGGGTCAATAAAATTGCACGAAAACAAAACGAAAAATTGGGTTGGACGCGAATCACGTGGGACCCTAAGCTATTTTTTTCTTCTCGGAGCGTGGGACCCTAACCTGGAAAAGTAATAATACAAGTTTTTGTGAAGGATAGAAAAGATTGGTCATATTAGGAAACATTGAACAGTAACCACGTGGGACCCTGAACTATATTTCTTTTCAAACCTCGCGCACGGGACCCTAAACTGGAAAAGTATTAGGGCAAAAAGTTTTTGCAAAGGATGGTCATACTAGGAACAACAATAATTTTTTGGCCCACTTATCTTACGAAACAAATGCTAGATATTTATGTGGCAGGGTGCATTAAAGGACTGATTTTTGGAGAGGATGTTCTTCTTACTATGTATATCATTGTATTAAAAAATTAACTCGTTCTAAAACTTATAACAACTTCAAATTAGCCCTTAAAAATTTAGTAAGTTTTAAATTTTTATTTTGACTGTTAATTTATAGGGACAGATTTATGAGGTTAGAAGTTTTAGAACTGGCTGATTTCAGGTGTGTGTTTTCCTCACCATGTAGATCATACTTTTCAAAAATCAAATGTGAGCCCTACAAGATGGAGATGTTATTATTGGGCTATTTAAGAGGGGCTATATAGCCTCACTTTATATATATTATCACATACAAGTTACATTTTTAATAGGAAGATAGTAGTTTTTTTTTTTTTTTTTGGAAAGTGACGTGTGGTTAAGGAGACCCAAACGCAATAGATTAAATCATCAATCAAGGATTACATGTAGGATAGTTTTTGCCAACACTATCATCAAATACAATTTTCTCCAATTGTTGCACCATTCGTCGAATATTACGCATAATGGCAATTGCAGCCCAAGGCGCGGATCAATGGATCTCTGAAAGTATGATACAACCGTCAATGCATGGAGTCCACTCCAACTTGAACACGTCTAAAGTTATTATAGAGCGCCAACCTTAAACCAGATTATTGCTCCAAACCCAGCTACAGCATTAGTAAGAGACCTATCGGTATTAATTTAATCATCATCACACAACCTGGAGACAGCTTCAGAAAATATATAGTTCGAGGAAGTTGGAAATGAGCTTCTTCGTAGCAAGATAGTGTTATACCCTAAATGTAATGCGCGATGATCTTACAATAAGTTTTAAAGTTAAATTTTAAAGATATTTTCTTTTTTGCAAGGAATTAGAAGTTTTTTAAGATTTTTTGTGATGATGATTTTAATAATAAACCAAACAAAGAGATCATTCTCATTTCTCTCAAAAAGTTAGTCCTTAGATATTTCCATGAGCCCCCCACACACGCTTCGCGCGTGTGAGTTGGCTATCCATCATCCCCACACGCGCTACGCGCGTTACCACCTATGCGCGCTTTGCGCGTGATAAACTCATTTTGCCTCTTCACACGCGCTACGCGCGTTATTATTAAAAAAAATTATATGTGATGCCACCTGTAGAATCCTTGACTAATAAGATCTAAACATTTAGGAGACAATTTACATAAAAAATAGCCCATAGATCATATTTGAGTGAGTCCTAGAATTAATGTAAGTAAATTATAAATTAAATATAAATAAAATAGATATTGTGTAGGTCCAATGATAACAATGTATAGTCAGATGCGATCTAGACGTCGATGAGATCATCGTCTAAAAAAATCAGCCCTTGGATCGACTCCATACGACATCACTGGCGAGTGTAAACCAAGTGTAAATAAATAAATAATATAAAAGGATATATTCAGTATTTCGGAAAAAGGTTTTTATTAAAAATAAAAAAAAAACTGTTTTTTGTGAGGACGTTCCTCCCTGGTAACCAGCTAAAACGGCTGCATTAGCCGTTACTGTTGGCTGATGCAGCCCCTTTAAGTAGTAAAGATGTGAGCCCACATCGAAAGTAAGGCAGAAGCCGCAGAATCCCTTGATCTCTTGAACATATATGAAATCCGCCCCAGCTTTTACTATTTAGTAAAACCTTTTGACAAAAAATGGCAATCCTTGATTTCAGATCATCAGACGGCTGTAAAATTTGTTGAGGTAAAAATACTTCGACCAAAAAAGGATAGGACCATACTTTTTTTTTTCTTCGTATCGCTGATTTCTCTTTTAATAAAATTTCCTTTTTGATAAAAAAATATTGATTTAAAATTTTTTAGTTATTTTTTTACATCTATATTAAAAAAAAATGTAATAAATAATTAGCAAGATTAATGATTTTTATTTTTACATTATCCTACTTCACAAAAAAAAAAACCATGATAGAAAAAAAATAAAAATAATAAACGCTAAATTACACTGAAATGATAATGGGACCGAAGGGTTTGGGGACCTAATCCAAACCAAATTGATGTGGGGTCCACTTAGATTGTATCCAAGTGCTGAAATTTAGTGAATGTGTTCTTCACCATGTAGATCATCCTCACAAAAAATCAGCTCATTCAAAAACTTCTTACCNAATTTAAAAATAATTATTCAACATTTTAATTCAATTTTTTTAAAAATAATCAATATAAATTTTTTTAATTTTTTTTTTGAATTAGACTTAAATTAAATACCAAGACCTACATTTTGGACAATCATGTTTCCAACTATTCTACCAAGTGGTCTTCCACATTCGGACACCTTAATAGTTTTCTATATATATAACTTAATATTCAATTCTAAGGCACATGAACGTTCAGTCGCTCTCGCACT
Organism: Macleaya cordata; assembly: GCA_002174775.1. Taxonomy (NCBI): domain Eukaryota; kingdom Viridiplantae; phylum Streptophyta; class Magnoliopsida; order Ranunculales; family Papaveraceae; genus Macleaya; species Macleaya cordata. The sequence continues at coordinate 467,237 of MVGT01003318.1, forward strand.
TGAACATTCATTCGCTCTCACATCCTTAGCTCTTTTAGTCTTTTACATTTGCAGCAGCGTTAAAAATAATGGCATTATTATTAGTATTCCCTGCATTGATTTCTCACTTTTCTGTTAATTACTCTCAACAATTATTGTTGATCAATTGGATTTTCTGAGGTTCTCACACCATTGGAAGCGGAAGCGTGAGCTTTTTTACTTGGAGTTCAGTTTCCCAGTAAATTTCAGTTCCAAACAGTCATCATTGAAGGGAATTGTCTTTTGGTTGTTCAAGCCCTCAATCAACAGGATTCTATGATTAATCCTTGGTGAATTCGATCCAATATGATGGATGTTCTCAATCTTAGTCGTCAGTTAGAGTATGTTAGTTTTAATTTTTTACATTTGCAGCCGCGCAGTACTTCAAACTAGGGTGACCCTAGCACAAGTACAAATAGTAAAAAAATGGCATTATTAGTATTCTCTGCTTCTTATGATCATCGGACTTATTGTAATTTTGAACCTCCTTCGCCAGACTATCCGATCAAAAAGTCTCCTCTACACCACCGGTACCGGCGGTGCGTTTCTTATCCTAGTTACTGTGATTTTGTTGGCAAACTTGACACTTGGGTGTACAACACCTGGAGAGTCATCTAGTCCAATGATGCTATATGGTTAACTTCACCTATATCCATTTATCGGGAAGCTGGATCGTAGATGGGGTGTGTCAAATCAAATTCAAATTCCTTAATCTCATGACCAAGCGTTTGCGATTAGAATTCACATACAATGGCTTTGCACTTGGCGCACATTAGGTTGGTGGAAGAAAAGATTTTGAACATGATTAACTGTATAGAAGTTCCATCATCATTCGTTGATCATCATCGTCGTATACTTTGTAGATGGGCTAAACCAATTAATTCTTCTTATGTAGTTCTTAATGCCGATGGTTCTTTGAATGGAGACCAAACACATAATTGATCGATGTATCATTCGTGATCATCGTTGCAAAATGGTATTTGCATATTAAATTTTATGTAAAAAAAATACATGTTTATGCAGTTGAACTCTGGGCAATCGAAGAAGGCCTTTGCATTGCCTTAGAATATCGAGAGAAAGCAAATGGTACTGATGATGGTCAAGTAATTATAAGTTCGGTATTAACTATACATTCAGATTCACTCATAGCCACAAATTTGATTCATAACATAGTTACACTGTTCTCCATTCGGGATGACCACATGCTAGAGCTAGAACAAGCTGTCTGGTTTAGAGGAACAAAGATGCCTAAAGAAAATGATGATGATGATCTACAACATTATGTAAGAAGAGTTGTTATGGATCAGTCACGTTCAACCAAAGGCATAGATGTTGGTTGATATTCTACACTACTTAGAAAAATTTGATACTTGCGGCTGGAAACATGAACAGAGAAACAAACCACGTAACAGATTTCAGATTTTCTGTCCAAGTTAGCTGAAACGGAAAAAATTGTGTTTCTTGACCTTAGAGATTGTCCTATTGAACTTTGTGAAATTCTGGTTGAATATAACAGTGATGATATATGTTATCAATGCAAAAAGTAAATAATTAAGAATAATTGATGAATTTTGTAAATGTATATTGGAATATATGTTTTTTTTTTTTGAATGAGACTATTGCCCAAGTTACATTGTGGCATAGATACACGCAATGAGCGTGTGAGAAGCGGAGAGAAACTGTCAAGAACATCGTCACCAACAAACGCAGGAAAGGCACCCACCAACGGGCACAGAGAAACTGCCAATAATAACGTACCTATATTTATTATCAGATTATATGGGACAAACTTAACGGTAATACTACGACCGAGAAGTTTTGATCCCAAAACCTCCCACTACTAAAGATTTATGGGAGGGATACACAACCATTGAGCCAAAGACCCATGTTGGAATATATGTTATTGCTGCTTCTTCTTCCTATATATATATATATATATATATATATATAAAGAAAACGGAAATATAACAAAAAAGAGTGGCTTCAATGACATTATATTTGTTAGATCTTCACTAATTAACCTTAACAAGCAACTTAGTTTTCAACCCAACTGGATAAAATAATCAAAATATACATAATAATAATAATAATAATAATAATGGAAGCTTATCCTTTGACCTATAATTAGATCAAGACATCCAAAAAATATAACAAGAAAAAAAAAATTGTGAAAGAAAACCACATAAACCCTTCACCTCTCCATACACTTTTCAACTGTTTTCTTTTCCGAGCCTATTTAACACACTCAGATCCAACACAGTATAAGCACCCTCAATGAACAGTTTTTTTTTTATGTAAGCATACACTGATAAATTGAGATTCTCAATGAGAAATGGGAAGAATTTTGAGCAGAGAGTTCATGGCATTCCTTTCTTCCCTTTGACTGAAACACCACCATTATCTTTGATTGATACTTTGGGTATACGCGAATTACCTAGAGTCTGTTTCTTCCGTCTCGGAGCACCAACTGAAGAAGAGTCCACCAGTGGACCGGACCAAGTTTGAACTGGTTCTTTTTGGTACGAGAATGTCGTTGTACTGAATGGGACATCAGGAGGATCATACGTAGGATCCATGTGATGTGAAGAAGCCAAAGGAAAGCCGAGTGCTCCATCCTGGTGTGGAGGAGGAAACTTTTCACTCTTGCTCTTAGCATTTGAATGGGTAATAAGACGTCGTCTCTGAAAAAAAATACAGCACATCCAATAAAATAAACTAAAATTCAGATAATGGTAACTATGTAGAAAAATTAAGATATTGAAAGATCAATCAGAGTCAATAAGACATAACATCAGACCCATAATGAACAACCATGCAAAATAGAACAAAACAAACAGAGCTGAATCATGATGGATAACAGAAACGAAAATAAAATGCAAGTCTATCTACTTAATGGAAAGAACAGCTAGGTAAAGATAATAACCAAAAATAAGTGGTGGATTCGAAAGAGAGAACCATGATACATATGAAGGAAACCAAGTATTGCAAATACAATTCGTATACCTCCGGTGATGGTTAACAGGACACCAATAGGAAATTAGTCATTTGCATTGGTTCTAAATGAAACATGATCATCAAGTAAAAGAAAATGAAAGATGAAGAATTAGCATAAATGACATACATCAATATTGGCTTGAAGCTCTGCATTGGCTTCTGGAGCAGGATATGCCCTCACAGCTCGTTCACGTGTACGAGTTTTCTTCACGCCATTTGCATTGGCTTTGCCACCAGCAGCTCGCAGCCTGCACAGCCACAACATTCATTATGTCATGGAATATGAACAATATACATGCCAGCTACCAATTTATAAAAAGCATACAGAAAGTGACAAGTCCAAGGCAATAAAATAGCTTTTGACAGTTGATATCGTTGTACACCTGAAAATTACTGGAAGTATAATGCATATCCAAAATCGATCAGAAATTTTTAAAAATGGACAAAAGCCATCAAATTTATGGATTTAAGATCTGTCTCTTTATTTGATAGTTATCATCCAAAAGGAATTAAACAGTCTCAGTTGATAGGAGGACAGTCAGTTTTATACCTCTGTTCACTGTTGAAGGTTAAAAGAATTTCACATTGCTGATTGTGGTGCATTGGATAGAGTCAACAAAGATATAAAATAGTCAAAATTTTAGAAGATTTGACTTTTAGAGTTTTTTTTCCCTCTTTCTTAGTTAGTCATTGTCTCGTCAATTTATTGTAAGCATATTTAAACTATATCAGGTCATACACTAGTATTAGCGCAAAATTAGTCCTTAACAGACCTTCTAGCTTCTTCATCGCGTAGTTTAGCATCCATCTCCTTGCTAGGAGGATATTGTGGGAGGCTTGAAGGTTCACATGCAAAAGGTTTCGTTGTGAAGAACTGCAAAAAACAAACAGGTCAGTAGAGCCTCTCTGCAGAACAGTCACCAATTTAAACAACCTTGAACCAAACTAAATGGATTTGATCAGTCCACATGAAAACTCAGATACCAGGTACAGCAGCAGCTAAAACCAGTTGAATTGAAATGCTTTTATTGCTAAATAGTGCTTTAATTGGTTAAACATACTATTCTTTGTCAAGGTGCAAACTAGACTAGTTCAATCCTCCCAAGAGGATCGATTTACAGTACCATGATAGCAGGTACAAATTATTCCAGAACAGACACACACACATACACACACACGCACAAGGTGTTCGATTACTGGAACAAGGTAGAACAGGGTACACTAAAAATCATGCCAATAGCCAGATCAAGGACAGGAAAAATAGAAGAGAGCAAGAAAACAAGGAAAATTATGTAAAAGCGTACTTCACTACTCAATGCAGCAGTCGCAGTTTGACGTTCCGCTGGGTCAATTGCAAGAAGAGTTTCAATAAGTGGTAGAGACGATGGTGGGAAATCTTTAAATGTCTCTGTTATACACCGCTTATATGGTTGTTGGGGCTTAAATATGGTTGCATGTGGCAATTTGGATCTTTTCCAGTACTCCTCAGAAGGGGATCCACATAGTTTGAAAATCTTGTGCAGTTGCTCCACCTAAATGAACAGGAAATTCCCATTAGCAATCAAGAAATTAGCATTTCAAATAGTTTTATGTGATTTTGCCAACAATTAATAGCTTCAGTGGAGTAAATAATATAGAATTACAATAAACTACTGATGGAAGTATGTTTCTTGCTTGGCCAAGGACCAGTGATTTAAATTCCATTTAACTATCTATTTAGTGTACACTGGAAGATCTATGGTCTAGATTAGCGGTAGAGGAGAAAACCAAATAATAAGAGACAATCCAGGACTCCTGGAGCATGTATAGAAAGTACAAGATGAAAAATAACACCTGTCAGCTCAACAATATTTTGTATCTTATTTTTAGCGTAATCAAATAATCAGTTATAATCCTAAAAAGAGCTTTATAATCAACTAGAAGAAAAAGAAAAAGGAAGTCACCTCTGTACGTCCAGGCATGATAGGCTTCCCAGCCAATAACTCAGCTAGAATGCACCCCGCACTCCAAAGGTCTACACCTACACCATAATCAGTAGCCCCCAAAAGAAGTTCTGGGGCTCGATACCACAGAGTGACCACTCGACTGGTCATGGGGTGCTTGTGGTTAGGATCGAAGAAAGAAGCCAATCCAAAATCAGCAATCTTGAGTAACCCTCCATTATCAAGAAGCAGATTAGAACCCTTAATGTCACGGTGAAGTACACCACGATTGTGACAATGCTCAAGCCCTGACAACAATTGATGCATATAACATTTTACCTGCCATACCAGACAGAAGATCAGATAAAAAAGGATGCCCATTTGAATATCCCAGGAAAACAAAAAGTACCAATGGATAAAAAACTGCACTCCTCTACATTTAAGCTAACCTGTGGTTCAGTGAACTTAATATCCGGGCTTGCAGCAAGTCCAGCTAAATCATGCTCCATGTATTCAAAGACAAGATATAAACTACAAGACATCCTTGAAGTCACCAAACCCTCAAATTTTATAACATTTGGATGATCCAGTCGTCGTAGGATGAGAATCTCTCTAGCCATAAATTTCACACTCTCAGGCTCCAAATTGTCAAACCGGACCTTCTTTAGTGCCACAATCTTCCCTGTTAATATATCTCTAGCCTTGTACACATTACTGTAAGTTCCTTGTCCAATCTGACAAAAATGAAGTAATCAATGTTAGATGAATTTGGTACACGCTCATTAGACCTGCATAATCATGTGAAATATACATTGTGGCACTTCGCTCTAACAATTCGAGCTTCTAGAGCACGTGGCTGTTAACATGGTATGAGAGGGCAATATCCAAAGATGTCATGTGTTCAAGTCCATGTGCTAGCACTAAACAAAAAAACTTTATTGGGATAATTCCCACTCACCAGGCGCTGAGTGGGGAGTGTTAGACTACTGTAGTCCACCCCCAAGTGAAACCGTATAATTATGTGATATTCGTTGTGGTGCCTCTCTCTAAAAATTCAAGCTTTTAGAGCAAGTAATTCTTAACAATTAAGACATCAAATTTATAAAACTAAACCAGATAAAAAGTAAAAAAGGGACAGACCTTATCGATTTTCTCAAAAGAGTCGGCTCGCCGAGGAGTCCACCCCTTTATCGCCTCACCAGCAACAGCTGAAAGCCAAGCAGGCCATCCAGCAGCGACCTGTTCTCCGTGTAAATTCTTCGGTGGATTACTCAGTCTTGGATTCGGCCTGGATCTTCTTCTCTCACCTCGTGATCGTCTACTCTCATCTTTATTCTCCTCTTTCTGATTTTCCCCATTCTGAGCTTCACTATCACTTACGATCTTTGTTGTAGTTACTGTAAGTTGTTCCTTCGCACCAGAAGAAACAGCCAAATCCCTTTCATTTTCGCTCTCCTTGCCCTTCACTTCCGAAGATGAAACCTCTCTACCAAATACACACCCCATCTTCTCTTATACATCCAAACCTCATTTCTCAACACATTCTACACTTTTCCCTCTCATCCAATCCCTACCGATCATCAAAACTTCTCAAATCAAAACAAAATCTAATCAAAACCCTAGAAATTCTCAAAAGAGATCGTCTCTTTAATAACCCCTAATTCACTGACTAGCTTTCAATTATTTTTTCATCCCACAGAAGAAGCAATTTTTCCGGCTGCCACAGATTTGTATCAGTCAACAATAAGTAAAAGGAAAAAAATGAAATTTTGTTTGTGAAACAGTGTGAAAAAAGAAGACTCGTACTAGAGATTGGGTGATTGAAGAAGATCCGCCATTAATGGTTTTTAGAGAGAGAAGTTCGATATCTACTTACTTGCTTGGTTGTGGTTGGGGGTTAACACACAGTTCACAAACCACCATTAAAGTTCGTAGAAGGGTCCTTGAGAAAAAAAAAACAGAGCAAAATTTTCAGAGTTCTCTTTTGTTGAATCTTTAATTTTCTGTATCTCTGAAATTGGTCTTCGCTATTTTTGACTCTCCCACCCGACAGATGGAGAGAGAAAAAAAAAAATGCAGAAAGGCTCACCAAACCAAACACCTCTTTAGTAGTAATATATAATTATTAAGGCCTCAAATTCCGATTGCCCCGCCAGGTCAAACCAACTCTCTTTCTTTCTCTCTCTACCAACTCTCTCTCTCTCTCTCTCTCCTCTTACTTGGCTTTTGACGCTTTGGGCAACCCTGAAATTATTTGGTTGGTGAAAGTCTACATTATGCTGGTAGCCATTTTGACTAGGGTTTAATGGGTACTCGTTTACCCGTAACCGATTCGGTAACAAAGCCGTTTATTCCATTTCTGGAACTTTATTTTGTGGATTCGATTAAATTTGGATCATACTGGTTTCACTCGACTAGTATTGACGGGTTTCTGAGTCCTTGTAAATTTCATAACTTTATAGTTTAATCTATCATAAAAAAAGGTTTTTGAGTTCTCTCTTTGTAACTTTTATTTAATTAAAAAATAAAAGACTATTATACAACAAATTTCGTAATAAAATTAATTTTATGATTTAATAGAATACTAAAATACAAAATACAAGTACTTTTAATATAAAAAAAGGCAAAAGACAATTAAAAATAGGTATCAGGTACCCAACGGGTACTCGCCGGATCCTAGCGGTTCTAGATTTGGAACCACTAATTGAGGTTCTAATTTTAGAACCACCTTCATATTTCCGGTACCGATTCTGGATCCATTAGGACCCGATCTAGAATCGCTTGTTGACACCCCTAATTTTGTCAATGGGTAATTTTGGATCTACCTAGTGCTTCACTTTCTTTTCTTATTTTTACACCTTATTTACACTTATATGTGGATTCACGAGCATATGACTCTTAGGGTTATTTTTTGTTGGAACGATCTTTTAGATTATCCACACACAAAATCATATTTCATATTTGTCATGGACTTGATCATTTAGTTGCTCGAATTTTTTAGTAGTAAAAAAAAAGGTTTAAGAAACTTAAAAATTTGAATCTAGCTAAAAAATTTGAAATGATGTAATATTACGGTTTGGGAGATCATTTCCACGTATCCATGAGGACTCGAGGCCAGTGTAAAGAATATGTTAGAAAAAGTAAGGTTAAACGCCATAGTACTGAAAATGTTATGTTGTTATGAATTGCTTAAATGGTAATTTTTTATCTACCCAAATATTATGCCATTTACCTTATTTTTACTTTGCTTATTCATAGGCCCATATGGATTTGACCCAAGGGTACCAAATGGTCAAGAACAAGTGAGGTACTCCCAAATGTTTTGGGTCCTACTAACTCCATGTATTGTTGATGGGCCCCTATCTCCCTGGCTTGGGAGGTCTCCTCTGTGATGTCATTCTCTGCCTCCCATCATGTGAGATTTGTTTTTAAAAAATAAAATAATGAAAGGTGAAGTCCATGTCTTATATTATTTAATATGTAAAAACATCGTATTATATTGATGGATTATTAAGCCGGCTTGCTGGTTCACGCCAGCTTAGGAGCTCTCAGCTAATATTATTGCTCATACTCATACATGTATTTTCTATGTATGATTTTGCTCATAAGAAAAAAAAAAAAAAAAAATTATGTGATTCAGGTTCAGTGTTTTGTTTTGTGAAAACCCATATTATTTTCATTAGGCCCTACTTGGTATGATTCATATCATGCAAATTTTTACACATTATTGTAAGTTTCCTAACCAAAATTTTCGCACAATCCAATTTCCAGTTACTTGGTAGTAACATCAAATATTTTCCACCACAAATGCAAATAATTACAGCATAACAGTACTTTACCAAATTTAACTGAAACACTGTTGTCTACAATACATTACAGTTAGTTTCTGATAGTTTCACATCAGAATAGAACTTGAAACAGAACAATTGATTTGCAAGTACTTGTATAATTTTCCTATACAAGATTTGTTGTACAAGTGTTACTTGTCCAAGAATTGGAACCAAAAACACCTGAACTGAAGATGATACCTAAAATTGGATCACTCATGATTGGGACGTTTGGGGTGGACCTGTTTTGAGTACCAGAAATTAAAATTCCATAACCCATATGAACCAGAACCGTTAGTATATCATAAGTCCCAGTCCTGGAAATCTCTCTCTCTCTCTCTCTCTCTCTCTCTCTCTCTCATGATTACCTTTTATTGATTCAGACACTCTAGTTCACCTCTCTACCCGACCAGGGAGACAATCAGAGGGGCCATCAAGAAAAGAAAGTTTCTTGTTACTCACAAGTCACAAGTACGTTTCCCCTCCATCCCTCGAAACCCTAAAACCCCTCCACTCAAACAACACCTGCACTATTTGGATTTTAGAAATTGTATACCAATGAGCTAAAACCCAATGGTTTAAAAATCAACAATCAGTTCGATTTTTGTTGACTGGATCAACAAAATATAGATTTTGTTGACCCACGTTTAACGTAGGACAACAAGACCCAACCATGTGATTGGTGGGTCCTTTACAGTAAGACTCAACCTTTAAGACCATTTAAATCCCAGCAATCACTTGGGTCTTCTTGACCCCATGTTACCCGTCGGTCAATAAAATCAAACTCCCAAACCACATGGTCATGGAAAGAGTGTGCAGATAATGTTCATTGTTGAAAAATGAAGAATCACATCTGTATTCCCATTGGAATAAGCAACTAGATAGTAGCAGATAGTCAATAAGAGAAGCTTTTTTTACATGGTTGGAGAATTCAGAGACATATTTACACTTATTAAACTTTAGATACATATAGAAACTCCCCAAAAACATAAATAACATAAATACAATATACACGCAAGAACACATAATACTATATATATATACATCTTACATAGACATAGTAGCGTACCTTGGGTGCATCCATTAGCCTTGAGCTTGAACGCCTTTCCATGCCCAGGTGGAGAATGCAGGATCAGGGATTGAGATCTGAACACGTAACACCTCGTGAATGGCTCCTCGGTAAAGCACCCCAAGAACCTCATTCTCTTTCGCCAACGCAAGATCTCCCAAAGACACCCTTCGAGCGTGGGACTCATCACGCATGCGAAAGCCGTAGAACCATCTCCCCAGCTTCCACCAACTCACACACACTTGCCGCTCTGATATATGGCAGCTCCTAAGGGCTTCAACCACATTTTCAACCTGCCGATTATGACATTATAACAAGATATGCAAATGCTAAATACTGTATACTCCCAAAAGTTGTTGAGTCATATATGGAAAGTGATTTTGTTCACCCACTTGTAAGGTGAGTGAGTACGCAATCCTAGCAGTTAAAACAGTCAACCCCATCGTCTTATCACCCCACGGCAAGGGATTGTGTGGCATTGCTTATCCACCTTACACGTGGGTGAACAAAATCACTCTCAGATATAAAAATCAAGGTTTAATAACTTGGCAGAGCCAGGTCAGTTTTGGCTAGTAGAAATCCCTGTTATCAAGGTCTGACTAAGCTAATCCATAAGACTTTCTATTAAACATTCAAGGTGACTAGGCAAACCAAAATTGGGTGAAAAGTAAAAGTCACAGTCTAAAAGAGTCTTCAAACCATGTAGGTGGAATGGCAAACTGTGAAATTGTTCATTGGAGGGTACAGGATAGGATTTTAGGTTCCCTTATTATGCCTGATGCATTGGAGATGCCATAGATCATATGGCATTTCTTCCTAATTTTATCTGTTTTTGGATGACTGCTCTGTTTTAATAAAAGAGAACAATAATTTTCAACCCCTAATCTTTCTAAAATACAATCAGTCTTCAATGATTATGATTTCTATCCACTACTTTACTTAACATAGGATGCATCTCCTTCTGTACTCATGTTGATATCACCATAGACTCAAAATAAAACCTACTCATGCTCGTAGCTTTTACATCTCTATTCATTGCTCGAGAAATGATTCTAATAAATTTTGAAGGTCAAAATTCTGTAATAAACATGCTGACACCAAGGTTCATTTTGGAGAAAACATGAGCTATTGAGGGGCAAACCTTCAATATCCTAAATATCTATATAAGAAAGGACAGTTTAGTTTATGTTTATGTTTCTCATTGATGGTTGAGAAACACAAACATCAACTCAATCCAGCGACCTACGTTATATCCCACCTCTCCCTCCCTCCGTCTGTTTTTTTTGCTTTAGTTAGTTAGTCACAATTTCGAAAGTATAAGATAAACGAGAAACAATGAAACACTGCAGAGAAATAGAAATTAAACTAAGACATATGACTATATTATTTTCAGACTACAATAACCTAGACGAAACTATCATGAATAAGAAATAAAAATAAATATTGCAATTAAGGAGTTATTGGTTACCGAAATTTTAAGGAAAAATATGCAGTAGTGTAAGCCGACCAGGTTAAGCAACACATTCTGCTTTGATGTGAAGAAGAACATTACAACATCCGTAAATGTAAAATCCATTGAACACAGGGTCTGAACTGCTTTCACAAAATCCCCAACCTCAAGACATTTGAACGAGGAGTTCTCTTCCACAAACTTAACTATATCAGTAGCTCTACCAGCCATATCATTGTGTTTTCTGATGTAAAAGCTCCTCCATCCCTAAAGTATATCACAAGCATAAGTTACAATTCGACTTTATATTAGCCAAAACTATCAATGAAATTTAGACCATTTTATTGAATTCTGATTCTTTTATCCAAATTCGGTTCCTTGGATTCATTTTTTTCGATTATTCTTTTAAAATAAACATCTTTTCCAGCAAAAAAAATGGTGATCCCAAAAAACCTTTAATCTCAATTTCTAATTCCTTTTCTCCAAAATAGGTTTCTTGAATTCATTCCAAATTTCAACTCTTGATATTAAAATTCACATAACTAAGAAAAATTTCCAACTTTCATGAGCATGAGAATCCAAAAATGACGAATTTAAGCAATAATCTATAAAGAGGGGATTAAAAGAAGAAACCTTTACAGACGAGAATTGTTGATCGATTTCTTCGCTGGATGATTCTCTGTTATTGATCATCAAAGGAATCGGTGATTGTAGAGAGATATCCAAGGAAGGCCATCTGTTTCTAGAGAGATAAACCCATAAACAATCTGAAGCGCACAATTCGCGCCAGAACCGAGAGCAGCAACCTAAAGAACAGAGCTAAAAAACCTTAATAAAAAAAAAACAAAAGATAAAAAAAAGAAGAAAAAATAAAACCTGAAGGGAAGAAGCAATGCTGAGAGCAATATCCTCAGGGAGTGTGTTCTGATTCCACTCCAGCTGCTTCATGTTTGATGATTAAACCGTCTGAGAATCCTCTCTCTCCTCACCTTTCTCTTTCTCTCTCTAAAACATATCTATCTATATAATGAACATAAAACAGACACAAATGCCACATCAAAACAGAAATGTCAAAATTCGAACCACAAACCAATTCATACAGACGTGTCAAAAGACTCAAAACTAACATTCTTATTTGATAGTAAAGCCCCTCTACTTTAGGGTTAATTGATAAAACCCTCTTATATTTTCTAATTTTAGGAATACTCCCTTTTTTTTTTGTCTTGTTTTATACAGTGTTGTTTGGACCGACCACTTTATAAAACTGGTGTCCAATGCTTATGTGGCAGGGTGGGTCTCACTGCCATGTAGACCCCTTCAAAATATTTTGAGAGGGAAAAAGTGGTGGGTCTCACCCTGCCACATAAACATCAGGCACCATTTTTATAAAATAGTCGGTCCAAAAAGTATTATTATTTTTTTATATTAAAGATGTCCGAGTCTTAGGGTAGTATTTATCTCGGCTATGAATGGCCTTAATAAGAAGGTGAAATGCTACAGAAATCCTGGATTTATACCACAAACAATACCTTAGATTATAAAATTCGGCTTTAGATCGAAATTAGATCAATTTAGATTGAAATTAGATCTCCACAATAATTTTATAATCTGAGGTATTGTTTGAGATACAAATCATGAGTTTCTATAGCATTACTTTAATAGAAGTTTAAAATCTCAGTCTCTAAATTATAAGGTGAGAGTTTTAATCATTTGACTAACCACGTTAAAATTCTTAATTTAAAATTAACAAAATAAACATAAATATATGCCCGAACCCCAAGCTTCAAGCCCCATTCGAGTCGAGATTGAGAGAGAAAATCTGATTTATCTGAAAGTTGTTCGACTATTAATCAGACTAAAGGGCTCGTGCTTCGAGCCAAGTGAGCTATTTGATCAGTGACTCTAGCCAAGTTTGGACCGCGTTGGGTCTCTAAACCCTCGTCCTAAGCCCGCCCGCCCTATGAAATGGCTGCAACGGGCTCAGATGCATGGGCTTCGATCATCAAGCCCATTTTCTAGCTCAGCTCTAAGATTTAGCCCTAAAAGGATACAATATGAAAAACAATACACCATACTACCATATCCCCAATATTAATACAAGTACAATATCAATAATAAATGTTTTCCCATAATTCTTTAATTTTTGCTGATTGATACATTAATAGTGTTATTGTAGAAGGATGGAAATGAAACCAGTATGGAATTGAAGAAATAAGCAATAATAAAAGAGCTATTTAACATAGAAGCTAGAGAGAGAAAGAACAATAATAATATTAATCAAGCTAACTAGTTAGTTCCCCTTGAGCTAGTCTTCTCTTCAATTTATCAAACTTGATCAGCTCTAGAGCTAGCATATATAGGAAACTCTTAGCTTAGCTTAATTTGCTTCTATTCATGCAACATCCTGTCCATGCTGTAACAACATTAATAGCGCTATACTTTGATTTTACGTCTCATCATCTGCATCTGCATCACACATTGCTTTCAATTGGCACGACGATCATAGCTAGTTCCACGTCGCAAGTTATCTGGTTCGTCTCCATTTCTTCTGGTAGTCCATTATTTTCATGATCATCATTTCTAATTGTGGTTTTCGTCGAATCATTGATGACATCTAAAGCTAGTTCGGGTAGCTTTAGCTCTGGTACTAATACGATGTCCGCCTTCTTTGTGTCCTTATAGATGATGTATAACAACATTTGTGCCATCCCGAATGTGAATCCCAAGACGTTCGGAAACTATATATAGTATCAAACGAAGATAGTGAGATACCAATTAATTAAACACACCCTAATTAAATACACGTATGCGCGAGGGCGCGTGAGTAATTGGTATTACTTACTGCTATGTAGAAGTCCTTCAACAGGAGACCGTAGAAAAACCACATGATAGCACAGAGGGTGAGAAAAAAGGATAGTGAGAATGGCATGAATTCTACACTCTTTGTTTTGATTACTAGTCTCTGCAACACAACACAACACAACACAACACAGTAGTAGTTATTTACTCATCATCAGTCATGGCTGCTGTCGAAGTTAACTGATGATGCTAAGAGGAAAAAAGCAAGTGGTTAATTATTAAAGAGTACGGTGGAAGACCACTTGTTAGAGTGGTTGGAAACATGGTTGTCCAAATTATAGGTTCTGGTATCGAGTCTGACAAAGGGGTATCTTTAATTTAAGTCCAATTAAAAAAAAAAAATTATTAAAGAGTACGTACCATGATGCTAAGAGGAGCGGCGAATACGCTAACTGCAAATGCAGAGCAGATCCAACCAAGAACTGTAACTCGCTTCGGTCCCTTGGCGAGTAGGATAGTGAAGAGTAGGATTGAACCGTATAGTCCAACGTTCAACAGGAGCAGCAGCTTAATCGTGAAGATCTGCAATTAATTGACGCACCCAAAGTACAAATCATATGTATTAGTAGATGACTAAAAACCAATGTCCTGCTTGGTACGCCATGAATATTCGCAACTGTGAAAATTTACGGTTCTTGAAAGTGCTAATTAAAATTCTATAAATTAAAAAAAAAATTAGATTGTTTATTTGTAAGTTCATTGAAAATCCCAACAAATATTTGATATTAGATGCTCTCATCAATCATTTATACACACATGATTTTCGTATTTGCGAATATTCACGGTGTACCAAGCATGGCCCAATAAGCAACCGAAGAAAATGAAAAATTGAAGGATCACATAAATGATAATTAATATGGCTTAATTTATTCAAATTAGAAATTAATGATCAGTGACCTAATTATACAAGTTACCAACCACAGTTAATTAGTGGTATGAATTCAGTATGGTAAAACTGTAACTTCAAAATTACCACTGAATTTTAGGTTTTTTTTTTAATCAAATCATTGAATTACTTCTATCTGAAATCTGATTGCAATGAGATATTTTAAGTATACATTCTTTTAATTTTAGTATTTACTCTTATATTAATTCTCGATTTTTAGTCTTGCGTATTTCGCAATTTATATGAGACCCAAAAACAAACTTCCCCAAAAATTAAAAATTTGAAACATGTCACTAATTTAACACATGACATACATCATGCATAATTGTGTAGGAGAGAGAGAGATGAAGCCCATACCCTGGCTCCCCTAGGTGCATACACCAAGTACATTATGATGTATATGGATTCTATGATGCATGCTACACTGTTGATGGTGATAAGCATGAAGCCAGCATTGCCCTTCAGTAAACCATAATACATCCATAGCATGGCACTAAAAAGTGCTACCACATAAGGTATTGATTGAAACCCTTCTGTCGATTTCCTCCTATAAACCCTATAAAATGTTGGCCTGAATAAAAAAAAAATTTAATATCACATAATTCCTCTAAAAATATTGTATATTCCCAAAATTATAATTTATTTAATTCCACAGAGCTAGCTTACAGTGGGGCCAGACACACTATGAATGACACAATATTACCTGCAAAATTTGAAAAAAATTAAATCAGTACTGAAGAGCTAGAAGCTAGAGAAAAAAAAAGAAAAAGATGATCACTAGCTTGAGAGAGAGAGAGAGAGAGAGAGAGAGAGAGAGAGAGAGAGAGAGAGAATTGATATATTTTGATACCTAGAAGGCCAAATGCAAGGGCTAATTGATGATGATCAACTGCCATTCTTGGAGCTATTGAAGCTCTCTGCTGACAATTATATGTTACAAATTAAGAGAGAGCTTGTGGAAACTCTCCACCCTGACTAAGATTTATATAACCACATAAAAGTTAAGATGATGGGCTTGAAAAATGGTGGTTTGCTTTTTGAACTATCTTTCTTGCTTCTAGCTTTTTTTTTATGTTGGCTTCCCTAAGCTTCTTTCATCAAGCTGTAGTCCAAAATGGTTTGTTTCATGGAAGTTACAATTAATTGTCACTACCATTAATGAGATAATTGGTGGTGGGTTAATGGGCCTCTTCAGGCCCATTTCATATTGGACTTGGTTATCCAAACTAATATTCCCTTGAAGGCTAGCTAAAAAAGCAAGTGATAATTTGATCTTTTCGATCGATAATCAAGCAAGTCATACTAATTATTATTGATTAATTACAATCACCAACTAAGATGACAAAATTTCCAAGATAATAATAGATCCAAATTGATAAAAGTTCTAAATTTATCTCCGTTTATCATGTTAATTCGCTTCATCCTAGTAACGACATCCCTAACTTTTCCTTTGTTTTTGGTAGTTTAGCAATGATGATTCATGAAACTCTCAAATACAAACTTTTAATTCTGTATTTGTAGGGAGTCGTCGAAAGAACTATTTTGTCATGCTAATCGATTCTCTTTTAATAATAACGGTATGGTACTTTTCACGTTCACACGATACACGTTGGCAATCATCGAACGAACCATGCAAATTTATTAGGTAAAAAAAAAAAAACGACGAACCATCGATCGAACAAACAACATTTGGCATAAGAAAAAAAAAGGGCGAACTACATTTGGGCCTTAATTTTCAGTCTAAACGGGCCGGGCTTCAAAATGTAGTTAGCTACTCATAAGATGGTATCTTATGAGCCGTTAAGAACATTTTTTTAAGCTAAGCCGCCCAGCCATTTTTTTTGAATTTGGTGGCGTGAAGAAATTGATAGGGATTGGGATTATAGAAGACAAAAGAATTTGGTGGGTACAAGGGACGTGTTTACGTACGTTAGCAAAACAAGGGTTGGGATTTGCACGTGAGAGAGGAGAGGCCCCACTAGCCGTTACATTTAAACGGTCTCCACTTGTACAGTGCGTCCTTCTTATCTGACGTGGCTCACTTTTGCTTGCTTTTTTTTTTTTTTCTATCTATCTTTCTTCTTACGTAAATCCAATGGCATTTTGGTAAAACTCATGATAAAGATCTAGCAACGGATCCGAACCCAATTACTTTGAGTTTGGGTCGACCCATTTCCACCTAATGTATTATTTTATTTATTAATAGTTTGTTTGGACAAGGGATTTTAGGGAGGGATTTTGTGGGGAATAGGGATTTTGAGGAAAAATATAACATAATTTTTCCACCAAATCCCTGGTCCCTACAAAATCCCTTGTCCAAACAGACTATAAATCTATTAATCCTTGACTCAAAAATTCAATTCAATTATAAACTATACCCATTACGATTTTTTGTGTTGTCAAACTCGGATCCGGATACACCGATACCAGACCAAATCAGCCCCCCTCGAATCCAACTTTGGATGGTGGTTTTAATTTCTTTGTGTTCTACTTGTCTAACAGACCACATATATATCTGTATCTAACAAACTTCAATGCATTGCATCCGCCAGTCAGTCTTTACTCTTTTGATTGATTCTATGTATGTTATATGAACCAAAAATGGTATGTTCTTCTTGTTCACTAATTACTAAGAAGATCAACATTGGATGATTCCTCGAGATACACAACACGTGAATCTCGAAGACCATCCAACAGTCTAAATAAAAAAAAAGGCGTAGTCTTCGAAATAACACAACATCATTTTCGAAGAAAAGACGCCACCAATGAGACTTTTAATCTTTTGTAAGTCAATTACCATATCACCAACCAAATTGATGGTGATCAGGTTTGAGAAGTTGTCTTGACTTCAATTGATTTTTGTCTTGTTTTGGGTTCCTTTAGTTAGTCAGTTTTTTATGCATCTCTACCTTTATATCTTTAGTTATCCTTCTTTTTAATAGTTTTTTTTTTTTTGTACCACTCTGGTTTCCTTTTGTAAGGTTGGAAAGATCAAAATTCTTCTGTTGTCTTTGTTATGTGGGATCTGTGCTTGCAACAGCTGTTTTTCTTTACATCACAACTAATCTCATTTGGTTTTTTTGCTGTTATAGCACAAGACTAAGTTGTGTTACTTATTTCTTTTCTATTTTTGATCATCATCTAGTCATTACCAACCTTATCTAGAATACCCTTTTGAATTTAATTTGATGTTAAGACTTAAATCTTTCTTTCCTTTTCTGTTTTGTCTTTGTTATGTGGGAATGTGGGTTTGATCTTTTGTTTGCTACAGCTGTTTTTTTAGATCCACAACTAATATCATTTGGTTTTATTGTTGTTATAGGCTTATAGCTTAAGACAAAGTTGTGTTATTTTCTTTCTTTTCTATTTTTGATCCTCACAATAAAACCTCATCTGACCTTTTGTGAATTTTGATATTAAACCTAATCTGTTTTTTTTTCTTTTCTTTTCATTTCGTGGGTACCCACAATCGAATCGAATGGGTTCCACGTAAGAGATCGAATAACAACTGTATCCAATGATCATGTCCCATCAAACAATCATATTTATTTTTTCCTTATTTTTCTCTTCTTGATTTTCTTGTAGAGTTAGTAATAAACCTTGTCAATCTTGCAAAATTGTCTGTTGTTTTTGTTCTTTATAGGACATCAGGCTTGCCTTGTTAGAAAGTTAATTAGAGTTGAGCTCTGGTTATCACTCATCAAGCAGGTGTGCATATACACTCAAATGCATACATAACTTGAAATCGCCTGCCTGAACTTTTTAATCTATGTGAAAATTTATCCATGTCATTTATTATTCTGATGTGAACTTCTATACATGGACAATATAAACTTAAAAGGGTTTTTCACCAATTTAAAGAGTTCTCTCACCTCTGTATTCAGGATCTGTTGTTTCTTTTAATAATGCAGTAGGAAAGAAGTGCAGTACTTAGGATATGAATGGTTAAGTTTTCTCTTAAGAGAGAAGATCAAAGGTAATAACCAGCTCTTATTTCCACTTCATACAAAATTTTAATCTTGCTAGCGATGAATTTTGCAAAGGCCCTCGTCACCAGTAATCACCACAAGAGCATATCCCGTCAACAAAGTGATGGAACCGATTTGCATCTCTGACAATAATTTGCCTCCTAACTATCTTCGAAATATACTTGGTCACAGTATGGCAATCACCACAAACACGTAGATTCTTAGTTATCCTGATCAAACTTCCAGACGGTGTACTTATAAGCGCAAAAGAGATGGCTAATCTCTCACTATGACCCCACAGCAACTTCACCTTCATCTCCTCATCCAGATCACGAAGCACACAACTTGTGTCAGGCACGTAACCTAAAGCCTCAATCTGCATTCTTAAACTATCCAACATCTGATAAATTTCTCTCCAGTTTGGATGTGAATCATCTCCAGCAAAAAAAGTATGAACCAAGTTCCCTACTTCAATCAAGCTATATCCCGGTGTTTTCCTCAACCCTCTCTTCCTCATGAGACCTCTTACATAATCCACTTCGTTCCATCTCCCTCCTTGAGCATAAATATTTGATAAGATTACGTAAATTCCAGGGTTCATCGAATCTAAACTAAGCAATCTATCTGCTGTTCTAATACCCATATCTATTCTCTTGTGAGTTCGACATCCACTTAGAAGTGCTTCAAGCACAGAATTGCCCGGCTCAAATGGCATTTGGCTAATCAAGGCCTCAGCCTCTTCAAGCCGGCCTGCTCTTCCTAGAAGATCCACCAAGCAAGCAAAATGCTTCTCACTAGGGCTAATCCCATTATCTCTATTCATGATTTGGAACAAATTCATCCCTTCTTCCACAAGACCTGAATGGCTACAAGCAGATAAAAGAGAAATAAATGTAGTCTGATTTGGTTGAACACCCACCTTTTTCATCTGACTATAAACAGCAATTGCTTCATCTCCATGGCCATGAATGCCATAACCAGTTATCATAGAGTTCCATAGAACCACATCTTTCGATATCAATCCATCATCAAAAACCATCTTTGCAGAGTCTAATTTCCCACATTTGGCGTACATATCAACCAAGGCAGTTTTAATAACTTCATCGAATGCAAAATTATACCTTATCAAATGAGCATGAATGCTCCTTCCTTTCTTCAAAGAGCCAACATGCGCACAAGCATGGATCAAGCTAACTAGAGTAACAGCATTTGCAGCTACTCCTTCCTCTTGCATCAGGCCAAATAATTTCAGTGCCTCCTCTGCGTGCCCATTTTGCGCTAATCCCATTAACATTGCGGTCCACGAAATAACGTTCCTCTCCATCATCTTACTAAAAACAGAACTTGCCATCTTCAAAGCACCAGATTTTGCATACAAGTCAACAATTGCAGTTGAAAGGATGAGATTCGATTCAAGCCCTCTTCTCAAAATACAACCATGAATAACCTTTCCGTTATCTAAACTAGATATCTGGGCAGAACCCTGAAGAAGGCTAACAATTGTAGCTGAATCAAACCCACAATCACTTGAGATTAATCCATGAAAAAGATCAAACCCGTCAAAAACTAATCCATTTTGAACATAACCTGAGATCATTGCATTCCATGAAACCAGGTTCCTTGTGGGCATCCTATCAAAAACCCACCGGGCACTTTCAGTGTCACCGATTTTAGAATACATATCAACCAATGACGTAAGAACCAGAATATCAGAGCCCATTCCCAAACCATTCAAATATCCATGAATGCACTTCCCAAGCTCCAACTTCCCAATTCCTCCACATGCCTGAATCAAGCTTGTCATAGTTATTGGACTCGGTCTAATCCCACAACCCTGCATCTTGAAAAAGAGATTAAAAACCATATCAAAATGACCAATTTGCACATAGCCTCCAATGATAGAGTTCCAACAAACAACATCTCTATGTGGCAACTCATCAAATATAGTTTGAGCTTCATCCATTTCACCGAATTTCACCAAGAAATTTATCATAGAACTCCCCAAAAATCGGTCATTTTCCAGTCCGCCATCCACAGCATTTCTCATTATTCTCTTCCCGGTTTCGAAATCCGACAAGCTAGTACAAGCCTTGAGTGCAAAAGTACAAGTATAACTATCAGTCTCTAAACCAAGAGATCTCATTGTGTGATATAATTCAAGGGTCTGTGAGAATTGCTCATTTCGGAGATACCCACCCATCATTGCATTCCATAAGAAGCTTTTTGGGTCAGGAATTTGGTCAAACACATGGCGGGCATCACTCAAACTACCCAAATCAGAGTAGATTTTGATAAGTTTAGTTGCCACAAATTCGTTTATAGAGAGAGAATTGGTAATGATCTGAGCATGAATAGATTTGATAAAGATAAGGGTTTTTGAGAAATCTTGTAAGAGGGAGAGGAATCTGTGTACGATGGGTGGTGATTGGTTGAATTGGGCATCCTTAATGGCAGATGTAGTAGAGGTTGTGAAGGAAGAAGAAGAAGAGATGGATATGAAGGGTATTTTGGAAATATATCGACAAATATGCAGAGAAGGCATGAAGAAGAAAATGGATGGAAATCAGTGTTTGGTTTAATAAAGGATTTTAGAGATGAAGCCATTACTACTCTCTGCTTGGTAAAGGAGTGCTGGTGTTTTTGTATTTGAACATAACGGTCAACATGAAAAAATGTACCAAAATTCGCAATGAACCAGTTGGCAGTAGTGAATTGTAGCCGTTATTCCCCTCAAAAAAAAATTGTAGCCGTTTAGGGTGTAAAACGGGCTGGTTTCATTCGGTTTCATTACTCAAAATAATTGGAACCAGATAATTGGAACCAGAACTGGAAAATTCGGTTCCAGTTATAGGTGGAAACAGAATCAGGATAACCATGACCCGTACTATATACGTACGTACAATTTTGCTCACTCTAGTAGTCTTCCACTGGCCAAAACCCCTAAAACAACAAAAGCCCACAAGAGATTCAACTGGAGAATTCGTGGTTGAAAAGAGATGATGGGTGAGTCGTGATTTCAACTTTACTGCCCTAGTGATTGAGAGAATATTTGGAATTAAAAGTAGTAGAAACAACAACTAAAAGTCTAAAAGTAAGTGAATATCAATCAATCTTTCAATATATGCTCCTCTAGTATAATATTGTGGCTGCCCACATCTAGTGGGCAGCTGCCTATATGGGCAGCAGCCCACATGGGCTGCCTCATATTATATTATGGCAGCCCATGTGTATTTCTCCTCCATTACTCCTATAAATACCCCCCATTTGTAACCATTGTAATACAAGTGAAAATCAAGTTGATTATGAGATATTAAGAGTGAATCTTTCCTTTACATGATATATATATTTACATACTAGTATTACACCATTTGGTTTCCATAAATTG
>MVGT01003318.1:496319-537735 GCA_002174775.1 Macleaya cordata
CCCCCACTTAGGAAGCACAAACATATTTTTAAGAAAATAGTGTTTGTGTTTGTGTTGTGTTCGTGTCGTGTCTCCATGTCTAGAAATACTTTTAGTTGAAAAATTAAGAAAATAGAATTTGTATGGTGTTTGTGTCCCGCGTGTTATCCGGTGACACTCTTTTTGTACAAATAAAACATTTCAATCAAGGATTAATACGACTCCATTGGGTCCGTTTTTGCTGTTATTTATGATTGTTGACTTGTTGACTTCTTGTCTTTTTCTTCTTCTTTTTTTTTTCATATTTATGATTGTTGTTGGTATTGGTGGTGATAACCATATCAACCAGCGTCATATAGGACCTTGGGATTTGGAAAAAGATTGCAGATCTTGTACTGCACGTAGGGTAGTTATTTGTAACCTACTTGGTCCAATCCGGGAATGGAAGCTCAGCCATTGGCATACTAGATTCATAAGCGGATAGTGTTGTTTAAGCTTGATTTGTTCTTCTAGTTGATTGTGTTCTTTATGTTAAGTTTGTACTAAAAAAGGTACGTATTAGAGGAGTACAACTATTGCGCGCGGTTTAGAATTTGACTGCACAACTACTAGCTACAAATTTTGGCGAACACCACCTTTTGCTTATGTTTTGTTGTATGCTCATCTACTCAAAACCTGGGTCGAAATATGGAAAGCAATTTTTCTGTTGGAGTCTCTGTAATCTCTCATAAATAAATAAAAATATAGAAAATGAGTACGATATCTTTGCATGAAAAAAAATAAAATTTTTCTTTATATTTTCTTAAATTTTTTTTTGGTCTTCTTTTTTGGTATCAAATTGATGTATCAAAAGAAACGTTGCTACTCCATCCGTGACCTTTTCATTTTTTAAAGATTTAGTATAAACTTTAAACAATTAAAGTCTTAATTAATCAAACTCTTTTATATTTTTTTGTTTTTCCTCCCAAATTAACAGAAAATTATTAATTAATTATAGGTGTTCACAATACCGACAACATGGTCCTACAGGTGTTTGCAAGACAAATTAGGATCCTTTCACATGAAATGATACAACCCAAATTAAGGACCCACATAAAGATCGACATATTTATTCTCTAAATCGTGAGGATCATCGTTACTAAAAAAAAATCAACTATTTTTAACCCAAAATTAAAAATGAAACGATTCAGAGTAAAGAGAGAAACCACCAATTTAATTATAATTAATTAGCATTAGATAATCAATCATTAATCAACAACATAGAATATTAATTAGAACACTCTTTATACAATACTTTAACATGTTCTAAAATATATATACTATTAACAACAACAGACTTATTATTTTTTTGAGTACATTACACAATAATACTTTTACTTAAAAAAATAACATTACACAACAATACTTGTGTGTTCTCAGGGAGTCGAGTCTGATTTTATTCAGGCGCGCACTCTTAACATGAGTAAACAAAACCCGCTATTTTGATTGATTTTGAATTTTTGTTTTTCAAGCAAAAAAAAAGAAACGAATTAACTAACAAATAATCAATGTCATTGATTTTGTCTATATATTATATTCAAAAAGTACGTAGAAGCATCCAATTGCCAACACGTTTTATTAAATGTTTTATTAGTTTAATTTTAAGTTAGTTAAGTAGTTAACAAACAAAGTAGAACTGATTTATTAATAAAGTGGTTGGTGGATTTTATAATAATGCCGAGCCAAAGATTTTTCAGATCAGAAGTACAGATCATAACTCATAACTAAAATAAAATAAAATAAATAGTACAACCTAAAAAAGCTAGCAACCCGATCCCGTTTTTACGTCTGGATCACATTTTTTAATATTCTTCTCTTTATATATTTATTTGTTTTGTATAAAATATATATACCTGCAGCTGGAACCTTACCGTGTTGACTCTGCTTGATGATGAGCCAATTCAATTTCACACTGTGTGGCTCTATTCCAACCTAGCTAGCTCTGTGGTCCAGGGCCCCCTCCTGGCTGTTCATGTTTGATCGTTTGACCCAAAACATTATAGAAGCTACTTCTATTCCAAGTCACACAAAGATTCTTAAAAAAAAATAAAAAAAAAAATCCGACAAGCACGCGTTCGGTCAAACTAAATTTTATCAAAAGTAATGCCATTCAACTAGCCCTGGAAAATTACTACTAAGGCCCTGCTTGATATGCAGAGAAAATTCGTATTTGCAATTATTTTTCGTAAAATTGGTAAATCAGCTGTTTGGTATGGTATTCCTCTGCTAGTTAGGATACCTATAGCCATGTTTATCCATGCAAACTACCACTACCACAACTGTAGTAATTTGCATTATACAAATTTTTCTTCGCGTACCAAGCAGAGCCTAAATCGCACATTTGAAACTTTATTTTAGATGTATTTACTGTAATAATGTTGTCACCGTAGTTGAAAAGATAA
The DNA here is from genome assembly GCA_002174775.1 of Macleaya cordata. Taxonomy (NCBI): domain Eukaryota; kingdom Viridiplantae; phylum Streptophyta; class Magnoliopsida; order Ranunculales; family Papaveraceae; genus Macleaya; species Macleaya cordata. The sequence continues at coordinate 498,740 of MVGT01003318.1, forward strand.
GGTGACCAAAATTTGACCGGCTGAATAATAAAATGATTAAAAGAGAAACCAAATTGCACACAAAATTTGTAATAAAACACAAAAAGCTCAAAAGCGTTAAAAAAAATATTTGGAATAATAAAACACAATTTTTGAGATATTGTGGGTCTAATAACAAGCATTGGCTGGGTCAGTGATTTGTCTCAGCTTTGAGGAGATGTCTTGATTATTTTCTAAGTCTTACCACCGCTATATACTTTTAATGAATTTATAACTATTCAACTCAAAATTAATTAGCAATGAGTGAAGTGACTATATCGAATTCTAAGATTTTCATCTCCCATGCAAAACTGTTTTCAACAATTCTAACTCATTTACGAAGTGTTACTAAAAGCATACTACTACGTACCCATTGCAAAAAAGAAAAGGACAAATAGAGATATTTTGAGCGCTGGCATTAATAAACCTTGTTGTGTGAGAAAGAAAGAAAGAGAAACTAATAACAAAAAAACAGAAGATGGTTGTCATTACACGTAAAATATGTGTCATTCATTTAAGATAACTTTGAAGACTAGTCGCCTCAAGAAAGACTTAATTATTAGACATCAGCAATAATAATAATAATAATAATAATAAGGCAGGCAAATTGTATTTTCGAGACATTATTATTATTTCGTGTAAGCAAAAAAATAGGTTCAACAAAATTGACTAGTGAGATAAAGACACGGCGCACTTTCGACCAAACACATCCGAGTACGAGCGCTGCTGTTTGGCCCGACCAAATTATAAAACAAATACTAGATTCTTATGTGGCATGGTGGGTTCCACTGCCACATAAGTTGGAAACTTTCTCATAACACTTTTTAGGAAGGAAAAAGTGATGGATCCCACCCTGCCACATAAAGATCTGGCATTTGTTTTGTAATATGGTCGGGCCAAAAAGCTTTATTGGTCCGAGTACTCCTCTGCTCTGCTGAATGGATTTTGTTAACATTTGCCCTAAGGGCACATGATAAGCTTTTAGGTTGTGTTTTTGTTTAGTTTCTTATTAAAGTTGTCCAAATGGGTTGATTTTTAGATATGTATGTTATTTATACTATTTAGATCATATCTAAAAAAATCATCTCAATCGGAGACCTCTAGCACCACAAACACTTAATTTAAACTTTTATAATATGAATGAAATGAAATGCTATTGGTGGAATGGAAAGACACTAGTGTGAAAAACGAGGATATTGTGAAGTTGAATGTCTAATTCTTTCAAACTGTAGACATTCAACTTCACAATGTCCTCGTTTTTTACATCCATTCCACCAATAGTATTCCATTCCACTGCCAACTCAGTTTAAAAGTGTGTCTTCACATTAGTATTTGAAGAGTTTTTTTTGAGAAATGTGTATTTTTCTTATGTGGCAGTCTTATTTTACCACATCCACATTGCATTGGAGATGCTCTTAGCATTTGAAGAGTTTTTTTAGAAAAATGTGTATTTTTTCTATGTGGCAGTTTTATTTTACCACATCCACATTGCATTGGAGATGCTCTTACTTACTTTACTTTACTTACGACCATGTTTATGTTTGCGTCTTCACCGTCCTTTTTCAACGTTACGTGCCCCACCCACATTATGTATCCGTTCTGTCCCACATGCAATGCCCTCGCCGCCATCTCTTCGTCCACTCTATATATATTCAATGCAATTCTACGGCTCTCGACCTACCCAAGTCAAGCTTTCTTATCAACTCTAATTCACACATATCCATACATACACCCTTACTTAAAATTAAATTACTAACTTCATTATTAATTACAACCCTATCTCTCTCTCTCTCTCTCTACTTTCTCTCTCTAGCTAGCTTGCCTTTCACATCTCTCTCTATATAACCCAATATCTCTTCCTTCTCTCTTTGTGCTAGCTCTATCTACCCCTTTCTCTCTCTCTCTCTCTTTCTCTCTCTCTTTCTCTCTCTCTCTCGAGTAGACTTTTTATTAATTAGTTTTGGTGATCAAGTACTACTATTACTGAAAATTATTGATTGATTAAAATTAAATGGATGAGCAGAGTTCATACAAGACTACAAACATGGAAGGAACAAGCACGACAGAGCAGGGGAGGAGTACTACTACTACTAGTAATGTTAAGGTGGCAAATCGAAAAACTGTGAGCTGTTCTGATTTCATTCTTCGGATATTAGCCTTAGCTACAACCTTGATAGCTGTTATTGTGATGGCTGTTGGTAAAGAGACTAAAACTGTCCCCGTTCCAATCTTTCCCAATCTACCACCAATTAATGTTGATGCTCCTGCCAAGTGGCAATATCTCTCTGCCTTCGTGTAAGTTTCATGCTTAACTGTACAGTCTTCGATCAATTTGGGTTCTGGTTAATTTTTGTGATAGCTAGGTATCCCAGAAATACAGTATATACAAATTTTGTGGTAGTAGTTAGCTAGAACCAAGAACCAATTTTATGCAAACGGTTTGGGTCCTTAACAATTAATCCTGCCGTTAATTGTTAGTTAGCATGTTAAACGTATGTAGGATATATGGTTTCAAACCCCGGTCTTGATCGAGTTAAGATTCCAACCACTTTACCATCTTCCATTAGAGGCACCTAAATTCATATTGTTACAAAATTATAATGGGTTGGTATTCAGTTGAAAAGGCATTAAGATCAAAATGACCAAATTAACCTAATAAGATAATCAATTCCTTTGGTTAACTTTACTTTGAAAGGGTATAATGGTCATCTTTTGCCCTTAAAAAAAGGATAAATTAGTAATTTTATTCTCACCAAAACATAACCATTTCACTTTTAGAAAGGAAATTAAATCTCTTCCATGATTTTCTCTCTCCCTCAACTATCCCTATAATTAATTGCATTAATAGTTTATCACAAAACCAGTGTAAAAAATAAATCCAGTATGAGAAACATGTGCACAACGCTTATATATATATATTTGAACTTAAATAACCATAACACCTAACCATCTTTTTTTCCTTTGTCATCAGATTCTTCATGGTGGTAAACATCATAGCTTGCATTTACGCAGCAATCTCTCTGATTTTATCGATCGGAAATCGATTCGGGTCCAAAGTCTTGGATTTAACGGTCATCATCCTCGATCTAATCATGGTGGCGCTGCTCTTCTCCGGCAACGGAGCTGCCGCAGCTGTTGGTGTGCTTGGATACAAAGGGAACTCACACACGCAGTGGAAAAAGGTGTGTAATGTGTTTGGGGGTTTCTGTCGCCATGCGACAGCCTCGATCGCCCTGTCCCTGATCGGATCCCTGATGTTTATATTGCTATTGGTGCTAGCCACATCCAGGCTCCACAAGAGATCTCATTAGTTATTTCAGTTTTCTTCTTATTTGGTTAATTTCTACTATTGTTATACATAGTTTGGTTCTTTTCCTGAACTGGTTCTTGGTTAGGTTTCAATGTGGGACAAACTGTAAGCGTATATTAAAAGTTTCTGTAGCATCGTAACATTGTATCTGTATGGGCCTGATTTTCATTTTTTTTGTTTTCAATTTTCTTTTTTCCTTTTAATGCAAGAACTGAAAAATTGAAAGAATGACGGGGTCCGGGGGGTTATCCTAATAAAGGGGTAAAAAAAAAATTATTTTGGAAGTGGACCTACCAACCTACTGGATCTGAAAACTATTTTCCATCTTGGCCGAACAGTTAACTTTCATTTGATGCACAATTATAAATTAACCAGGATAAGTTATGAAATGCTGGACCCAGAAATTGAAATGTGATTTTGTGGACCCACCACTGTTTAGACCCACTTAGGACCTGCTATATGATTGGTGGAGAGCCGTACATCACCCATCTTTTTGAGCATTTAACACAGATTTAACTCCCAACCAATAACATGGTCTTTTTGAGATATTTTGGGTCTAAGAAGCATTGGCTGTCTCAGTGATTTGTCTTAGAGGGCGTTTGGCAACCAGAAGCAGAAGCACTTCTGCTTCTAAAAAAAGCAAAAGTGCTTTTGAGAAGTAAAAAATAAGGAGAAGTTAGTATGGTAAAGTATTGACTTATAAGTCTAAAAAAATGATGAGTTATTAGTTGTTACACGGTACTCGAGGAGAAGCAACTTCTAAGAAGTAGAAAAACAAAAAAATTTTGCTCCAAAAACTTTTTTGCTTCTAGAAGTCACTTTGAAAAAATGTTACCATACAAGCTTTTTTGCTTTTTGACTTATATAAGTCAAAAAGCAACTTCTTAAGTGGTTGCCAAACGGCCTCTTAACATTGAGGAGATGTCTTGATTTCAAGTCTAACAACGTCTATTTCTAATAAATTTGTAAGCATCTAATTCAAAATTAATTAGCAATGAGTAGAATGATGACTTTTATATAACGAGTTTTAAGATTTTCATCTCCCATTTAGAACTAGTTTAAAAAATTCTAACCAATTTACGAACTGTTGTGAACTTACTTAAATCATACTACTACCCATTGGTAAAAAAAATTAAAAAAATCAAAAAATCAAAAGAGATATATTTTGCGCTTTAATTATGGTTGTCATTACACGTAAAATATGTGTCATTCATTTAATAGTGTGTTTGGATGTAGAATTCATATTTCTTTGAGTCCTTCGAAACATGAATCCCTAAAAACATAAATCCTTTGATTTGTTTGGCAACCATAAAAGAATCCATGGATTCATGAATCCTTGGAAGCTTGAATCCTTTAGTTTGTTTAGCTGTCATTTAAAATCTAAGAAAAATCTCTATTTTGTTGTTTTAATTTTATGGGGTGTAATCTGCATTGAGTTGGGTGAATAAATAGTAAATCCTTAGTTTAGAATTCCAGCAAATTCTAAGGAGGAAGGTGGGACTCCAAAATAGAGATTTGCTCGAAAATATGTTTCCATAGGAAACAAGTTTCCATGAATTCTTGGCAGCTAAACAGATTAAAAACACATAAATCCGTGATCCCCACTGAATCTCTACCTTAAAATCTCCTTTCCAAACAAACCATAACATAACTTTGAAGACTAGTCACCTCAAAAAAGGCTTATTATACATAATCAGCAATAATAAGGCCAATATAAAAGCAGGCAATTGTATTTTCGAGACATAATTTCGCGTAAGCCAAAAAAAAAAAAGAAAAAAGAGGGGGTCAACAAAATTGACTAGTGAGATAGAGACAAGGCGCAGTTTGGACCAAACACGTAATTGTAGTACTCTGCTTTTGCCCCTGATCCATTTCCCCATGCAAAGCAAGCAAACTTACGAGAGCATATATAAGGATTTTGTTAACATGTGCCCTAAAGGCACATGATAAGCTTTATGGATTTGTGTTTTGTTTAGTTTCTTAAGGTTGTCCAAACGGGCTGATTTTTTTATATATATGTTATTTATATTATTTGGATCATATCTATAAAAATCAGCTCAATCCGAAACCTCTAGCACCCTCTAACACCACAAAAACTTAATCAAGATTATAATAGTTTGAATGAACGGTTAACATTTAAAATGATTTGTTTGGAGGGTTATAGATCTCCGATTGAACTAATTTTTTATGAGCATCTTATAAATGATAATAATATTATACCTACAAAAAATCAGATGATTTGAAGGCCTCTACTTTACAAAAAAATTTCTTTAAAAATATCCTTATCGTGTGCCCTAAGGGCAAACGTTAACAGGACCCCATATATAATGCATTTATTAGTGAACCCTTACGACAATATCTTTGCGTCTTCATCTTCCATCTTCAACTCCCACATTATCGATCCGTTCTGTCCCACGTCCCCTCTATTCAATGCAATTCTACGGCTCTACCTACCAAGTCAAGCTTTCTAATTTATTGCAAATCCCTTTACAATTAAATTACTAACTTTAATTAATTACAACCCTATCTCTCTCCCCCTCTGTCTCTCTCTCTACTTTCTCTCTCTAGCTTTTACGTAATGAGATTATATAGTCATATATAACTCAATAATAATCTCTTCACTTTGTAGAACCCACATAAAATACATTTAAGGGCTGATTGTTGGAGAGATTAATCTATATAATGAAGAGAACATCATCTCCAAAAATCAACTCCTGGATGCATTGTATGTGAACCCCACAGGTTGGAGATTATATAAGAGGGGTTATATAAGGGGGGCTATATATATAACCCATCACTTCCTTCTCTCTTTGTGCTCCACCCCTTTCTTTCTCTCTCTCTCTCTTGATCGAGTAGACTTTTATTAATTAGTTTTAGTGATCAAGTACTACTATATATTACTGAAAATTATTGATTGATTAAAATGGAGGAGCAGAGTTCATACAAAACTACTACTACCAACATGGAAGGAACCACCACTACCACCACCACCACCACAGAGCAGGGGAGGAGTACTACTAGTGGTGTTAAGGTGGCGAATCGAAAAACTGTGAGTTGTTCCGATTTCATACTTCGGATATTAGCCTTAGCTACAACCATGATAGCTGTTATTGTGATGGCTGTTGCTAAAGAGACTAAGACCGTCCCCGTTGCTATCCTTCCCAATCTACCACCCATAAATGTTGATGCTCGTGCCAAGTGGCAATATCTCTCTGCCTTCGTGTACGTATTATTCTATCTTCATTCTCTATCTATCTATCTATCTATCTCTCTCTTTAATTTATTTATTTTAATTTACTCATCTCGAATTTAATTTTCTCCATAGCATTTTTTATTTTTATTTTTATTTTTATTTTTTAATTTCATGCTTAACTATACAGTCTTCGATCAATTTGGGTTCCGGTTAATTTTTGTGATAGGTATCCCGGATATATATATATATATATACAAATTTTGTGATAGTAGCTAGCTAGAACCAAGAACCAAGAACCAATAACCAATTTTATACAAACGGTTTGAGTCCTTAATAATTGTTACCATCTTCGTTAAGAGGTACCTATAGATACCTGCTCATGATGATAAATTCATATTGTTACAAAACTATAATGGGTTGGTATTCGGTTGAAAACTCATTAAAATCAAACACATTAAAATCAAAATGATCAAATTGACCCTATAAGATCATCAATCCCTTAGTACACGTCGGACCAAGGGAGGCTATCAGATTTATTAGACTTATTAGTACATTCTGGTTGTGGTTATTTAATTGTGGTTCCAGGCGAAACTGGCCAACAGGACAGGATTAGGCACCTTATTGTCCCATGTCAACCTATTCTAGTAATAGAATCAGAACCAATTAGAACCGGTATGTAATTCTTTTGTACTTTCTATATGTGTGTAATACCTAACCATATTTTTTTTTACCTACTCATCAGATTCTTCATGGTGGTAAACATCATAGCTTGCATTTACGCAGCAATCTCTCTAATCTTATCGATCGGAAATCGATTCAGATCCAAAGTCTTGGATTTAATGGTCATCATCCTCGATCTAATCATGGTGGCGCTGCTCTTCTCCGGCAACGGAGCTGCTGCAGCTATTGGTGTGCTTGCATACAAAGGGAACTCGCACACGCAGTGGAAAAAGGTGTGTAATGTGTTTGGGGGTTTCTGTCGCCATGCGGCAGCCTCGTCCGCCCTGTCCCTGATCGGGTCCCTGATGTTTATATTGCTATTGGTGCTAGCCACATCCAGGCTCAACAAGAGATCTCATTAGTTATTTCAGTTTTCTTCTTATTTGGTTAATTTCTACTCTTGTTATACATAGTTTGGTTCTTTTTCTGAACTGGTTCTTGGTTAGGTTTCAATGTGGGACAAACTGTAAGCGTATATTAAAAGTTTCTGTAGCATCGTAACTTTGTATTTGTATGGGCCTGATTTTCATTTGTTTGTTTTCCTTTTTCTTTTTTCCATTTAATGCAAGAACTGAAATTTTGAAAGAATTGACGGGGTTATCCTAATATAAAGGGGTAAAAAAAAAAAAAACTATTTTGGAAGTGGACCCACCAACGTACTGGATCAGAAAACTGTTTTCCATCTTGGCCGAACAGCTCACTTTCATTTCATGCACAATTATAAATTCATCAGGATCACCCGGGACAAGAAATTGAAATGTGATTTTGTGGACCCACCATTGTTTAGACCCACTTATGACCTTCTGTATGATTGGTGAACAGCCGAACATCTTCCATCATTTTGAGCATTTAACACAGATTTAACTCCCAACCAATAACATGGTCTTAATATCTAAACAGTGATGGGGTCTACATCACTTGGCAGGCAATGGTGTCCCAAACAATAACCAAAAACCAGCAAAGAAAGGTCTTCATTATTTAAAACCTAATAAATTTTTTTTTTTTTTTTTGATAAAGAAAACCTAATAAAATTGAAGAAAACTCGGAACACTTTAATATCACAAATGTAGATTAGTCATAGATGCAGATAATGATCCCTAACTTGTGCAAATTAGAAAATGAAGATAAAGATATATACACTGAAAGATTGGTTAAACACAAACCCAACTGTTTTTATTTCCCAAAGGCAAATAATTACTTATATAATCTAAACAGACTGTCTTTTATGTACCTGACAGATTCGCATCACTGGACTTGTGGAAGAACCTTCATCCATAGTTCAGGAGATTTCGAGCTTTCCCATTTCATATTTCGTCGATGGTTCTTCTTTTACAGTCTTAAGCCTTTGAGCCTTACAATTCCGGTCCATAGCACAACTTTGTTCTCACCAGTAACAATGTGCTTCCAAATACCTCCCATGCAACTTGAATATTGCAAACCCAGTTTATATAGAAAGTTTGCCACCATAGGAATTATCTTGAAACTTTGAGCAGGGTATATGTTGCTTCACCATGAATCGACATTCAAGATTTAGAAGGAAGCTGCAAGTAGTTCTGATCACGACCAGCAACCGCGAAAAATAAATTACAGAATGTAGTTGACACTAGCAGAAAGATAGCATCACCATGACCATAGACCAACATCTCAAATCCACTCTACAAGAGGCAAGCAACGAGGAATTAAACTTGGAATATATAAATCCAAGATGTTCCACTAACTATATGGTAAGAGTAAACACTTTAACATGGTTTTATATTGGGGTTACCGTTAGCCTGAGCAGCTGATTAGAAAGATTGTGAATTCATTTGCCTAGGCTAAGTCTCAAACTCAGAAAATATCCCATCATAGCCATCCTTTTAAATTTTAAAATGATATAAGAATAGAACAGAAATGAAAAGTTATTCGATTTAAAACAGGGTTGTTTAATAAGGATACCCAAAATGGAGAAAGCAATAGAACAGAAATTTTGCCTCCGAGAAGAACCAGTACGAGTAATATGGATTAATAGTCAATCAAGGTAGCACTCACCTCCTGGTTGTTCTATAAAATTATTTGCCCTGTACCAGTCTGTAATTGAGGACCAAGTCATCAGGCTTCTTCCATATATAAGCTCGAACAGTGGCTAAGCTCATTTCAGGGGATAAGACCTAGAAAATCAATGAAAATCCAGATGGACTCCTCAGTCAATTAGAAATGAGTAATAAAAAAACATGAAGTGATGTACAAATATACATGAAGGCCAATAAATGCTATTCCAAGTTTCATACAACAGTTGCACGATGCAAAAGTTTTAGGAATGTATATCACTTGCCTGATTATTGCACAAGATCTCTATGGAAGTCTTTAGGTTTTGCAAGGACTTCGATCCTGTTGAAGAAAAGATATCCACTCCATTTGCGGGAAACTGTGACAGCCCTACGGCCGGTCCTGGTGCAAGTGTGCCATCAGACTTTTCCCCATTCAATGGTTTGTCAGGAACCATCTTTTCTAAGACATAGTTCACAACCTGTGGAACCAAACCAATTACCTATTTGTTTCTTAACCACTAAAAACTCACATTTCAATGACACCATATAAGAACCCCATCTGTATACATTCATATGTGATTTCTACAGAATTAACATCTAAGTATCAAACCAAACAAAACAAAGATCCTTACTTTGTGTATTCGCAATATTCGAGGTGCACTCAATTTCCCTTGTGTGAGGACTTGGACGCTTGAACCCTCGCATGGATGTAAATAAAAACTGCACCTGCAGAAACCAACATGATAGTTAATAAAAAAAAAAACTCAAAACTAAGCCTCCAGATTCTTAAAATAAAGCAAGTATTGACAATCCTAGTTTTTTTTCCAGTGCATGCAAGGTGAAGAATATGCAGGTGTTCTCAGAGACGGAATGCCTCTTATCTTCTCTTTAATTTATCTTCCCTAGTTCATTTAGGTACAACAAGAATAATGAACACAGTACGCTGTCTCACAAAAGATAATAGATAAAATGAGGATCTGAGCAAAAGTGACAATAAGTGGGAAAATGCTTTAAGTGTTTTAATCTTCCTCAACTTAGACCAAATACTGGTTTCATTATTTTATGTTTTAAGTACGAAATTGTCAGATGGCTTGTCATATATCTTATCGGTTGCAAGAACCCAAAAGAGAAAGTGAACTGATGTCATAATTATAAGTAAAACAGAAATGTTCCAAACGACTAAAAACCATATCTGAACAAAATAACAATTCCTACCACAAATATTCGTCCGGTAACTTCACAATTTCTAATAAAAAGCAGTATAAGATCTATTCAAGCACGTTAGAAATTGCAGCTGAAATATTGATATAACATTATTTACTGGGGAGTTTTCTTAAAGGAAAAAAGAATCGAATGTAGAATCATTTATGCATTAGGGTCAAAATATTACTTGGTATTCTCTTTAGATGCTAAGCTTTTATTCAAAACACAATCCAGACACCACCAAGGAATATCCTTCTCATCTTCGGTGCCATCTAAGTCGGTGATTTTCTTTCTCCATGGACCTCCATGAGAACCCTCAGTAATGATGGAAGGGGGGGAAACTGTTGAGAATTCAAATGCAGGATAGACCACAAAGTTACGGTTTCCAGCACCATCAACCTCAAGTCTAGAGTGAGAATGATTTCTAGCAGACACATCCTTCCCTGATTGAACATCACCATTTGCTGAAGCTTGAGAACCAGAACTATTACTTCTCTTGGCCGACCAATGAGCCATCAAACCCTTAAGGGTCTCTTCGGCTAGATTGATCTGCAAAATGACATGTTATGTAATAAAAAAAGACGTGCTTGAATTGTTTCAGGAGTATGATGAAATAAACAAAGTGTTCTTAAAAAAAATATTGGAATAAACGAAGTGTTTATTGAAGATAGATGCAGATAAAGCACATGTACGCAACTTTTCCGTGAGAAACAAAAATGTATGTTGTCGTACATTCAGATCAATAAAATCCAATAATAGAACTAGCAAGTGACTACATGATTGCTAAAACTACCTGCACAATGCTAAACTTTCAATGAAGCTTGGCATACGGAGGCTGATACAGACTACACAATGATTTGATGTTTTTAAGGATATGAATCAAATAAAATAGTCAACACATACAATCCCTGATTCAGTATGCTCTCTACAAGATTCAGGAAGGAGAAAAGTAGGAACTAGAAAAGACGAAGATGAGAAAAGGATTCCAAAGGTTTCATGCAGAGATATCAATAGATTTGAAAGTTTAGAATAACATACCTAACTATCTTTCTTTTCAAAATGAAGTAATGAGATTTAACAATGTCAAATTTCTTCATGAAGGTTTAACATTTACGAAAAAGAATCAACAATAATATTACCTTGTGATCTTCAGCTACCCCAACAATGTTCAGATCAGCAGAGTACATCTCTGCAGTAAAGCATTGTGGAGTTTCCAAATGGATAGACAAGTTTCCAAGCCTAGTATCCGTAGTGAACCATCCAGGAATACTTACCTAAAGCAGTCAAAAAGCAAGTCAATTGGATTTTTACCAAAATGAGACAGAATTATATGCAATGTTTAAGTTTACAATCTCGGTGTCCATACCATTTCAAATAATTCTTCTTTTTTCTCTTCAAATGAAACCTGCAACATACCCATCAAATAGGCGAAACAATTTGTCAGTAATTTTCCTTCCTCCAGCTTGTTCCCACAACTAATAATAAATATGTCTGGTCAAGAAAGAAACAGAGGGAACAAATTTACTCATGAAACCTTGCCATAGTCCTCAACCACAATGCCCCTGGTAATCTCCCATAGCTTCACTGAACCAGCAGTATCCTAAGAAAGATGAGTTCAGATATTTAGTTATCAAGCTTCATTCATAAAGACAAGTATTTATGAATCAGGAAAATTAATTGGGAAAAAATAAATATTTAGAGCATTAAAAAAGATAAGGGCAGGGACAGGTACAGTAACCACCTTAGTCAGAACCTGCCTTCTATTATTTAGAATTTCATGCTGCACGATTCCTGGAGTTCCAGGAATTGTAAGTGATGGTTCTTTGCAAGCAGGAACCTGAAAAATAGTTGAAATGGTTTTAAAAGTCGATACTCGATACCACCACACTAGCAAAAGTAACGTAAACATCCAAAAATAAAACAGAAGATGTGGAAGGTAATACCATGTCTGAAATTGTTCATATTTGAACATAAAGGAAGTAAGAGTAAAGAATTAGCAATAGGAAAACATATACTTACAGCAGCAGATCCTTCCAAGTAAGCTCTTGCTCTAGTAAAGGATAAGTTGCCAGCCTTGAACGAACTACCTCTTTGAAAAACCTTTTGAGGGTCACGTCCTTCGGCAGGCCATTGATGTATGGAAGAATCTGATGTTGCAACCCATATGCTATCATCATGCAAAGCCAAATGTGAAATTGGGTGTTCCTCTGTGCAAAGCAAAAGGCTTTCTCTAGTGGCCAAGTCTGTAAGGTATAACTGAAATAGCATCCAAAAAATATCAAAGTAAGCCAAAAAGAAGTTGGGGGAAAAAGTAAAAAAGGAGAAAGAAATATTTAGGACTAGCATTAGTTAAGCACTATAGGTAAATGTTACTTACAGAAAGGTCTCTTCCACCACTATAAACATGGCTGAAAGTTGGAGTACTGGCAAGTGTCCAAACAGAATCTGTATGCACAGCATAGGAATGCACACATCGCTGCTGACCAAGATCCCATAGTCTACCAAAAAAGAAATCGTATTCAATCACTACATGTAGCCACCACAAAAGTTCCTTCTATAACACTAATTACATGCATATTTCCAATGCCTAATACAAAAATCACAGGGTCTGTTCCTGCTGCTAGAATTAATCCCATAATTTGAAAAGCATTCTTTAAAGATATTCCTGCTTGGAAGAAATAAGAAAGAGAACAAACCAAGGAACAGTGAAATTAATCGTAAGTAATAAGTATACGAAAGCTGATTTAATCTGGAGATCATTTGTTGTATCAATCAAGTTCATCATTAGAATCTAAGTTAATTTACCAATTAATAGATGGCATTTTCCCCAGATTGGGCACCGAAATGTAATGTATCTAATCCAAGCTGCATCTATTCAAATAAAATAGCCACTTAGCCAGCATAGTCTCATGGGGCCTAGGGTCCAGTTGTGCACCTAAAGTCAGTTCAACTATTATTGCGGTGGAAATAAAGTCTAACCTATAAGGAGTATCACATAAAATGCCCATCTCCAGAAATAGTCAGCTCCTTTCCATTCCCTTCTTCTTTTTTACAAGTTTTGTTTAAACTAATAGGCCAGCATACTAAGGTACTAGGTTGCTACCCATCTCAACTTCCAATTTCATGATGAGGTAACTCCACTAACACCAAGTACCCAGTTCTGATTAAAATTTGGAAAAATATATTATGTTACTTAGCCACCAAAACTTCTAATCTTTTCACATTTAACAATGCAAATTTCCCAACCCAAAAAAAAAAAGTAGTTTAGTGAATTATTAAGGAAAAATTATTAGAAATATTACCTGATCATAGAATCAGAGGAACCTGATAAGCAAAACCTGCAACAAATAATGAAAAATCATGACCAAGCTCACATATACTAACACTAGAAAAGTAGTTCAAAAACATTCCGAGGGGCGTTTGGGGACCAAAATCAAAAGCACTTGTACAACAAAAAGAATAAAAATAAAACTAAACAAATAAAAGTTAGTATGGCAAATCACTAACTTACAAGTTAAAAATTCAAACAAACTTCATTATGATCTTGATGGCAAACAATCCTTATTAAATAGACCAAAATCTCATGAATTTCATGACTTTCTTAATACCTAGAAAAGAGACTATGTGTGGTTGCACTTAAAACTTTTTTATCAGTGGCCTACACCTAAATTTAACAGTAGAACACTTCCATTGCTTCAGTTACCTTATAAATTGCTAGAGCTTTTTCTGCAAGAAGAGCTTGATCTGAAAATGATATATGTTTTTCTTTTTCTTCTTTTTTTCTTCCTTTTTTTTTTATCGGTGAGAATGATATATGTCAGTTATATGCTCTCGAGCTTTTCCTATTTTTTATCAATTATTATTCTCAAGGTTTTATGTTCTCCCTGATTTTCTATTCACTTTCTTCTTCATTACAGGATTGCTCTAAGGCCTACTTTTGAGTTTTGATCTATTATTCTTTTCAAGGTTTTAGTTTTCTTTCCCCCTTAAAACTTAAAAGGCTTTCTCTTCCTTAGTTTCTATTTATTAGTATGGCACTAAGACCTACTCAAGGACAAACTTAAAGACCAATAATGTGGAATGCGAAGCCAAAATCTGCACAAGATAATATCTCCGTTCCCATTTAGTGCATTGCCAAATAAGCATATGTAGTCAACTAACGCCTAGCATATTTGATATAGCAGACAGAGGGAGAAATGTTCATAACAAGACCAAGCAACAATGCACATAGTAATTAAGCATTGCTGTAATTAGTAAGGTAAATATTCAGTTAAAACAGCTGAAGGAACAAGTGATGGATCAAGTTAACTGCTTATCTATTCAGCCAACCTGCCAGTAGAATCCAGAAGCAAAGCCCTAATGTTATCAGTATGCCCTCTGAGTTTCATAGTCTTTGATCCAGTTCGTGGATCCCAAACACGCACAACCTACAGAGAAGCATTGAATTAATTATAAAATTCCCACAGACCAATTGGGTCAGTGAATATAAAAGTATTCTTTAAATTATAAACACTTGTTACCAAACCATTAGACATTAACTACTGCAAATGTAGTCAAGGATGTCAAAAATACATACAGACACAACTATGGTTTTCAGGAACATTTTAAGGTGCATAGAGTATAGCACAACTAAAGAAACTTTGGGAACAGAAAACTAACAGAAACAATCAGAATATACCTTTTCAGTTCCACCAGAAACAAGTACAGTGCCACTATCATTCATTGCCAATGCATATACTGAATCTTTATGGCCTTTGGCAGCAAGTGGATTATATCCCTCTGTCTGGGTCCCATTCAAAGAAATATTGCTGCTTGAGTTCATAGGACGTAGACTTGTAAGCGGCATGGCACAGTTGCCTGAAGCAATCGTACCATTTGAACTATCGTCCTCTATTGCATCAGTTGATTTTGAGACATGAACAAGTGCAGCTTCAAGATCCCATATAAAAACCTCCCCGCCAAGGCCACCAGAGGCAACAATATTGCTCTACAATGCATGACATTATAACCATTTAATTCGTGTATAATACTGTTCATATATCAGGTTTTTCCCTCCCTGTTCCTTTATAGAAACTCATCAGAAGAATGTTCAACACCATGAATGGATCAAAAACTTATAGCAACCAAATTTAAAACATTTCTCCATGCAACTCTCATCTTTCTCCACTGTCAAATCTAACATGAAAATAAATGATAAGTTCCTCACAAATTAAGAAATTACATTTTTCTCAGCAGCAGCAAGACAAGTAACATAGTCAGTGTGTTGATGGAGAGTTCTTGTACAAATCCCATCAGACAAGCAATTCCACGTCTGATTTCTCCCAATAGAAGAAACAAAAAAGAAAAGTTAGTAACAAAGCATAGACAATAAGGCCAGGAATAAAATAAACCAAGTTAATGAACCTTGAGAGTAGTGTCAGACGAGCATGAGACGATGGTATTCTCTCCAGCAAGAACTGCATCATTAACCTGAAAAACCAAAAGGATCGCTGAAATAATCATTTAATGCATAACCATAGAATATATCAGAAAAATGGAGCTTCAAAAGTTGGTAGATTATCAAACCAAATTGAAAAGAGAGGAGCATTAGATCCAGATAGTATAGAAAATCAGACATGAGATGTCTATCTGCCAGCCACTCTAGAATTTTTTTTACTTTTGATGGGACATATTTCATGCTGGAAGAGTTTGTTCGTTAACTCTACTTTAAACTTTTCGATGGGCAAAAAAGTACACGGCATTCACAACTCAGTGTGTGCGTGAACCTCACTATTAATCTTTCCCTTGGGTTGTTGAAAGACAATTTCAACCCATAACTTCTCGGATTGAAAAATCCACCTGGTGGAAAATTTCGCAAGATTCATAATTTATGACTATTCAAAGATCATGCAAAACAATGAGAAATAGTGAGGGAAATTACCCAATCAACATGTGATTCGAACGTGGCAGAGCAGGTAGCAGCATCTTCAGCTAATCCCCACCTCTTCAGCGTCCCATCTCGACTTCCAGTGAATAAATAATCAGAGCCATCAGCTACTGATGATTTCAATACAGCCAAGCAGTTTATGCCCGCACAATGCTGCATTTAGAGAACATTCCAAAGCAAAGTAAGGGAACTGCTGTGGCAAGTTACACATCAATTTTTCTTCATTCGGTCAACAGTCAAGTAACACATCTCATGATTACACTAACATCATGGAAATGGATCCATAGTGGTGTACGACTAGAAGATTAGGGATTACATTGAGGAGATTTATTTCAATATCTTCGTCTAGCTGCATGTCGTTGCATTGAACTTAAAATGGTATTCATTTGACCACTTGATTCCTAATTAGAACAAGTGGATGGAGAAGCCAATTCGATGAAGAGGAAATCCTTAAAGTTGATGGGAAGTTTGGAGGCAGTATGCCTCCAATTTCAAAAAGTTTTCCGTTTGCCTTCTTTCTAAAGATTTGGGATCATTTCTTGTGGAGACTGCTGAAACGTAAGATCTCACAAAAATGATACGGACATCATTGACCAAAGCATCCCATAACCAACTTAAATACCAAATCTCAGCTGTTGTTTTACAGAAGTGTTAGGATTATGCATCAACCTCTCAAAGACTGAGGGGTCTTTGTTGATAGTAATGGAATTAATTTGGACATTGGGGAATAGCATTGGCTGCTTACCGCCTACCAACCATGAACTTTATTTGCAAGCGAATTACACAAAGGAATCCACATGAGCCCCATCATAGAAAGGGCTTGAGAAAAGATTGGCGCCATGGAAAAATCATACAATTCCCAAGGGGAGTAAGTCAACAATTAGATTACCATGTCTAGACACCATAATTCATCAATCAGTTACCGATTGCCATTTGGTACAAGGTGAGCTTTAGCAATACATGAAAATGGAGGTTCAAGGAGAACCTTAGTATGTGGAACACTTCTATCAAGTAATATTTTTCCAATAATGATCACTGAAAAAATTAAAGTCTTTTCAGCATACATGGCAATAGGGAGAATTCAGATGCTTTGAATGACAAGTTTTCACAATACTTACGTAAAGAAACAATTTAGGTCAAGCAGAAAATAAAGCCTAAGTACTGTAACAGGTCAATTAAATATGTGAAATACTTGGTCAGTGACTTCCTTTTTCCAAAATGTTCAGCTAGCTAAGAGATCAAGTAGGAGACTACTTAACTAGCAAGTAATATGCGGTGGGTAACAGACTACATAAGACTTGAGCAATAGCTTACATGTGAAGGAAAGTTGGAGGAGGTTTGAATACCTCTTCACTTAGGTAAAATTATATTTTAGAGGCACAGAAGTTTCAGCCCTTCATTCTTAGAGATTTCTAAGTGTCTTAACGGGGCGTGATTCTATGCAACCTCTAAGCTAAATTTCCCTCTACTATTCATATACATCAGTATGAGATAAACAAAGAAAGGAGAACATTGTTTCCCTAATGATTCTTGCCTTACGAACTGGAAATCTCCTCACTCGGTGCCTCATAAAAGTAGAATAAATGAGGACAAAGCATGTGAACAGACAAAATATAGTTCACCTTTGTCTCGTCAACATCATTGAGCACATATGTCAGCCTCTTCTCCCTCCGAGGACGAGAAGAATTGGAATTATTCCCTGCACTACCCACACGGTGCATCACAGAAATCCCTGAAACAATAATATTCTAATGGTCAAGACAAATTAGTTGGTCCATTTCAGGACTTGATAGAAATGCGATTCTACAGTTCAATTCCGCACTACCAACCCAGTATATGTGTCTTAAATGGGCTAACGCAATGTTTGCAATCAAAATTGTCAATTAGGTCAAACACTTGAGAATATAACTATCAACTGGAAGCTTAGTATCACTCAATCCAAGTTGTTATTTGATGCATCCCTTGCAAGAGTTTTTAAATGGATTGTACGGTAATCTATCAATTGGATTGTCCAAATTGAGTGAAAACAGATTGCATCAAAGAAAATCGACAAATAGATTGTTCACTAATTGTTTCAGTCAATCATCTTTAGTACCCAAAATGTTGAATTTAAAGTTTTTAACTACACCTAAAGAATCCACTACTTAAACTCAGTCAACAATCCATAACCCAAACTTCTTATTCGAAAAACACATTTTAAGCAATGCATTATTGAATTTACCTCAATAATAGAATGGAATCAAAAGATATTGTCCTCGTAGTCGTCGAAGAAGAACACTTTAAGTGAGATAAATCTACAAGACATAATTAACAATAAGGACATCAATATGAACAAGTTGAAAGTTCTATAATTATTGAATCAAACACACACGAATCCCTAAACAAAGGAAAATTTTGGGATTAAACTTTCAAAGCAAAATCAAAAATAAAAAGAGAAAATCGTTCTGATATAATCTTATCGGGACGATCGATCGTAGAACAAATTAGGGTTTGGAGGGAAAATTTTGAAGAAAGTCTATACCATGAAAATTGATACGGGGTTTCCCACGCACTTTCTCTCTCTCTACTGTTGGAAGTTTAAAATTGCCGGAGGAACAAGAAGAAGTCCCAAAACATAGCCAACCAAAAGATGTCTTTAGCTTTGTAGTTATGCGGGAGAAACTGTGCACAGTGGGCTTTGATTTTTTTTTTAATATCTATTTCTGTTGTGACATTTTGACTCAGTTTTGGTGTTTATTGATTAGGGGTACTTTCGTCCTTTTTAATATTTGCATTGTAGGATGTTTCTGTTTGATACACTACACACAATGAAGTGGAATTCAAATCATCTGTCCCCTTTTTTGGTTGTTCCCACCCTAAATTTACCGTGTGGGGCCACACAGAGACAATCTAACGGCTGATTTTTTTGTAAGAATGTTCTCTTCACGTAATAGATCATTCTTACCAAAAATTAACTTATTATAAAAATTTTAACGCCATCAGTAGTTGATTTGAAAATCAAGCATGGATTATTCAACATAAGGATAATTGAATTTTTATAGGGTTAAAAGTTTTTAGAGTGGAATAGTTTTTAATGAGAATTACCTATATGGTGAGGCGAATATACTTGAAAAAAACTATTGGATCATCTCTTATATGAGCCTACAAGGAAGAATTAGGATGGGGGATAGACAAAATGAGCTGATGTATTATTAATGTTGGGTTTGTTCTTTACGTTGAGTTTGTAGTTTGCAGTACCCAAGAAAGAAATGACGTATAAGGGTAAACGCCACTTTTTTCTCTTTCAACATTAGCTCTACTCTTACACCTTCTTTTACACGGAAAAAGCCTTTTGGATCTACGATTTGCCAAACCAAATGCCATAAGCTTATGTGGCAAGTGGGACACCACAATTTTTCTCTCAAAAGTGATTTAGACGGCTTTTCCAATTGTCTAGTAGTGGGACACACCATACCACCTATACTTTTAGCATTTGGTCGATCCAAATAGCATTATTCATTTTACACTGGTGTGTGGGCCTACATGAAGATTATTCAACGGCTTATGTTAACCAACACGATGAGAAGATCATTATTGCACTCAACCCTTGAATCATATCTACATAGAGATACATACAGGTGTAAGTAAAAGCATGAGAATAAAAATGATACAAGTAGAATATGTAAAGGATTGAAGAAGATAGGTGCAAATATCTAATCTATTTGCCATGTGGTTGTGACCTAATTTTTAGCTACTTTGAAGGCAAATAAAAATAATGAAGATACATTTTTTGTTCTTTTTCTTTAATGAACAAAAGCCACAAATTTTAAATCATAGAGGTTTGATACCCTCATTATTTTGGGTGAGATCGAATCCCATAGCTATGATATCATCGTGAATTTGTTATGTGTAATTTTCTTCCAAAAAGTTTGCATAAAATAAATAAATTAAAAAAGAACGTTTGCAATCATATATAGTTGATGTTTAATTTTTGTATGCTTGTAAATTGACGATTTTCTCTTTCTTCCTTAATAGCAAGTTCGATGATAGAAGTTGGATTAAGATAGCAATGGAATTTTTTTTTTTTTTTTTTTATTGATATGGTTAATGGAAAAACACGAGGGAATCTTGGAAATGTTGGAGTTAAAAGGATAAGGAGTCAGCAAAAGCAATTTTTAAGGTGTCCTATTAGCCCATTACCCGGGTCTTTATTAAGCCACGTGTCAAACTAATCTCTTCCACATGTTGTGCATACTTGGATCCCCTTCTCCAATCCATCCCTTTCTGTAGTGAAAATTGAAATATAGTAGTGTCCCCCCTAGGGCGATAACTATAGTGGCGTGGTCCTCACGTCTAGACGATTATTGGAGTCTCCGGAGTGCCCATTAGTGCCCCAATTTTATCCAAGAACCAAACAGAATTGGAACCGACTAACAGCTATAGATTTCTTATAACTTATCCAAGAACTATAAGGAAATTGAGTACCAAAACTGAAATCGGAACTGCCAAGAACCGAAGCCTACTCATTTGATAGGTTCCGCTTCCAGTTCCAGGTAGATCTGGTTCTCAAATTGATTACACCCACAATCCTGGTACTTGATTTCGTCCAGGTGTAGCCTAGGGTGTTTCGGTTCTGATCTTGGGTATGATTGTGTTTTTGCTCCTAGTGATAACAATGCCATTGCTGTCCACCATGGGCGGACGCTAACAATCCTCAACAAGCGGCAGAGGAAATTTAGAATAACGAAATCTTCCTCTAGATTCACATTCCACAATCTAGGTCCATCCAACGGTTCTATCTTACCGTATGACGTAAGACAAATTCATCCAGACCACATTTTAGTGTTCGTGGTGACTAAAAAATCACAAATTTTCTTGCGGTGAACTTTTAACTTCCACGAAAGCAGATACGTGGCAGCTCCTTTTTGCACTTTTTTCATCCCTAGTAGGTCCCACTCATCTCCTCCCAAAATCCCTATAAAAGTTTCTGTTCACTGACCTTAAATCCTGTAACCATTTTCGTTCTGCTTGTAGTTTATCTGCTCCTCTAAAACATATTTTGCTAAATTTTTTTGGCGATTTAAGAGATGGAAGTTTCAGTGGTCAGATGTAATTCTCAGGTGAAGATCGTCAGAACTGAATTAGCAATCCGGGATGAGCTAAGTTTTTGTAAATCAAAAAAGGTCTTATTGTTTAAGAATAACAACAGGATTTGTTTTGATCTGAAGAGGAGTTCATTAATGAGAGGAACTGGAACTCAAGTTGTCATGAAAGCAATCCAGTTTGAAAGCTCTCTATCATCAGCCTTACCTGCAGGGGAGACATCAACAACAACAACAAGAAGATCAGCAGAAAAAGCTGTGAGTCCTCTCATTTCTGTTCTTAAAGGGTTCAAATCAGATTTTAATTTTACAAATCTTCAGTGTATTAATCCTAGTACTTATGTTGAATTTCAGGAAAGCGTTCGATTATTCGTCGGGCTTCCTTTGGACTGCATCTCTTATTGCAACACATTAAGCCACACAAAAGCCATCACTGCTGGATTGAAGGCATTGAAGCTTCTTGGAGTTGAAGGAGTTGAATTTCCAGTTTGGTGGGGAATAGTTGAGAGGGAAAAAATGGGGAAGTACGATTGGTCAAGCTACCTTGCTCTTGCAGAGTTGATCAGAGATGTGGGTCTTAAAATCCGGATCTCTCTTTGTTTCCATGGCAACAAAGAATCAGGAATTCAACTCCCTCAGTGGGTATCTCAGACTGGGGAATCCCAACCAGATATCTACTTCACAGATCGTTCGGGTAGGCGTTACAAAGAGTGTCTGTCTTTGGCAGTTGACGATCTTCCGGTGCTTGAAGGAAAGACTGCAATGCAAGTTTACCAGGAATTCATGGAGAGCTTCAAATCTTCATTCTCAGCTTCCATAGGCACCACCATCACGGTAAAGTACCTAAATTTTAAGTCTTCACTTGTTTTGGGTCCATATTTGATCTCTTATTATGCATAGGAGCGATGCTTAAATCAAATGTTTCTGGTATGGCAATATTTCAGGACATCAAAATGGGTTTGGGACCTGATGGTGAGCTAAGATACCCTTCTCAACAACATAGTCAAAGTAGCCAAATCTTGGAAGGAGTTGGAGAATTCCAGTGTTATGACAAACACATGCTGGACCATCTCAAGCAACATGCTCAAGCTTCTGGTAACCCAAACTGGGGACTCTCTGGTCCCCATGATGCCCCTTCTTATGATCAGTCACTGAATTCCAACACCTTCTTCAAGGAGAATGGAGGGTCCTGGGAAACTCAGTATGGGGATTTCTTCCTCTCCTGGTACTCAAACCAGCTCATAAAACACGGTGACTGTCTCCTTTCTCTCGCCTTCTCCACTTTCTGCGACTCACCCATGAATTTGCTAGCCAAAATCCCACTCCTACACTCATGGTATAAGACACGGTCCCACCCTTCTGAGATGACAGCCGGGTTCTACAATGTCGATGGCAGGGACAGTTACGAGGCCATAGCCGAGTTATTTGCAAGAAATTCATTCAATGTTGTCCTGCCGGGCATGGATCTCTCTGATGAACAACAGTCACATGAATCATTCTCAAGTCCAGAGCTACTACTATCACAGATCAAGAAATCATGTATAAAGCATGGGGTACAGGTTTCTGGGGAGAATTCAACAGTATCTGGTGTTCTTGGTGGATTTGATCAAATTAAGAAGAATCTGTTGGGGGAGAATTTGGTTATCGACTCGTTCACGTACCAGAGAATGGGGGCATATTTCTTCTCTCCAGAGCATTTTTCTGGTTTTACCAAGTTTGTCAGGAACCTTGTTCAAGCTGAATTGCATTCAGATGACCTGCCTACTACCCAGAACAAGGAAGCAACTGTCTTGTTATCTACAGTATCACGAACTGAAAAGAATCTCCAGATGCAAGTAGCTTAGTTGCAACAAGCCTTGAATTGTATGAACATAGAAAGTACATTACAGAACTGTATAAGAAGAGATTTATATTGAAAAACAACATATTAGATCCCAGGTTCAAAATGCAAGCTACAGATAAAGCAGGGTAGTAGGACCTATATAGGCACGGAGGGCTTGGACGCTATTACCATCAACACCAAACACATTACTCACCCTCACAAGTCACAATTCATGATTTGGTGGCTACACGAAGCGCGCTGTTTCAGAAGGCCAAGTAAGAGATACTCTCCAATAACTTCCATCACAATGGATTTGGGTCTATAATTCGAGCAATCGCACACATAAAATAATCCACAAACACTGGGAAACATCTTACATAAACAAGAGAAAATAAAATCAGCATTAGCAACACCATTTTCACCATAAACAGAAAGCTTTTCCCACAGGCCAAAGGCCGCGAAACTACTCAAGCAACCTATGAAATTCTGACTACCTCATTACATCAGAACCATAATTTGAAAATCAGGTCATGCTTTTGGTTCCACATGAGATGTGAAAAGGGATTACAGTTTGTAGGGAAACAATACCCAAGGGATTCAGCCAATACGATTCACCTTCCAAGTAATAGTTATATACAGCGACAAAGGCATAAATTCAAAGTAAATGCAGGAGACACAATAACTACCAGCTCCCAAAGATGTCCCCCGGTTGAACTGGCACTACCATCACTTCTCTTGAGCAGTTTTATCATTGAGTCTTGATATCATCTTTAGAATCCAGATATTGCCTGTTCAAATACCAAAAGGGGAAAAATGTAAGTCAGACTAGATGAGAGTATAAATGTAGTTCTGACTTATGAAGATTCACTATGATTCATATGGGATGATGAATTTCACCTAATTGAATTGAACGTTATACAAGATGTTGAGAACCTTTAATGGAAATGATGTAGATTTTGGATCAACCATTACAAAGACAAACCAATCAATGGATAGATCCATCCGTGTGCCATAAGCCAAAAAAATCACATCAACCTTCGAAAACATTTGCCAACCGAATGTACAGTTCGAAACATTGTCTTATCTAAGAGGCCAACAATGATTGAATGGATGGAATAGATTGAGGAGTTTCTCTCCAATAATTATGATATTATTGCTTAGACCAGATTGAACAAAACCACTTAAAGAATGCCCTCATCAATCCATACCATCTGATTGATGGTATACCTTTTAGATAGAAAGTAATCTAATAGGTGCTCTTATAAAAATTGTGTTTTTTTCCGTTATAAAGGTGAGGGCTGCACTGGATCAAGACTGTCCAAATAAATGTAATGTTAAGAAAAAGAGAAAAGAAAGATAGAGAAAAATTGCAGAATGCAACATCTAACCATGTTCAAACTTTCCATAGGAAGTGAAAGCAACTTATAACCTAATGTTACTCACTGAAGTTCAGCTTTTCAATTGTTATTACGATAATTCCAAAAACAGGGAGTCCAAATTTTCACTTAAAGTGGATTGCTACCTGCTTGTCCGTTATTCACAAGCAATTTTGGTGTCAAAGCTGCTGAGGCAGATAGCAAAAGCCTGGAACGCCGAGATTGGATACTGAAAATCCATTGTAAACAAATCCTTCCCCACTTTCCCAAACTGGAGGAGGACCTTCTCATGTTCTGGACCAGCTGGTCCACCCTCTGGAGAAGCCACCAGCTGGAAATTCTTTACTGAAGCAACTGTAACCCGTCCTCGAAAGTTCAGACACCAACACTGGAGCTGCTCATGCCATCTTGGAGCCTTGTTCCTTAATACCAGCATTCCTTCATTGCGGGTAGCTAAAGGTCCAGAACGAAAACTATCTGTGCGAGCTGATTTGGAACGGAAAAATGGGAAC
The DNA here is from genome assembly GCA_002174775.1 of Macleaya cordata. Classification (NCBI taxonomy): domain Eukaryota; kingdom Viridiplantae; phylum Streptophyta; class Magnoliopsida; order Ranunculales; family Papaveraceae; genus Macleaya; species Macleaya cordata. Next base: position 523,928 of record MVGT01003318.1, read on the forward strand.
GATGGGACTGAATCCAGATTGCTAACTGGTAATTCAGTCTGTGCTGGGGCCATATCTCCTGGTCCAACTGTATATCCAGGGGCAGCATCCATGACACACTGCATTCTCCTAGGACCCCTGCTTTTTCCATGAAATTCAAGCACAGTTTTAGTTGCCTGCTGGTGAAGGTGTGGTCAGTAATAACTGCTAATGGTCATCCATGAATAAGGACAACTAAATAGGAGAGAGCAAGGCATAAAAATCCACTGACTGGAAAATGTCTAATTAGTTGCATAAATTTATTGCTTACCGAGAACCCAAAACATTCAACTCATATGAAATGTGTGCTACTGGGTAGTTTCCAGCAGGAACCCTAGGAGAGACTTGTTTCAAACCCACTAGCCTTGTGGAGCGACTTTTTGTAATTCTAGCTCCACTATGAGGTGGCTGGGCATCATAGACAGTAAACTTGGTCCCTAGAAAGTTTGACCTGTCAAAAAAAAGAGTCTTAACTCAGGCCCACATAAACATTACTGACCATTTATGTTGTATAATGTATGCCAGTTGAACTCACCTCAACTTCCCAATGTAGGTTCCACTCCCCTTTGACATGTCATCTGCATCTAGAGAGATAATGTAGTCTGTGCAGGTGGGCCTTCGAAACTTGCGAGCAGCAAGAAGGAACTTCCCATTATCACTCAATGCTGTCAGGAAGACCATCCAAAAGTAAAGGAATTAAATGTTTAAAGCTGAAAGAAGATCTGAAGAGAAGAAGAAAAAAAAGGACCTCTCTTTCTTCTAGAATATTTAGACCATGAAGTTTAAACAAGGAAATTTAGTTCTTCATTTTCAATCAAAAAAGAAAAACAGTTCTTTATTTCATAGTTAGCCAATTTGAATCCAATCAACCATGGCATGTATGGTAGGTAGACCAACTCACCTTGAGTTAAACTGAGGTAAAGATGATATGTTTGTGTACCCCGGTTCCGCATTATGAAACACTGGACTACGGAGTCCCTTGGGCCAGGCTGCAAGCCGTAGTTAAAGTTCAATGAGGAAACATGCGGAAAACATTGAAAAGAGTAGACTACTGGAGATTCCAAAATCCAAAAACCCTATCTAAGAAATAGTTCAATTAAAATAATCTGGAAGAAAATTTCCCCTAACAACAATAAAAAGAGAAAAACTAACATAATTTTCAGCCTCTTATTTGTTAATTTGGATGCAAACTAGATTGCAAATCAAGTACCGCTAAGCTTCCAAGAATCATAACAACACTACAGAAAAGAAACCACAGCAACACCCAACTAATTGTTATGTGTATCTGAAGATTAATTAAGTTGTATATTTCCACCTAACAATGCTTCAGGAGCGAGGACTGGGCCAAATTTGTGGTGCATTCTAATGTAGTTGATTCTAAATGCCACACTTGTAGGTGTAGCAATGATTGCCTTACAAATTACAACAATACAGATCAAGCATCTTCTATGAACTCGAAGAGAAATAGGTCCCCTCCTTTTACTACCCTAATTTATGGAATACTACATGTTAATAAGATTTTCAGTGACCATCTCCTTAATTATAATCTATGACTCAGTACTTGAATATCTTGTGTCCACTAGGAACCAAATTAGAGGGCCAAAAATAAACACAATATGAGCAAATATGAGTAACTAAAACAGAAGAAGGAAAATCACAAAACCTGCTTCAAGGAGATCGGAAACGTCAACTTGCCCGAAACTTCAGGGGTATTCACAATCTCCTTAGTGATTTCTCTCCAATTCCTGCAAACCCCACCACAGGCAACAACATTTTTCCGCGAAGGCCACATACTATCAGCCTCTTCTATCCTCATTAGCACATCTCTCAGAAGCTCCGGCGGCATATTAGCCCAACAACTCTGCTTGAAAGCATTAACCCTCAGTCCCAAATCCTCTTGAACCACCCGATGTGACCTCGATCTGAATCCATAACCAAGTTTTACTTCAAACCCTTTCCTCGAAATGCTACCAAACTCCCCCTTCATGTCCTGAATAATACTCCTGAGAGACATTTCTCGTCTCACCCACTCTATAACTCAAAACCCACAAACAAGATCTCTAAAAACTTCCAATCCCTCCAAATCCAAACTAAACCCTAACATTACCAACAGTCAAATACAAGAGAAAGGATTCAAAGCACCAAAATTTAATACCTTCAGAATCTTAAAAAACCCTAACATTAGTCGAAGTCACAGATCACCGCCATAAATTACTTTCCTAAAACATCAGATTTTGACAGAGCCGCATATTTAATATCTGCAACATAACTTTCCATTCAAACAAACTCAATTAATAGCCGATTCATCAGATTCTTCAATGGATTGACCTCCTCCAAACATGAATGAATCACTGCCACAAATCTATTTTAAGTTAGTGAAAACTCAAACTTGATAGATATCTTGATAACTCCAAAGATCCGAACTCTAAATGCACCGAAAAACTACAAAACATTAAAGATAATAAATCTCCACCAGTGTAATTAAACCTTTCAGAAACTCTGAAATAATCAACTTCAGCCTCCAAAATCAGACTTTTTTCTCCACCAAATCGCCAAAAAGGCAACAGTGATCAGTACACCTACACAGTAACTAAAAAGTAGATCAATAGTTTCTCCATTTCAATCTTTTCTGTTAAATTTTAGAGAGAGAAAGAGATGGAGAGAGAGAGAGAGAGAGAGAGAGAGAGAGAGATTAGGTCTTTGTCTTGAAGTCTGTCTGCATTTCGAAACTGTCCATCTGTTTCTAAAATGGCAGAGCAGTATATTTACAAGGACCTTTATGGCTTTTTATCAGCCATTACTCATTTAGTAGACGTTTGCAGTCGCACTAAAACATCAAAAAGCTGTCTGAATCTATGTACTTGCCATCTGTACGCCCGAGATGTGGGGCCCAACGATTTCGTTACGATCATCTGCTAGGTGGCACACTTCTATACCTCGGTCTTACATACCGTAGCGACATCATCATCTCTCATCCTCGTAAATTGATGTAATTTAAGTGATTGCCACTCCTTTGGGACAAAATATCTAAAATAACCTCCTGTTATCCGTAGTTACTAGAATGAAACTGCGATGGTTGGGTCTCAATCAGACAGCTTTTGTGGAGTTCGATTTTGTTCACCCACATATTCTCTGTGCTCAATGAGAATTTTTTGAGGTGGGTGAGCAAAACTAGCTATATATCATCCGTTACCCATATAATAACCCACGACTAGATGATGGGTGGTTTTGGTCACCCACATTAGAAATGGGTGAACAATATCAGATTTATCTTTTTCTTAATGGTTTGGTGGCCAAATGATCCACTAATAAGATTCCTTATCTTGAAGATTACGCTTTAATCATATAAACAGTATTCATGAGAAATCTAAAGCTTGCTAAGCGAGTAAAGTAGTTAGGTGTTGGTAGTTGGTAACCCGACTTGGATCATTCAATTATTGACCAACCCTTTAATTCTGCAAATTGACTTGACTCAGTCCGAATTGACTCAATCCCGATCGACTGTTTTTGTGCTAGATAGACTATGCATAACCCAATTTTTAATTGGTCTGCCCTTTTGAGTTTGTTTTAGAGCACTCACAGTGGGGAAGCTCGAATTTGCAAACTCATAGGATACACTAATTTTAACAATTTGACATCATAAGAAGAAAAAATTCATTTTGTATATTGAAAAAATTTGTGGATCGGCAGTTTGGTGGCGTCGGTTTTGTCAACAAAAATAGACACTTAATTGTCGATTTCAAAAACATAAAACGCCATGTGACTGCAGTATTAAAAATTCGAGTCGACGCATCTTCATTGGTTTTCGTCTTGGTTTTTTGCGTTTTTTCAATGACAAAATGGACTTTCAATGTCAATTCTTAGTTTGAGAACGAAAAAAGAAAAAGTTTCTAAATTGAAATTTTTTGTTTTAAAACTACAAAATATGTAACTAAAGTTGTCGGAATACCTGAAAATGAATTGTTTCGTGGTCTTTTAGAGGATTGGATGATCCAATACCCTCTTCCATCAAAATTTCTTAAGTTTCTTCGTTCATTAAAGGATTTCGCACCGTCATCTTCATCTTCTTTGCCATCTTCATCTTCTCTTGCATCTCCATCTTCACATTCATATTATCTCTTTAAGATAAGTTTGATTATTTTGTAGCTTGCCAACAACATTTTGGGGTCAACTATGATTGACCAAGTCCAACCTGACGAGGCATCTCAATAAGATTATGAAGGCCCTTTAAAATTTCCTTTAAAAAAAAACAACTTCTATGAATTTTATTTTTTACTTCTATAAATCCATTTTGCATTTTTAATCAGTCAAATTTAGCAAAAAAACTACCTCCTCCTTATATATGGATGATGTGGATTTTAAAAATTATAAAAAGGGGGTTTTAATGCGAATGGGTGCATGAGCGCGTGGCAGCCTTACGAAGTGTATTTAGTAGTTAATACAAAGAAACGTGAGGCATCAACCATTTACCTTTGACTCAATGAAGTCGTATTAACTTGAGCATGACTCCTAAGGTACGCTCGATATTTGAATTTTCTCTTTTCTCTTTTGATTTTTGTATTTTAGCTAACTAAGCACCCTTGTTTTTAATTGCTTCTAATTGATGATGAAAAAAAAAAGACAGACAAAAAAACAAAAACACCTTATAAAAACGATAAAACTAGTAATGGATGTTTTGATTGTGATGTCTATACCAAAATAATAGTACCTTTTTGTACTGACTATTTTACAAAAATAGTGTATGATGCTTATGTGGCAGAATGAGACCCATCACTTTTTCTTCTTAAAAGTTTTTGAAGGGGTTTCTAACCTTTATGGTTGTGGGACTCACCCTACCACATAAGCATCGAGCACCACTTTTATAAAGTGGTCGGTCCAAATAGCACTGTTGATACCAAAATAGTAAATGCCCAAACTACATCTAATACACGAGAACATTTTCATCAAAAAGAAATTTGGGCAAAAATTTCCACATTTTAAAAAAATTAGAATTTATAACAAAAAATATATCTTTTAAGTCTAAGGTTATTGGGTAACACTACAACTTGAGTTGTAGCGTGTCTAATAATAAAGTCGTAGCAACTTAGGTTGTAGTGTGCTATCAAAGGGACCTAAACTAAAAACAATTCCTAATTTTTATTCAAGGGTTTTTGTCGAAAATCCCCTACTAACATAATAATAAGGAAGTTGGTTAGGGAGAAAGCTTTAGATAACTACATCTCACAAAAATTCACCTAACTTTATCTTTTTCTTCTTGATCCACCCCTTTCACCTCCTCTATGTTATCTCTATTCCATCTATCTCCCTTCTCTCTTTGATGGAGAAGGTGTAGGCGGTGGTGAAGGCAGTGGTTGTAGTGGAGTCGGGGTGTATTTATTTTGTAGGGTAGAGATAAAATAGCTTCCCCATTCAAATATATATATATATTTTTCTTCCCTCCTTCAAAACACCTTCCCCAGTATCAACCCCCAAATAAAATACATACCAAAAGTTAACACTACCTTATTAAGAGAGAAAATTTATGTTAGAAAATTAATAAACAAAAATTATACTAAGCATACGTGCCTCTCGTTCGACTCATTGACTCAGCAGAAGACAAAACTATAACTAGTGTTTATGTTGTGGGCCCTATGATATACCACGTGGCAGACAAAGGAGCATGGAGTAGGATAGCGTTAGATATCGACATGAAAATAAAGTGAAAGCATAGTTAGTCTCTGTTAGCGTCCAAACGTGCATACAGTTACCTAAGGAAAATTGATTAAGTCGAGGAAGATCAACGGTCTAAAAATAAGGAGGACATAGCTTCAGTTACTCCTCACTAGGCTGATGCTAGTAAGCCTGATATGCTCAATTCTGAAAATATCTCCGTCTAGATTCTGGAGAGAGAACCCTCAATCATACATTTTTGTAATCATCCTCCTTAGGTACTCCTCGACAATCCTCGACTTTCACATCAAGAATCATAGACAATCTAACGGTGAAAACCTAAGGAAAACGATGTTACACTATTATCTGAGGATTTTAAAACTACTTTCCTTTATTATACAAATCTATGCAATGTGCAGTCGTTTGCTTAATTGCGTGACTTTGCGTTCATTACGCCCTTACTTCCAATCTTCTCTCTGCTTCTCTCTCTGCATCTCCACAGCGATCGTTTTTTTATCTTGTCAATTTCTTTCTTTCTCTCTCTAGATTTGACTCCAAAAGTTTTACTTATTTCCTTCCTTGATTCTTCAACTCTGTTTCTCCGATCCGATTCTCATCAGTTCTTCAAACTTCTCTCTATATAAAAAGACCTCAATTTCTATCTTCAAGTCTTCATTTCTGTACTTGAATTCAATTTCCCGGTTCTTTCTAAAAAAAAAAAAAAACAGAGCAGATTTTGGTTTTTTGTGCGCAAATTTTGAAGTTGAAGATCGCTTGTTCCAAGTTCAACTTCTCTGTTTGGAAAACAAGATCTGCTTCCGGTTCGTAGTAGAAAATCGCAGAATTTGATCTTGTTTTAGCGTAGTTTGACTTAGAATCTTGCAAGTTCGTTCCTTTTAGGGCTCTAGAACTTTAAATTACTGTACCTTTGAATACTCAACCCAGAAAATCTTGAAGTGGAAACAGAGTAAAAGCTTTGATTTTTTTTTTTCTTATTTTGATTCAGAGTTCTTGGTGGAATTTGAGAGGAGGTGATAGAAATCTGCTATGGACAGTTCAGAGACATAGTTGAGAATCTGAAGGAAGATTGAGTGGTCATCTAAATTTGTTTAGTTTAATTAATTGATTGTGGATTTCGAGTTTAATTTGGGTCAGTTGTGATGGCATTACTGAATATACTCTCGACGGATTATGCTGGTGTAGTTTCCATTAATTTATTTGTAACGCTTCTTTGTGCTTGTATTATTATCGGTCATCTGTTAGAGGAGAATCGATGGATGAACGAGTCAATTACAGCAATTGCAATTGTGAGTTATTGGTGATTCTGTTTTAATGTAACTAGTATCCAATTTCGTTGAAATAGATTTTGAAATGTTCTATTATTTGATGGCAGGGATTGTGTACTGGATTCGTGATTCTACTAACTACTGGAGGAACAAGTTCTCATCTTTTGGTCTTTAGTGAAGATCTTTTCTTTATATATCTTCTTCCGCCGATTATCTTCAATGCTGGGTTAGTTGAGTCTTCGCATTTGTTTCTGATTCGTTTATAAGTTAGTATTACTAATCAAGTTTTTTGTGGTAGTGTTGATATAATCTTCGCCAATGGCAGTTCTGTTAATTTCAGTAACTAGTGCTTTTTTCACATTAAGCATGTTTTTTGAACTCAAATGTTGTATTGTTATTATTAGTGTTCTTTAATGGAAGTCTGTTAAAACATAGCTCACAAGACCACCCCAACAAACATATAATCTAAATCATTAGTCCTGTCTACCTGGAGCATGAACTCTTGTTACTTTATCTTGATTTTTCTTTTTCCCCCATGATTTCCTTTGGTTAGACAAGATTGCTGACTTCAGAAATTTCATTTTATTTTTTTTCCTTTTACTAGATTCCAGGTTAAAAAGAAGCAATTCTTTCGCAACTTCATGACGATCATGCTGTTTGGTGCTGTTGGTACATTGATATCTTTCGGCATTGTCTCATTAGGTATATTTTTCCGCTTAATTAAGTATACTTTATTCTGCGTCATGCCTTTTACACTTTAGTAATACCAGAGAAAGAATTGTGCTAATGAACTTCTCATGCAAACAATTTCCAATTTCCTGCTTAAATGTGGATGCTAGATGCATATGCATGATGGGTAGGCGTGAGTAGTGTGGACTTCCTTTGTTATTGAGGCTGGGTGATATGTGTGACTGGTGCATTTGGGCAATTTAGCTCAAAACTTGTCTTTATTCCGACTTCTATTAAAATGGGTGATATGGACCTTGTTGATGTGTTTGAGTGCATTCTGAGATTGTTTTATTACTTAGAAAGAGTATAAAAATTTGATTTTTTTATATATCGATGTCAGCATCTACAGTGTTTGCGTCGATTTATACTGAATATTCTATGGGTGTATTAGTTATTCACTAATATTCTCTTATTATTAACCCAGGTGCTACTCAATTATTTAAAAAGATGGATATAGGTGACTTGGAGATAGGAGATTATCTTGGTACTTTCTATATCATTCTCTTCCCGTCTTCCCAATATGTTATACTTTCTTTTGCTGTTGCTCTTCTTCTTCTTATTCCCTAAGCTGTTTTCCTTTTTGTTACTCGCAGCAATTGGAACAATATTTTCTGCTACAGATTCTGTTTGCACCTTGCAGGTATGAAAAACCTCTGAAAACTATGCTGCCATTTCAACTAACAAAAATTGAAATTACTGCAGCTAAAGTTTATTCCGATCTTCTGGTACAGGTGCTTAACCAGGATGAGACACCTCTACTTTACAGCTTGGTTTTTGGTGAAGGTGTCGTTAATGACGCCACATCCGTGGTGCTGTTTAATGCAATCCAGAGCTTTGATCTCACTCACATCAACTCTGCCACTGCTTTGAAGCTGGTTGGCAACTTCTTATATTTATTTACCATAAGCACAGTTCTGGGAGTGTTCGTAAGTCTGTTTCCCCTTTCTTATTTGTTGAACTTGTGCTGAAATTTTTTTCGTTTGTCCTCCATTGGTGTTTTTATGAACATATACTGAAATTTTGTTCCTTTCTTCTGTAGGCCGGTCTCCTTAGCGCATATATTATCAGAAAATTGTATTTTGGCAGGTTTGTCACTCTTACTTTTTTACATTCTCTTTTGCCGTTGATCAGGTTAATTTTTAGGGTTTGTATGACCACGATGGTGGGAGATTTTATGTGCGTAGAAATTCTTAGTGCTCTCTGCTATGTAATGATTTCTATAGTCAAATTGTCCAAAGTATTTTTATTTGTACCAAAGTTTAACGGCTGTTGTGTCTGATAATTTGTCATTTATGAGCATTTTATGGGCTTCTTAACATAAGTGCTGCCATTTATTCTTGTTATATTTGGTTTTAGGTGAAAAAATACCTGCTTTTAATGAATGAAATTTGAGCTACTTACCTGTAGGCTAGAGATCTTGTCTTCCAACCTATAAATGGTAATTGTGGTTCACGTGCAGCGGGTCCGACCCAACTTCTTCTTCTTCTTCTTATTATTAATTTTTTTTTTCCAGTTAAATGTGTGTAGTTCCACCATTCTGTGGTTCTCTCCCCTTCTGTGCATCACATTTGCTGCTATTCTCTCATTGCAACATCCTTGTAGTCTTACTGACACTAGCCTTGGTTTCCTTTATGGATGACATTAAGATATTTATTATCTTGAATTTGAAGCACTTACTTTTTCTTTTTCCCTGGAAAATGCTAATAATTGAAGTGCTCACAAATTGCAGACACTCCACAGATCGGGAGGTTGCACTTATGATACTTATGGCTTACCTTTCCTATATGATGGCTGAGGTAAGGTTTTCATGTGTTGGACACCTCCTACAGGCCTTTGTTCCTCCTTGGCTTTTTTTCTTTCAGATGCTTACTCTAGGTTGAATTCTAAAACTTCACTATGATACTCCTAATGTTGGTTAACTTTGATTTTTCATTGCAGTTATTTGATTTAAGTGCTATTCTCACAGTGTTCTTTTGTGGGATAGTCATGTCCCACTACACCTGGCATAATGTGACTGAGAATTCAAGAACCACTACCAAGTAGGTTAAATATCCAGATAAGTTGATTGGAACCATTTAAATTCCTTGGTCATGCTGTTTTCTTCTGCTGGCATTTTGATTAAAGTAATAAACTATTTAACTGGATTTCCGCTGCGTACTAATTTTTTTGCAGGCATACTTTCGCAACATTGTCATTCATTTCTGAGATATTTATCTTCTTGTACGTCGGTATGGATGCGTTGGACATTGAGAAGTGGAAAGTTGTCAGTACGAGGTATTTTCTATATATCCCGTGACAAACTCGAAAGCTTAGATATCAACTTATTTTTCATTACTGAAGAATTAATTTGCCTTGACTTAAACGTTGTAGATTGCATTGATATTAATGTAGTTTTGATCATTCCTGAATCCCTCTCCATTACAGCCTTAGGCATGTTTCAATCTATAGACTTATTCATATAAATAAACAGTGTGTAGAATTGTCTTGTTGGATGACGAAGTAAGTTTTCATAACCGAAGCAGCTAAAGCTGAATTCCTCTTTCTGCAGTCCTGGAAAATCAGTTGGGGTGAGCTCAATATTGCTAGGCCTGCTTTTGGTTGGACGAGCAGCTTTTGTTTTCCCTCTTTCCTTCTTATCCAACTTAACTAAGAAGACTCCGGGTGAAAAAATTAACTTAAAGCAGCAAGTAAGTGGTCTGCTCTTGTGGTTTTAAGCTCCTTGCCCACCTGAACCAACTAATGTACGATATTCCAACTATAATACTGCAGGTAGTAATATGGTGGGCTGGTCTGATCAGAGGTGCCGTATCTGTTGCTCTTGCTTATAAGCAGGTAATGTTATTTTAGGCTAAAATGTGTGTTGCTCTAAGAGAGCATGTGATTCTTTTCCAAAATCCACCTTATTATTTCTCAATTAGATGTAAAATTCTATATTTTTCTACAAGCGTTCGTTGGGAAATTTTAATACCATCTTTCTGTATTAGAGAAATTGAATATAGCCCCTCCCATTATGTTCAACGAAACTCAACTGGTTCTTTTCATGAATTTAGATATTTTGTTACTCCTAGATTACTTTTAATAGGTCATTAGCTATAGGTAATTTAGTTGATTTACTTATTCACGTCCCTTTTGGTACTGCAGTTTACTCGCTCAGGCTATACTCAATTGCGTGGAAATGCTATAATGATCACCAGCACCATCACCGTGGTTCTTTTCAGTACAGTGGTATGAGCCTCATGCCTATACTATGCTACTTGAATTTGACATTTTTCTTCTGATGAATAATTAGTGCTACTTACTCTGGCTTTATGTGAAGTCAAAATCTTTGTGAAAGCCTCTCACCTATAATGGATGGTGGTTCGATTAGCATTGTTTTGAAGTAAATAGGCACCTATAACATTGTAAAAGTATCCAGACCTGTTTAGGGATGTTTGGTTGCCGGATTTCTATTTGATGGAGAAACTTTTGATGTGGACAAGTAAAACACGTTATGAAAATTTTTCTTATCAAAATCCAAGGTTGAAAATATGCTTTTCGAAAGGACCCATGCATTTGCAAACTCCCACAATTCCTGCAATGTAAACACCAAGTGACACACAAATATTAGGTATTAGTCACTCAAATACAACTGATATGAATGTAAAAATCTGTAGAATGCGTTTACTTCCCGCTAGTAGATGTCATGAAGTGGATAATAGTCTTTGACTTAGTTGGTTATTTATTACTCAGGTATTTGGGTTGATGACTAAGCCTCTAATTAGACTCTTACTGCCTCATTCGAAACTCTCGAGGAGCATTAGCATATCATCAGAGCCATCATCTCCAAAGTCTTTCACAATCCCACTTCTAGGAAACGGGCAGGATTCCGAAGCTGACATAGCAGCAGGGAGCCGAAATGTACCTCGGCCAACCAGCCTTCGGATGCTCCTATCTACCCCATCTAAATCAGTCCATCATTACTGGCGTAAGTTTGACGATGCATTTATGCGTCCAATGTTTGGAGGCCGAGGTTTCACACCTTTTATTCCTGGCTCACCAACTGAACGCAGTGTGCGTCCATGGTAATTATAAGTCGGAACCAAGAAATTTCTATACATGGGATGGAATTAATTTAATTGTTCTAGAAATGCATGTTGTTAAGGTCCTCTGAGTATTCTTATGGACTTAACCGAAAATTTTGAGCTTTTAGTCTCTCAGTAACTGCAAGTTGTTTTCTATTATGAGGTGCTTGTATTTATATTTCTGTTGTATATTTATTTTTTTGGTAAGTTTAAGAATCCAGGTGTGTATAGGTTGTGAAGGAGGGTCTGAAGTCCATTGTATTTATTCTGTTTGTTAGTGTATCTCTCTTCTGTGTTTGGGTTATGTTGGCTATTCTTTGGTACTCTGTATTTTATTTTTTATTTTAAGAACAAAATAAACTGTTTTATTTTTGTACTTCAATTTAAATTTTATCAGGTAAAAGTTTCAAAACCTGTAATATTTTTTTTTTATATTAGCTGCTCCAAAACTTTGCCATCACGGAAAATAATCTTCCAAAGAGCAGTGTTTCTTACAATTTTTCATAAAATGCTTCTTAATTTGTAAAAAAAGGCATCTTATGGACTTTCAAATCACTGCTGAAATTATTCAGGCCCATGTCCATTTAAGTGGAATCAGAACCAGGGTAACCAGTTCAGATTCTGATCAGTTCTACCATCACCGTTACGAGGCCTGTAGCCCCACATGCGGATGAACCAAAGGTTGATTTATTGTAAGAATGTTCTCTTCACCATGTAGATTATCATTACTGAAAATGAGCCCATTCTAAGGTTTATAACTTTATCATCCATGCATTCTAATTTAATAGTAATTATGTGCATTCTAATTGAACACAAACACTGTTCACTTCCCTCTTAGTCAGTTGCCTTCCCCTAGGGTGAAAGGTGATTATGTTGCCATTAAAATAAGTGAAGATGAATATAAGAGCGGCTTGGCTTCTTGTCAAACAAATCTTTTAGCTCGACTGCTGCTCTCCAAGGGTGATACGCCACCTAAAATTGAAGACATGCGCTCTCAACTTCTCTCTCTTTGGAAACCTCTTTCTCCTTGGTACATCGTCCAAGGAAGATCTTCACAGAGTCTGGTCTGTGGGGGCCTGGACCTTAAAACCAGGGATTCTGCGACTATCTCAATGGGTTCCAGATTTCAACCCTCATACTAAACGACAAACACACGCCCAGGTATGGATTCGGATTTCTAATCTCAGTCAAGAGTACTGGCGGCCAAAAATTATCTTTGAAATTGCAAGAGGTATAGGTCTTCCTATACAGATAGACAATCCTACTCTTCAGAAGAAATATGGTCATTTTGCTCGAGTTTTGGTTGATATTGATCTCCAAAATGAACTTCCAGATTCTTTACTTGTGGAGCGCAATGACTATGCTTTTTTGGTTGTTATTGAATATGAGAAACTGCCATCTTTTTGCTATAGTTGTGGGGTAATTGGTCACCTTGATGCCAACTGTAAACATCGTTCTAAATCAGGGAAGATTGAGGAGAAAGTTGCTGAGGAGACAAAAACTTCTATTCCTTCCCGAGACCGTTCTAGAGGCCGATCTCAAATGCGTTGGCAGAAAAAAACTACTAATCCTATCATACAGGTGGACAAATCACTTAAAGGATGCTAAAAATACTCCAGTTGCAAGCCATATTCATGAACCAATACCGGATAATACCCAAGATGTTAATCATAATTCTGTTCATCCGGTGAATGTGGTTACTGGTGTTTTAGAGGATACTCAGCAGCAAATGGTAGAAAATCTTGAGACTACTCCGGACCTTCAAGTGATTGTTGAAACCGACCAGGTGGTAGAGCTTGATGATCCTATTGTCCCTATTAAATCTCCTAATGGTCAAATTGAAAGGATAACTAGTGGCAACTGCAAAACTACTAGTAAGGTTGCTACTGAATCTTGTTCTGTCACTGCCCAGTTTGTGCCAAACACTCAGGAACAGGTTTCATCGATGGCTGAAAGGGATGTGTTGCTTATAACAAATAAATGGGGGGATCTGGCTGGGCTTCCCAACAACATTCCTTTAGATGTACCTTTAGCTCAAATGTTTCAAACAGTTCTCAGCAAGTCT
>MVGT01003318.1:541177-555157 GCA_002174775.1 Macleaya cordata
AGTGGTTTTATGAATAACAATGCTAGGGAGCTTTCCATTCTCCATCATTTTAGAGTTTCTACTCGCGCTCGGCGTGCTCCCAAGATTTTTCAGGTAAATTGGTATCCTCCTCTTGCAGGTTGGATTAAGATTAATACAGATGGTTCCGCTCGTGGGAATCCGGGGTTTAGTGGTTGTGGTGGGGTTTTCCGAAACAGTCGAGGTTTCGTTTTGGGCTGCTTTGCCGAGCACATTGGTGTGGCAAGTTCGGTTTTTGCAGAATTTTTGGCCGTGGTTCGCGCCCTCGAGATCGCTATTGCCTATGGGTGGTCTTATATTTGGTTGGAATGCGACTCTAGCTTGGTCATTCAGTCTTTGCAGTGTACCATTAGCGTCCCGTGGACGCTTCAATCTCGTTGGGACAATTGCCTTGCTAATATGAACTCTACTACTTTTCGATTTTCCCACATTTATAGAGAAGGTAATGTGGTTGCTGATCTTTTAGCAAACTATGGTTCATCTAATCCGGGCTCTCATTGGTGGTCCAATTCTCCGGACTTTATTAGAATTAATGTGGGACGTGACTTAACTGGTCTTCCTTACTATCGATTTAAATAAGTTTTTGCTTTGCTTGTTTTCGTTGTGGAGGTTTTGGTTCTTGTCCCCCTCCTTTCTCTTGTATTTTCTTTTATTTTTCTTAATAAAGTTGGGATGATCAGATCACTCTGATTCATCCTATTAGCTTAAAAAAAAAAAAAAAAATTAATAGTAAAATGAATGATTCAAACACCGTTGATTTTCATTAACTAGATGATAGGATTTCATTAATTGGACGATAGGATTAAAAGTTTTAGAATTGGGTGAAAATCAATCTTTGGTTCATCTTCATGTTGGCCCCACAGACCAAAAGATGTAAGTGGATTGCTCATTCTTATCTGCAATTGTTTTTTTATTTTTTATTTTTTTAAAGTTAGATAAAACTGGAATGAGAAAAAAATCAATGTTGCTTTAGGCTAGTTTTAGTGGATCGGTTCCAGAATCCAGATCCATCAGTTACCCAAGTACCCAGAACTAGAACAGTTGTAGAACTAAGGGTTTCAGTTCCGGTTCCTAGCTGATCTGGTTTTGGTACTGAAATATGTGGAACTGGAACAATGAAATCCGGATATCCCACAGTCTAAGATATCCGGAAACTGGAACAGTGAAATCGGTTCCGGTTCGCTACATTCCAAATTGGGTTCATAACTTCATATCGTATATTCGTATGCACGTAACCTAAGAAGAAAAACAGAATCCATGTATAACAAGGAAAAACAACTAAACAGAAAATAGTAAGTCCTACCAAAAAAAAAAAAAATAGTAAGTAACACTTTCCTGTTTATGGATTCGGAATCCAACTTCAGCATAAACTCAAAGCCCTTTCCATTGCCTATAAATATAAACTGACACACTTGATAATTCATTACATTCTCAACTGAGAACCGCAAACTTAGAGAGAGAAAGAGAAGAACTAGAGAGAAATTTAGAGAGAGAAAGTTAGAGAGAGAGAGAGAGAGAGAGAGAGATTTTTGCTTGCTTTGTTCATCATGGGTCTTCTCGTTCAACAATCCCACAAAGTTGTTGAGTACAACAGAAACAACAACAACAATGGTTCATCAAACCCAAAACCATATCTCTTCTTCCTTGAAGAACTAATCGGAGATACCCACCATGCATTCATTGATCCCATCAACAAAACAATTTGTTCTATTCAATACCCAGAACTAAACTTTCCAGTCCAGTGTCTCTCATCTGGACATGGTTGGTTACTACTATTATCTAGAGAAACTTCGTCTCTCTTTTTCTTCAATCCTTTCACTTTTTCAAGAATCGATCTCCCTTACCGAAAGCAATTTTTTGACGCTGCTGTTTTCACTGCTCCACCTACTTCACCCAACTGCATTATCTACGCTGTCGAAAAGCCTTATAATCAACGTATTTGTATTGATGTTTTACGTTTTCGAGAGTCAGGTTGGACTAATTTCACCTATGAAAGCAAGGATTTTGCTACGTTTAAGGAAGCTCTTTACTATGAGGGTCACTTATATTGTATAGATTCATTAGGAAGGTTTGGAGATTTTGATGTTAGAGAGGGTACTTGGACTGTTCTGCGAGCCATGAAGTGTTCGATCCTTCGCAATTCGTTCTTGGTGGAATCTGGTGGAGAGATTTTTGCAGTAATGGCAGGTTCATATGGTGTTCTTGGTGGATTTTACAAGTTAAGGTTTGATCAGGAGGAGGTAGGTTTGGAGAAGGTTAGAGAATTGGGTAATGCTACATTTTTTGTTGGGCCATATGGTTCTTATTCTTCTTCAACTTCCATAGAAGGGATGGAGAATAAAGTAATCTTTGCTGGGAACAGGTCTGATCGGAAGTTTGCCATATATAAATTTGAAGGTGGTGATTGCAAGAAAGAGATTGCTTTCAGAGATAACAAATTTGGTCAGCGTTACACGCCTGTCTGGATCGAAAAAATTAATTGAAGTTTCAGTTTCAGTTTCAGTTTCTTTTTGCTTTTTGATGGATTTTTATTTCTTGTTTAGAGATGTAATGAACTTTATAAACATATTCATGAAGGTGGGATGCTATTAGGTTAAAAAAAGAAAAGAAATTGTTCAATTAAAACATAAGATTTTGTGATAGCTATTAAGTATTTTGTTTTCAATGTATGTAATAATCTATCTGATTCTGATTTTGTTAATGAAAATTTCTTGATTAGTACTGTTTCCTCTTAATTTACACCTTCAATTGATTCTCCTATGTAGTTCACTAATAAGTATAGACAATGAAAATGCAAGAAAACATATCAGCAATTTTCATATGGAAGCTTCTGAAAATTTGCAATATGACAAGCTTCTGTATGGAAGAGAAGCTAGGATGTCACTTTACCGGGGTTCGGTGGTGAATGATCTTATCTTTTTCTAATGACCTTTATATGTCAGTTCAGCTGGCATTACACGCCCACCAGGATTGAAGAATCAAACCATTAAACAACGGCACTTAAAACAGCACTGTTTGGCACTGCAAATCATCAGACAGATTTTAAACCCCTTCAGACCTTCTTTAGAAATTATGAACCAAACTAACCTCTTCACCATCTTTCAGCAATCCATCTGATAGATAAAACTTGGAGACAGAGCATGGTAGTACTTCCTAAAATCGCCACCGTGAAGTAATTTATTTTTTCTCTCAGTTCAGAATCTAACAAGCAGAGGAGAGAGAATCCTTCACATTCTATTCACTCTAATATTAGCCTGAATGAACAACTAACTGCCTTGGTTTCGTCTCTTACCTTTGGCTTCCTTTGTTTCCATATCACCAGTAACCCCCACAAGAACATCCCCCTGCTTTAAAATGGTGAAAACGGTTTCGATCCCTTACAGTTATCTCTCTCCCTTCGAGCTTTGATACCAACTCCATGGCTCTATGGCAATCCCCACAAATCCTCAAGTTCTTCACAATCTTGATCGGCGATTTATGTCCTGAATTAATGAGTGCAAATGTTAAGGCCAATTTCTCACTGTGACGATTCAACGCCTCCTCTCTATCTTCTTCATCCAATTTCTTCAGTGAGAACCCTGTGTCAGGCTCATATCCCATTGGTTTAATCCGCTTTACAATCTCATCCCAAGCAGTATAAATCTCTTCGAATCTCGGGTGAGTTCTGTCCCCTGCAGTGAACTCATGAACAACACCTTCAACTTCAACTGCACTGCAACCAGGGGTTTTCTGTACATTCTGTGTTCTCATTCGATCCCTCACTTTCTTCACATCTCTCCATTTCCCTACAGAGGCATAAACATTTGAAAGAAGCACATAATTACCATCGTGACTCGGATCCAACTCAGTGAGTTTACAAGCTACCTCTTCTGCCAATTCGACATTTTGTTGGGATCGACATGAACTAAGAAGTGCACCCCAAACAACCTTGTCAGGCTTGATGGGCATCTTTTTTATAAATTCGTAAGCATCAGTTAACCGTCCAGCTCGACTGAGGAGATCAACAACGCAACCGTAATGTTCTATCCGTGGAACAATTTTGTATTGGCTCTGCATCAAATCGAATAACTCCAAACCCTTTTCAGCCAAACCTCCATGGCTACATGCACTAAGCAATCCTATAAACGTAATATCGTTTGGCGTCACAGAACTCTTTTCCATCAGAGAAAAGATTTCCAGTGCTTCTTTTCCTTCCCCGTGAATTGCCAATCCTTTGATCATTGAATTCCAGGAAGCCAAGTCCTTTCTTGGCATCTCCTGAAAAATCCGACGAGATCGATCAAGATCTCCACATTTTGCATACATGTCAACAAGTGAAGCTGCTAAGAATTCATCCAACTCAATGCCATTTTTCTCAATGTAAGCATGAACCCATTCCCCAAGAGCTAAGGCGCCCATCTGGGAGCAGGAAGAGATCAAACTAACCATGGTTAACTTATCAGGTTTGACCTTAACCCCGCACTCAGACTGCATTTTTCGAAATAATTCAATTGCTTCAGCCGGTCTTTGGTTCTGTGAATACCCTGAAATCATGGCATTCCATGTAACAAGGTCTTTCTCAGAAATCTCATCAAACATAGCTCTAGCGTCATCAATTCTCCCAAGCTTAGCATACATATTCAAGACTGCCGTTAAAACAGAAACTGAATTTGCTGTTCTTGCAAAACCAATGATCTCTTGAACAACATCATCTTCAGGTGAACTCATCGTGCTTACTGCTGACACAACAGACAGTATTGTGGTATTATCAGGTTTGATTCCAGATCTCAACATCTGGGAGAAGGTGGACAAAGCCTCATCATACTGTCCATTCTGAGAAAATCCGGCAATTAAAGCGTTCCATGAAACTAAGTTTCTCTTTGGCATCTCATCAAACAATCTTCGAGCATTTTCTAATTCTCCACATTTCGCATAAGCACTTAACATTGTATTCCAAGAAACCACATCTCTGTAAGGCATTTCATCGAACAACTTCTTTGCAGACTTCAAATCTCCAGAGCTTAAAAACCCAGACACCATTATATTCCAAGAAGTTGAATTTGGTGAAGAAATTTCCTCAAAAACCCTCATAGAAAATTCATTCTGGCGGCACTTGAAGTACATATCAAGAAGTGAATTCAGTACAAAAACATCAGAAACACCTCCATTTTTCACCAGACATGCATGAATTTGCTGCCCAAGAATGACCATGGACATGGCAGCACAGGCCTTGAGGATATAAGGAAATGTGAAGTGATCTGGAAAGAACCCTTTTTGTAAAAAATGTAGGTAAAAGAGGAGGGCTTGTTCAAAGAGATTGTTTTGGGTGTAACCTCTCAGCATTGAATTGCAGAGTATAAGATCAGGTTCTTGGACATAATTAAAGAGACGGGTTGCGTAAACCATCGTACCAGAATCGGAGCAAGCAGAGATTAGTTTTGTGATGAGAATGTTGTCTTGGTGAAGGGATTTATGGATGAGCTGAGCTTGAATTTGTTTGAGTTGGTGTAATTTGAGGAGAGGGTTTTGTTGCAGTAACAGGGAAAGCTGTTGCTGATCTTTAGATCTTGGAATGAATTGAGGAGGTTTTCCTATTGGTTCTAAAACCAAACTCCCCATTAATGCTGATAGAGCTTCTTCTGTTATGTGTTTCTTCTCTTTTTCAGTTATTTGAACGTTATCTTGTTTGGAGGGAAGTTTAAACTGACTTCTTGTTCACTTGAACAAGATAACAGGAAAAAGTGTGAATTGACTAAACTACCCTGTTTACTTTAGGTCATTATACATTAAAAGGACGGTAAGGAAATAGTAGAAAAGATCATGAACGTGATANAGAGAGAGAGAGAGAGAGAGATTTTTGCTTGCTTTGTTCATCATGGGTCTTCTCGTTCAACAATCCCACAAAGTTGTTGAGTACAACAGAAACAACAACAACAATGGTTCATCAAACCCAAAACCATATCTCTTCTTCCTTGAAGAACTAATCGGAGATACCCACCATGCATTCATTGATCCCATCAACAAAACAATTTGTTCTATTCAATACCCAGAACTAAACTTTCCAGTCCAGTGTCTCTCATCTGGACATGGTTGGTTACTACTATTATCTAGAGAAACTTCGTCTCTCTTTTTCTTCAATCCTTTCACTTTTTCAAGAATCGATCTCCCTTACCGAAAGCAATTTTTTGACGCTGCTGTTTTCACTGCTCCACCTACTTCACCCAACTGCATTATCTACGCTGTCGAAAAGCCTTATAATCAACGTATTTGTATTGATGTTTTACGTTTTCGAGAGTCAGGTTGGACTAATTTCACCTATGAAAGCAAGGATTTTGCTACGTTTAAGGAAGCTCTTTACTATGAGGGTCACTTATATTGTATAGATTCATTAGGAAGGTTTGGAGATTTTGATGTTAGAGAGGGTACTTGGACTGTTCTGCGAGCCATGAAGTGTTCGATCCTTCGCAATTCGTTCTTGGTGGAATCTGGTGGAGAGATTTTTGCAGTAATGGCAGGTTCATATGGTGTTCTTGGTGGATTTTACAAGTTAAGGTTTGATCAGGAGGAGGTAGGTTTGGAGAAGGTTAGAGAATTGGGTAATGCTACATTTTTTGTTGGGCCATATGGTTCTTATTCTTCTTCAACTTCCATAGAAGGGATGGAGAATAAAGTAATCTTTGCTGGGAACAGGTCTGATCGGAAGTTTGCCATATATAAATTTGAAGGTGGTGATTGCAAGAAAGAGATTGCTTTCAGAGATAACAAATTTGGTCAGCGTTACACGCCTGTCTGGATCGAAAAAATTAATTGAAGTTTCAGTTTCAGTTTCAGTTTCTTTTTGCTTTTTGATGGATTTTTATTTCTTGTTTAGAGATGTAATGAACTTTATAAACATATTCATGAAGGTGGGATGCTATTAGGTTAAAAAAAGAAAAGAAATTGTTCAATTAAAACATAAGATTTTGTGATAGCTATTAAGTATTTTGTTTTCAATGTATGTAATAATCTATCTGATTCTGATTTTGTTAATGAAAATTTCTTGATTAGTACTGTTTCCTCTTAATTTACACCTTCAATTGATTCTCCTATGTAGTTCACTAATAAGTATAGACAATGAAAATGCAAGAAAACATATCAGCAATTTTCATATGGAAGCTTCTGAAAATTTGCAATATGACAAGCTTCTGTATGGAAGAGAAGCTAGGATGTCACTTTACCGGGGTTCGGTGGTGAATGATCTTATCTTTTTCTAATGACCTTTATATGTCAGTTCAGCTGGCATTACACGCCCACCAGGATTGAAGAATCAAACCATTAAACAACGGCACTTAAAACAGCACTGTTTGGCACTGCAAATCATCAGACAGATTTTAAACCCCTTCAGACCTTCTTTAGAAATTATGAACCAAACTAACCTCTTCACCATCTTTCAGCAATCCATCTGATAGATAAAACTTGGAGACAGAGCATGGTAGTACTTCCTAAAATCGCCACCGTGAAGTAATTTATTTTTTCTCTCAGTTCAGAATCTAACAAGCAGAGGAGAGAGAATCCTTCACATTCTATTCACTCTAATATTAGCCTGAATGAACAACTAACTGCCTTGGTTTCGTCTCTTACCTTTGGCTTCCTTTGTTTCCATATCACCAGTAACCCCCACAAGAACATCCCCCTGCTTTAAAATGGTGAAAACGGTTTCGATCCCTTACAGTTATCTCTCTCCCTTCGAGCTTTGATACCAACTCCATGGCTCTATGGCAATCCCCACAAATCCTCAAGTTCTTCACAATCTTGATCGGCGATTTATGTCCTGAATTAATGAGTGCAAATGTTAAGGCCAATTTCTCACTGTGACGATTCAACGCCTCCTCTCTATCTTCTTCATCCAATTTCTTCAGTGAGAACCCTGTGTCAGGCTCATATCCCATTGGTTTAATCCGCTTTACAATCTCATCCCAAGCAGTATAAATCTCTTCGAATCTCGGGTGAGTTCTGTCCCCTGCAGTGAACTCATGAACAACACCTTCAACTTCAACTGCACTGCAACCAGGGGTTTTCTGTACATTCTGTGTTCTCATTCGATCCCTCACTTTCTTCACATCTCTCCATTTCCCTACAGAGGCATAAACATTTGAAAGAAGCACATAATTACCATCGTGACTCGGATCCAACTCAGTGAGTTTACAAGCTACCTCTTCTGCCAATTCGACATTTTGTTGGGATCGACATGAACTAAGAAGTGCACCCCAAACAACCTTGTCAGGCTTGATGGGCATCTTTTTTATAAATTCGTAAGCATCAGTTAACCGTCCAGCTCGACTGAGGAGATCAACAACGCAACCGTAATGTTCTATCCGTGGAACAATTTTGTATTGGCTCTGCATCAAATCGAATAACTCCAAACCCTTTTCAGCCAAACCTCCATGGCTACATGCACTAAGCAATCCTATAAACGTAATATCGTTTGGCGTCACAGAACTCTTTTCCATCAGAGAAAAGATTTCCAGTGCTTCTTTTCCTTCCCCGTGAATTGCCAATCCTTTGATCATTGAATTCCAGGAAGCCAAGTCCTTTCTTGGCATCTCCTGAAAAATCCGACGAGATCGATCAAGATCTCCACATTTTGCATACATGTCAACAAGTGAAGCTGCTAAGAATTCATCCAACTCAATGCCATTTTTCTCAATGTAAGCATGAACCCATTCCCCAAGAGCTAAGGCGCCCATCTGGGAGCAGGAAGAGATCAAACTAACCATGGTTAACTTATCAGGTTTGACCTTAACCCCGCACTCAGACTGCATTTTTCGAAATAATTCAATTGCTTCAGCCGGTCTTTGGTTCTGTGAATACCCTGAAATCATGGCATTCCATGTAACAAGGTCTTTCTCAGAAATCTCATCAAACATAGCTCTAGCGTCATCAATTCTCCCAAGCTTAGCATACATATTCAAGACTGCCGTTAAAACAGAAACTGAATTTGCTGTTCTTGCAAAACCAATGATCTCTTGAACAACATCATCTTCAGGTGAACTCATCGTGCTTACTGCTGACACAACAGACAGTATTGTGGTATTATCAGGTTTGATTCCAGATCTCAACATCTGGGAGAAGGTGGACAAAGCCTCATCATACTGTCCATTCTGAGAAAATCCGGCAATTAAAGCGTTCCATGAAACTAAGTTTCTCTTTGGCATCTCATCAAACAATCTTCGAGCATTTTCTAATTCTCCACATTTCGCATAAGCACTTAACATTGTATTCCAAGAAACCACATCTCTGTAAGGCATTTCATCGAACAACTTCTTTGCAGACTTCAAATCTCCAGAGCTTAAAAACCCAGACACCATTATATTCCAAGAAGTTGAATTTGGTGAAGAAATTTCCTCAAAAACCCTCATAGAAAATTCATTCTGGCGGCACTTGAAGTACATATCAAGAAGTGAATTCAGTACAAAAACATCAGAAACACCTCCATTTTTCACCAGACATGCATGAATTTGCTGCCCAAGAATGACCATGGACATGGCAGCACAGGCCTTGAGGATATAAGGAAATGTGAAGTGATCTGGAAAGAACCCTTTTTGTAAAAAATGTAGGTAAAAGAGGAGGGCTTGTTCAAAGAGATTGTTTTGGGTGTAACCTCTCAGCATTGAATTGCAGAGTATAAGATCAGGTTCTTGGACATAATTAAAGAGACGGGTTGCGTAAACCATCGTACCAGAATCGGAGCAAGCAGAGATTAGTTTTGTGATGAGAATGTTGTCTTGGTGAAGGGATTTATGGATGAGCTGAGCTTGAATTTGTTTGAGTTGGTGTAATTTGAGGAGAGGGTTTTGTTGCAGTAACAGGGAAAGCTGTTGCTGATCTTTAGATCTTGGAATGAATTGAGGAGGTTTTCCTATTGGTTCTAAAACCAAACTCCCCATTAATGCTGATAGAGCTTCTTCTGTTATGTGTTTCTTCTCTTTTTCAGTTATTTGAACGTTATCTTGTTTGGAGGGAAGTTTAAACTGACTTCTTGTTCACTTGAACAAGATAACAGGAAAAAGTGTGAATTGACTAAACTGCCCTGCTTACTTTAGGTCAATATACATTAAAAGGAGGGTATGTTAAGGAAATAGTAGAAAAGTTCATGGACGTGATAGCTGTGCCCAAAAGAACGGAAAAAAAAAAATTCACACCAAAATTAATCGATTTACACCATTTTCTACACTATATACTAGTACAGAGGTGATGATGGATTGATTTTTTATGAGAATGAACTCTATGGTGAAGTGAACATCATCATCAAATAATAGCCATTGGATCATTTCATATGGATACTAAAACTACAAGGGTTTAATAAGAGCTTTTTATGATCAAGTATCCCCTACCTTAAAACTTTGGTAACTGATAATTCAGCTCACTTTACAAGTTGGTTCCATAGACCTAAGTCACTCGACACAGAACTGGGCCGATCTTTTTGCTAATGGCCACCGATAAATCAACAAAACTTATTACTAAATCAACCTAACAATTGTTGATTCTATACAATTTACGATACAAAATGGCTTACTATTCTATGAAGTTTTTATTGTCGATTCTATGTAACCAACAAATATTTCGACCAAAAAATTGCATTGATTTAGACTTTTATTAATTTAGCCACCTTATCAGTTGGTTCCATAGATTCGACACTATAATAATTTGTCGATTCTGCATGGCTGACAACACGATTAGAAATGGCTTGTTGTAGAAAACCAACAAACTATTTTCGTAAATTTTATATTGTTGAGTCCATGGAAATCCACGAATATGTGGGTTGAATTAGTAAAACTGGGCTGAAATATCCTACCCGTAAAGCATATGTACAGACACGCAAAATTAACTAGTCTTTCTTAAACCATATATAACAAAGAAAAAGGAAGGAAACTAAAATAGAAACTAAAGACTTTCCTTTTTATGGATTAGAAAATAATCCGTCTTCAAAATCAACTCAAAAACTCTGTTTCCATAACTTACAAATATAAACTCTTCATCTCCTTAGAGAAATCAATAGAAGAAAGAAGCTTAACCAGAATTTTAGAGAGAGAAAGAGATCTTTGCTTGCTTTGTTCATCATGGGTTCTCTCGTTCAACAAGCCCCCCAGGAAGCTGTTGAGTACAACAACAACAACAACAACAACAACAACAACAACAACAACAACAACAACAATGGTGCATGGAAGGATAACTCGGGGCTCCTCTTCCTTGAAGAACTCAATGGAGAAACCAACCATGCATTCTTTGATCCCATCAATAACAACTTTAGTTCTATTGAAATCCCAGAACTTAACTTCCCAGTACAATGTATCTCATCTGGACACCGTTGGTTACTACTATTATCAAGAAAAACCTCTTCTCTGTTTTTCTTCAATCCCAGGACTCGTTCGAAAATCGATCTCCCTTACCGAAAACGTTTCTTCGATGCCGCTGCATTCACTGCCCCTCCTACTTCATCCAACTGCATGGTCTGCGCTGTCGAAAAGCCTTATGATCAAACTTGTTTACATATCGATGCTTTATGTGTTGGAGATTCAAAGTGGACTAGTTTCACTTTTGCAAGCAGGGGTTTTGGTACAATTAAGCAAGTTGTTTACTATGAGGGTCACTTGTATTGTATAGATTCTATAGGAAGGTTTGGAGATTTTGATGCTAGTAAGGGTACTTGGAGAGTTCGGCGACCGATGAAATGTTCGATCCTTCGTGATTCGTTCTTGTTGGAATCTCAGGGAATGATTTTTGCTCTGTTGAGAGGTCCATATGATGTTTTTGGTGGACTTTACAAGTTAAAGTTTGATCAGAAGGAGGTTGATTTGGAGAAGGTGACAGGATTGGGTAATGCTACATTTTTGGTTGGACAATATGGCTCTTGTTCTTCTTCAACTTCCATTGAAGGGAGTGAAAGTAAAGATTTCTTTGCTGGGTACAGATGTGATCTGAAGTGTGTGATATTTGATAGTAGTGATCGCGATCGAGGGATTATTTTCGAAGCTACTAAATTTGGTCTTCATTACACACCTGTCTGGATGGAACCATTGAATTGAAGTTTCAGTTTCTTATTTATTTATTTTGGTTCCTTTTTAAAGGATTTTTTTATCTTGTTTAGAGATGGAATGAACATTCAGAAACTGATTCATGATGGTTGGATGCTTTAAGATTTAAACAAATTAATGCATAATATTTTATGGAAGCTATTAGGTTTGTTGCTTTGAATATCTGTAATTATGTGATGGTGTTCAAGAAAGTTTCTTTTTCAGCACTTTTTTCCTCTATTTACACCAACATCTCAGTAATCTCACCAATAGCCCTCACAAGTCACAATTATGAAGTGAACTGAAAAAAGCATTTTTTGCAACAAATATAAGTAAAAAAAGAAGTAGGGCTTGTTTAACTGAGATCTTTTTTGGTGTAAAATCTGAGCATGGAACTGCAGAGGATGAGATCGGGTTCTTAGACATAGTCCAAGTCACTGTTCTGGAAATTGGAACAAGCAGAAAGTTTAAGGATGTGGTAGTTATGGCCAAAGAAAAAAGAAGTTCAAAACTTTTTATACTTAATCAAAGAAAATTCTTTCTGAAACTAAACATCTTCTCAACTAATCTGTTTCTTCTAAACTATCAATGAAAGAGCAGCAACTGACTAGTCACAGAGAATGACCACACTCTAACCAGATTGTAGCAAAACATAAAACACAAATCTCATCACCAATTCACATTATCTTTCTTTGTTTTGATTTCCTTCGTAAAGCAGTCAGAAACAATGAAAAGCCAGAGAGAGAGAGAAACGGCGACCATTTCTCGCCTTCGTCCTTGATTTCTTTCTTTCTTGACTCACTAATTCTTGTTTTACTGTTTGCTTCACTTTAATGATTGTGCTCCTTTCTTCTCTTAACATTGTGATGGTAATCAGCCTGCAAAAAATTTCATAACATGTCATAATGCTATTATTAGCTTTACAACATTTTACATCAAACTATGCTAGGTAAACCAGTTATTAGGTTGGACAAATCAAAGAAACGCAAGCAACGAAACTGACCTCAATTAACTTTGATTCCAATTCACTTAGGTTTGACTTCAACTTCTCGACATCCTTTGCTAATCCCAATTCTTCAACATCCTTAGATAGTTTGGAATCCTGCACATCCATCGCAAATTGCATTACGGAGATTTATCATAGAATAGTGATGAAGAAAAGAAGAAGTTCCTCACAACCAAAGATAGCTACATAATAACTTCTTTTACATTATAAGGCAGCAGGAGGATTCTCCACTCCACTCAATAGAGTCAATACCTGATCCTTTAGAACTGGAAATACAGATGCTGGTTCCTGCTTCAAAGTTCCACTAATTGCTAGCAATACTGGAGAATCGCATGGGATAATGAGCACCACTCTCAACTTGTTCTCGTCAATATATATTGACGTTCCATTGTCTTTGTTGAACTGTCAAATTGAATAATGTGAAACCACGGCAAAGTAAAACACACTTTTTTTTCTTTCTTTTAGTACAACTGCAAAAACTAGAATAACATGTTAAAATTAGTTTTGTGTACAAAGAGAACCCTAGTGTGAAGTTTTGGAACATAACAAAGTGAAGAGAGACATATACCTGTGAAATCGAACGTAGACCTCGGCTGAACAATGCCATTGGTTGGATGAACAGCATACATATTTGGAGCTATAACTTTAACCTGAAATTATGACATTTACATTAAAATTTGAGCTATCAAACTCTATTAGCAAAAAGATTTCTGTCAAGAAGTCAAACATACTGTATTAACCATGAAAGTCTAAAATCCTTACAGTTATTAGCTGGAATAACCGTATGTCAATGTGACTAAGGTTAAGGATTACACAATCACCAAATAAAAATAATATTGGTGATAAAGATGGAAACTAAAATCTCTAATCAAGAGTATTGACTTATTCGATTCTTTAACATGCGGAAACAAGAATCGAATATTT